>OY744476.1:62745937-63271332 GCA_963556175.1 Tipula confusa
AAAATATGTTTTTCTCTTTTTTTTTTATAAAAGTATTAATTTAAATAGCTTTTTTACGAGAAAAGTTTGTTTTTCCCGTGAACTTTCACAAGAACACAAAACAACAACAACTACCACAAAAATACTATAAAAAAGGAAAAAATTTCAACAACAAATAAAATTTTTGGAAAAAAGTAAAATGTGAAATGAAGAAAGTAAGTTAGTTGTAAAAAGAAGAATTGAAAATTAAATTAATTTATTATTTTTGAATAAACATAAAAATGAAAATGTAAAACGGACGGTATAGAATCCTTTTTCATATTAAATCGTAATCTTGGGATAGAATGTTCTACAAAAATTTATAAAAATATTTTGTGCTTGTCAGTTTTGATTAATTTAGTTGAAATTTAAAAAAAAACTTGTTTAAATTTAAAATAAGTAGGTGTAATGGAAAATCCGCGATACCATTAAAGATTTAACCTCAACAGATAAAATCGAACCTCATAAGCTCTATAGATATATTATATAGGTAAAGCAATAAACAAAGTTTTATTTGATTAAAGTACCAGCACTGCAATTTTCTGAAAATAAAATGCTTGGTTTTTGCTTTTTTATGTTGTAAAATTTTAAATTCTACCCCTATATATATATTTATATTTTATTATTCAAGCTTAAATAATTTAGATAAAAATAAAATGGATTACTTTTATTTTTATGATTTTTTATTCTTGTGTTTAGCATAAAATACTTACATGAAAATGGAGAACACGAAATATAAACGTGATTTGAAAATTTCGTCTAGGTTTCTATTTTTATTTTTTTTTATTTTTTTGAATCTTAACTGAATATGTTTTTAAAGTATGTATTAACGTTTATATATGGTTATAGATGCGTCATAAGGCTATAGTAAATGTTTTAAATTTATTCGATTTTTTCGAGGCTTAAGTACTTAAAATAAAATTCGTTTCGATAACGATGAATTTATTGGGTATCTTCCTTTAATTTACTAAGGGTAAAATAATAAACGTACTAATTTTGCAAAATTTTAAATCGAAAAGAGTTACAAATTAAATTAATATAAATTATATATAAAAAAAATTGATTAAACCTTACAAATCAATTTAATTAACCGTTTTATGATCAATATCGGAAATAAGACTGTTTTAGACCTTTAGCAAAATTTAGTTCAGGGTCTTGTTAGTCAGATCAATCATGCATCAGCTGCATATAATTATAGGTCGGATGTACTGCTTATAATTCAAAAGTTTATATCGATAACTCAAACCTTTTCGATCGTTTCGTGATGGGTACACAATTATTATCTTTTTAAACCCTGATTTTCTAAGTTTATTCTGTTCCTTTGATATATGATTTACTTTAAATTGATGTGGTGTGAACCGTACCAAAATAATTTTTTGATACGATATGTCATTTTAATACGTTATATTTTTTTCTTAATAGTAAATTAAGACAATAATATAATTTTTAAAATTTGTTTTCGAGCTTTTTTTGAATAATTAATTATTTTAAATTATTGAACTATTAAAAACAGAATAACTCCTGCCGGTACAAAATAAAATCAAACAATAGTACAGAACTGTTAAAATTTGTATCTCACCATCTGTCAACGCAATAAAGTAATAATATACGAGTATTATAATATGGGTTTACACCAACATGGCGGAATCTGAAAGAGAAAAATACTTTATTATAAAAATAGTATTATACTAATAAAGTATGGTGTGTAGGTGGTACTAAATTCATTTGTATTCTATTTAAACATTGAAATTCACTAAAAATAATAAAGACAACTTATCATTGTAATAAAGACAACTTATCATCTGCATACATGTGCAACAAAGTGTAAAGTGTTGGAGAGCGAAAAATACCGCACATATAGATCACGTACAACAGTACTTATTGATTGATCAGTTTCAAGAACCATTATGAAGGACAAAATCAAATGCCTTTTTAGTTCATGAACGATTTCAGCAGTGATTATATGTCGGACTTTTGAACTATATAATAGGTTTTATTACGCTTATATGGGTATGCATAGTATATTTTTGTTATATGGAGCAAAATTGCGCCTACACAGAACAAAAAATGATGTTGTTATTAACTGAAAAGCTAGCTTAAACTAACAAAAAAATAGTAAGAACTCAGCTTACTATTGTGGTATTTTAAAATACATCACAGTCCAATGTATAGCAGTTAATTCTTTTAATGTTGGGTGCTTACGTTTCTCACATTTTGTAAACCATTTAGACGCATAAGCTACAGGCAAGTCGTTTCCATTTTTTATCTGTGATAATATTGCACCGCATGCAATATCTGAGGCATCTGTAGTTAGTCTAAATGGTTGTGAGGAGTCGGGATATTGTAGCAACGGTGGATTCATTAAGATTTGTTTTAATATTTCAAAAGCATCTTTGCATTCATTTGACCAATCGAACACCATATTCTTACGTAGTAATTTGTTTAATGGATGTGCTATTCGAGCAAAATTGTTCACAAATCTTCTATAATAATTGCAAAAAGCAACAAAACGCCGTACATCATCGGAGTTTTGAGGAGTTGGATAATCCATTATAACTGAATATTTATATGGATCTGGCAGAATGCCTTTATCAGAAATCTGGTGGCCTAAGTACGTAACGGTGGTTTGTAAAAATTTACACTTTTTAGGTTTTAGTTTTAAATTATACATTCTAAATCTTTCCAATATTTTTATTAAATTATTACTATGATGTCGCAGGGAGCACCCAAATACTACCAGATCATCTACGTATAAAAATGCAGCTTCTGGTGTTAATCCAAACATGGCTAAGGTCATCATCCTTTGAAAACTATTAGGCGATACTTTTAATCCAAACGGAAGACGTTTAAATTGACAGTGGCCTGAATTGGTAGAAAATGCTGTTATCTCTCTTGAACTCGATTCTATTTTAATTTGATGAAATCTTGACTTTAAATCAAGAATCGAAAAAAATTTTGCTCGGCCTAATTGGTCCAATATTTCATCTATCATCGGAAGAGGAAAAGTATTCGAAATTACTTTCTTATTTATTTGTCTGTAGTCGACAACAACTCTCCAATTTTTAATGTCCTTACAATCCTTTTTCGGAACTAGTAGTAAAGGTGAATTATAGGGTGAGAACGAGTTTTCTATAATATTATCCTGTAGCATATTTTCTACTTGGCACTGAATTTCTTTAATGTGAATTTGAGAAATTCGATAATTTTTTACGTAAACTGGGTTATCGTCTGATAAATTGATTTTCTGATTATAAAAATTATTGCTCGTTAATTTTTCTCCTTCCATATAAAAAATATCACTAAATTGTTTACATATATCAATTACGGCATTTCTTCCATAATTTGATGGTGAATCGTATTGCAGATGCTCATAAATAATTTCAAAACGTTTATTTAAATCTTCAAATGTGGTGTTGACTGAATTATTTTTACTTTTCTTGAATGCGTAGATGTCATAGCATCGAAGTGGAAGCATATCTGGTCTGAATAATTTAATTTTATAATCAAATAATGTGGTGTTTAGGATTTTAACGTATGGTTCATTATTTACTATGGTATTTGCAACGAAAATTCCAGGTTTGATCTCACTCGACAAAACTACGCTTGGTTCAAGTACGTGAAAATCCAACCTTCTAATTACTTCGCTTCTGGCTGATACTACAATAGAATCATCAAATCTATCATAGATAGGAATTAGAATGTTATCATCTTTGCATGGAATTTCCAATAAGTAAGTGGAGTAATTAATATTGGTTTTGTACTCTTTAAGGAAATCGCTACCCAAGATTCCATCAGTTTTGATCGGGAAATCATCCGGTACTATTTGAAATTTATGTTGTAATGCAACTGCGCTTTCCATAAATAATTTACAAGAAACCTAGAGTCTCTAGTCTACCAGCTGTTATTCCTTTAATTATACACTTGTCATCCTGACACATTTCTTGAAGATTATCAACTTTGGATTGTTTTAGAATAGACACGCCTGCACCACTATCAACCATTAGAATGCATTCATCATTATTTGAGGAATTTATTTTAACTTTGATAAAATCGCAAGTAGATAAATTGTTGAAAGTGTAAACTTCTAACGGATATTGGCAGTCGCCCCCAACGTGGTCGTTTTTGGTTCATGTAGCTGAGGGCGAAGTTCGTTTCCCGATTCCTGATCGATATCAAGCACATGTATATTAGCACGGCTTGAATTGTTGTTTATAAATTGATTACTACCACCATTATTATTACGGTTGTGTTGATTATGAAATGTTGTAGTTCTAAATTTTCCCGAAGAATTATTTTGATTCTGATTGTATTTAGAATTATTATTAAAATGGTTATTAAAATTTTGGTAATTTTGATTACTAAAATTTCTATGATTGATATTTGTATTATTATTTTGCTGATAGTTAGAGTTTCCATTATATCGTGAATTAAAATGGGGATTGAATCTTCTTGCGGTGTTCGTATTATAATTATGATTACGATAATTATGATTAAACCCGCGATTATTATAATTTCGATTAAACCCGCGATTATGATAATTTCGATTAAGCTGGCTATTATTCGATGCACATGTTACATGGTATTGATTTACCGGCCTTACTTCTGACCTCAATTTTGCTTCGGCCTCCAAAGCAAATTGAATTGCATTTGATAGAGACACTTATTTTAAGTTTGATGAGATCAGCACAAACACTTTCTAATTTTGTAGCAAAGTCTCCTAAACTATTATTTTGTCGTAAATTGTGTAATTCATTTAATTTTTTCTCCTTGGTTATTTTACTTGAGAATCGAGTAAGTATAAGACTTTTAAATATATCGAACGATTTCGGTGCTGCTTCTGTACTAATTTTACATTTTACGTCCTTAAGAATTTTAACTTTAATTAAAAAATTTAAAAATGTTTCTTTTTCCTCAATTGCTAGTTGGGTGTTATAAAATTCGCACTTATCTAAAAAATCTTCAACATGCTTAGCATTTCCATCGAAATCGGGTATCAGTGAATTAGCAAGTTTTAAGTCGAATTTATCGCTCATATTGATAGTTAGATTATTAAAAGCTAAGACTTGAATATTTGAACTTGTAAGGTTTTGGGTATTTGAATGGTGAGTATTGACTAAATCATACTTAAAATTAAATTTTTCATCTTGGTTTAACTGTTTTAATTCTGATTTATCGGATGAATTACTAATATTATCATTATCAGCAGTAAAATCTTGATGAATTATTGAAATTGAATCATTCAACGAGAGTGCCAAAATAAAGTCCGTTTCATAATCGAATCCTAATTGTTCAACAGCTTTTTTACATGTGCCTTCCAATAACGATTTTTGTCGCTTAATAAGAGTTTGTTTAATATCTGAAAGCTTTTGAATATTATTTTCGAAATAATTATTATAAATATCAAACTGTTCTTTTAAATGAGTGAGGGTTTGGTTCTTTATTACTTTTGTCACTTTCAATTTGATTTATTAATTTAGAAATATCGGTAAAATATTTCAACAGGTTTTTATCAACATTCATACGGTTTTTTAAATTATTCTTATAATATGATATACTCAATTAAATGTAATTTAAAGTACTTTAATTGACACAGTCTGAATTTATTCATATGCGTATGCAACGGAAAATCCGACAATTGATTTATATCGTAATCATTGTTAATTTACGTGTTATTGAGAAATTTTTAGATTTTTTAAAATCTAATTTTAAAATTAAAATTTGAAATTTGAAAATCTTAACTTCACTACATTACTATTAACCATACATATAGAGTCTAAAACAAAACAAATATTTTCCATAATGGCAGCTATAGTATTACTAGAATTATTGGTCAATTTTAATTATTTGCTAAGTTAATTTAACATAAAATAATACAATTGAACAGAATTGTTAAGTGAATATAACTTTCAGCTATGTTATTTTAGCTAGCGCTATGTTAATTTAACTAACAGAAATTTTTGGTTCGTTTGTCTGTATGGACTTCAAACAGTGTAATGTCTACAATTCACAAATATTTCAAGTCCAAATAAATAACCTAAAGATTGAATTATATTTTCAAAGAGGTGTTTATGCAAGGGATCTCTAAGTTTTTTATTTAGTGTCTACTGTCTATTTATAATATTCTAGATGATTATTTATAAATAATCAATTTGCTTCTTAATTAAACTTAATGATTGGCAGTTCAGTGAACCACAAAAAAAATAATGGAATTTTGTTGGCTGGCTTTCTACATTTTTTATCAGTAAACAGGTTCACAACCAGTATACTAGTGCTACCTGTGATAATAGTAACTGGCATTTCCTCGTAATGTCTTAAGTTAAAAATATTAGAAATGTTCTATTTTACGAAATTTAATAATTTTCAACGGCAAATTTGACGCAATTATGTGTGCTGAACTTTGTACAATTTTAAATTATTTGCTATCTTACCAAAGTAAGTTTTGATTTTCCAAAAAGAAAAATATAATGCTAAACACATTTTTTTGAAATCGGAATTGTACTTCTTTAATTTTGTTACATTAACAAAGCGTATTCCAATTGTACCTTAGCATGAGTTAGTTAACTTGAGGAAGCATTTCGTTGAATTTACAAATCCTAGACTACTAAACAATACGAGAAATATTTAACTAACTTGCTTAGTTAATTTAATATATGAAAGCTATATTCTAGTTGTAGACATGCCATGCTATCATAACTTGACAATTTGTCCAGTTTAGTATTTTACTTTTCCAAATTTGTTCAATTGGCAAAACATGTGCTAATATGACTTTGCATGAAAAAGTTAATTTTACAGAAAATTATGTTGTGTTAACAATTTTTACTTTACTTGGCAATTTGTGAGCAAAGTAATCGCATTTTTTTAGCGTGTATACTACTTTTATAGCAATCTTGATCAGACCACTAAAAAAGTAGGTCTTGTGCTCTCAGGTTTATTAGATTTTCCAGATTTGTGAATCAGTATTATTTTCGAGAACTTCCAGCAGTTCGAAAAGAATATAAAATTGTGTATGTGACATTTATTATCTCCACTATATAATTTGCACATACCTGGTAAGTTTTTAATTGCTCTATTTGAGATTCCATCGATACCTGGAGCTCACTTATTTTTTAATTTAAGAATCAAACTCAAAACATTTGTTAAACTTATACACTAACTATTATTATCGAAATGCCCACCATTTTTTCTGAAGAAGCTTAAAGTCGATAGTCGGGTGGATATAATTTCTAGATCAATCATCAACAACTTAAAGTGACAAACAATATAGCCTTATTTTGGATTGTTTTATTGATTGTTTTATGTATTTGTTTTATTGCTTTTTCAAGCATAACTAAACATAATGTGAAATGAAAGTTTTCATGAAAAAACTGCATTTTTCTAGGAAATTTTTTAAAAATTACTTATTTGACCATTTTTTGTTAACTTGGTTGACTTTTGAAACACACTTTTGAAACACCGTTGGAATGAGTGTAGCATTAATAACAAAACTTATACAGCTTTCTTTTTTATTAAAATTAACTCTGCATATATCATTATTTGGCAAAATAATTATTTTATAAAAAAATGTTAGAGTTTTAAAGACAAATAATTTTTTCAGCTTTAGAAAATTCCATCTTTGAAATAATTGTTTCGTCTCTGAAAATTTATTTTCAAACGAGATTACTCTCACAGCAAACTTCTGCATCTTAAAAATTATAGCAACATTAGTTTTGTATGTTCCACCCCAAATAGTGATACCATATTGCATTATAGCATACTGTAAAATAAAGAAAGGTCTAAATTCTTTGGATTCAGCGGTGCGCACGTTAATAAGCCAAAATTTAGATTTCTAGCTTAGAATTAGTTTATGAATACCTAGCCACTTCCCCAAAATAGTTAAATCATCTCTCAAATACATAGCGATGTTATATTGTGAACCGCTACTGTAGGAAAATGCAACTCACTTTGCAAAAGTTATAAGACCTCCCTTAAAATTCAAATAACACAAAGAATTTACATGAATTAAAAATAAGATTAGCCCGAAAACCAGACATTTTTACAGTCGATGCTGTCACTTCATTGTCTACATGTATATTCAGTATTTTCTTCACAAGAGGAATATTCAAAATCATGAATGTTGAACATTCTCAAAAATTCATAGATTCATACTGACCAGAACGTTTAATTAAGGTATCATTCTCACAATCACTATCACGTATTGAATTGAACATACAATAAAATTCATAAATTTGCAAAGACTAACGGAAGCCAACACGGATGGTGGTTAAAATATGTTTTTAGAGTTTTTTACCTTTAGGAGCTTTAATCTTGAACTGAAAAGAAGAAGAAATATTATTCCGTTTTCTTTTTTGCGTTCATTAATACCTCATACAAACTCCGGTTTTCGAACTATTTTTATGTATATTTAGGGTTGCTGTTTTTGGCTTAGGCTTTCAAGAGTGAACAATTTTGATAAGGCACTGTGATGAAATATTTTATAGCAAATCAAATTAAAATTTTATTAACGATTGGATTTTTTGAACTATACTTCAAAATCTCTTCTAGGCAAACACCCATCTGCTTCCATTTTATTCTATACAATCTATGTGCTATAAAATAAAAATGAACATAAAATATTTACTATATCATACATTTTCAACATCAATATTCGCGATTTGCATCTCCTTCATCCTCGCACCAAATACTAATTGTATATAATAATTTAATTAAAAAAATGTTTAAAAAATTAGACAGCTCGCTTTATAGACATATAAAATTTAATTAATGAATCCTTATAACAACATTAAAAAAAAACGAAGCATATATTACTCCGTATATTGCGTGCGTATAAAAAAAAACGTCATTCCAATTTTTCCAAACAAAGCAAGAGCCAAAATAACAAAAAACCAAAATAAATTAAATGTTAGCACCCCTAGGGTGATTTTAGAAAATGTGTTTTTGGCACATATAATATGTATAGTCAAGGTACCCAATCACAAATATGTATATTCAATCCCTCATTCCTCTATAGACTATATACTGCATATAGTATATCAAACTAATTGCACATTTTTGATGTAATTATCAAAGCTAAATATTTTGTTGTTGTGTCCTATATAAAAAACATTCGGCTTAAATCAAATTAAAAAATTCCAGACTTTCTAAATTTATCAAAATCCAATTTAAACAAAAAAAAATGGTAAAAAACCAAACAGCAGCAACATAAGATAAAAATGCACTTGATTATTTCTTTAGGCCATTAACAAATTATTTTTGTTCTTGTGCTGCCTGCTTCTAAATTTATTTATATATATTCTGTTTTGTGTATATTCCTTTTAAATCAATATTTCAATAAATTTACATTTTTATTAAAAAAAAATATATATATATTTAAGAAATAAGCAAAACATAAAAAAATCAAATAAAAAATTTGTGTTGTTTCCTTCCATATCGGTATTACATATTTTGCGGTTATCCGCAAAAAACAAAAAAAAAAATAACCATCCAAACCGTTCCAATATAACAACAGATTGGAAATTCGAATATTTTCGATTTTCAATTTTTTTTTCTTCTTATATATATGATGGTAGCCTTAAAAAATTAAATTGATATCAATCGATTAAATACAGTAGCACAAAAATATTTGGTTCGGCGTCTTAAATTCATTCTTTTCGCTTTTAAATTTTTGGGATTTCAAATTTTTTATTTTTTCATCGTATTTTGTCTTCTGTTGTATTTTTTTTTTATGTTTTCTTTTATTTTACTTAATCATGGCAATTTTTGTAAATTCCTTTTTCTTATTTTATTTTCATTTTTATTTTTTTTTTTTTTTTGCATTGCGTCTTAAGTTATTTTATATTTTATTTTATTTTGGTTTTAAACGACAACCTTAATAAAAATAAAATAAGGAACAAACAAAAAAATAAAAATAATAAAACGAAGGAAATCTATATAAAAAAAATATGAAAATATGCTTGTTTTCGTCTTAAGATGATTCGGTACGAATATATATATATATATATATATATATATATATATATATATATATATATATATATATATATATATATATAATGTCGTAGTTTTACGGTAAAATGGAAGATATATGAGGAGATTGCGTGTATTCACTAAGCAAGTTGGAATGAAATGTGGAGATGTGATATTATCGCAGACGAAGGCGTTTAATTGTTTTAATTTTTTCGTACGTTTTCTATTATACATTTCTCGTTAGGATTTATTTACGATGTAATGAAGTATGTGGAATACTCAGACTTGTAAATTCTAAAAATTCAGTGCTGGTATATGTGGCAATATGTGTGACGTGCATTAATATATGTAGTTTATGTTATTTTGTCCAATGCATATAGCAAATTATGTTAGCATGAACGAAATTGATTTTAATTTCCTTCTCTTAACAGCATTGATTTATTTCGGTTTGTTTTTAAATTAAAATTAATATTGAAGTGGGAGCTTTTTACATTTTAACGTAATATTTTTCTTTTAAATGTTTAACATTTTTAAAATATAAAAATATTAGATTATTATATACTGGCCCAAATTTATATTTCAGTCGAAGTGGTTTCGGTGGTGATTTATTATCTACTTCACAATTTTTTTACTTAGAAAAACGCATCACATAAATCTATTTGACTAAAACGTATGGCATTTATAAGTTTTAAAAAAATGCCATTGACTGGCAGGCAATAAAAATGGATGAGTCTCAAGTGTGACATTTAAATTTTTTTCAACTGTTGGGAACGATCCAGTTGAAAATCGATTTTTTTAACGTCCTCCAACAAATCCAACTTTAAATTATATTTGAAATGCCACATTGCATATTTTTTGGGAAAATCCATTTTTGCTAAGTTGATAATTTAACTTTTACGATATATGTACTTAATATTTTGTTTCAAAAAAGTTCTTTAATTTCTTTTCATATTCGTAAATTTCCTATCAAATTGGCCAACCTTCAAAAACACATTTTTCCTTATTATATTTTTGATGAATGATTTATTATCATGGCAAACTAAAACTCATTCTATTTGTGAAAATAAAAAGATTTTTATGACCGTCGTCGCCAACAATACTTACACCTTGCGCATAAACTTACATATTTGGTCGTTAAAACAGAAATATAAAAATTATCACATGTCCATATTTACTTTCACTTGTTATTATCTCGAGTGCCAAAAATGTTTTTTGAATAACACCCACAATGTGTTCCACTCAAAAAATATGTAAAAATAATTTTACCAGTTTATGATTAAATATTTTCCATTAACGAGCACGTGTAAATAATTTTCGATCACAATAAATTTTCCCACCAAGCTTTCCGGCAGACAAATACAAAAATGAATTTGTCTAAGTGTGTAAAATATGTGAAGGGTTCAAATAACCAATAAATTTTCATTTTGTAAAAAGCCCATATACCGAACGAATATGAAAAGTTCCTATAGCAAAAAATAAATCATTTATTATCATAAAAAGCTTTTTAATGATAAACAAAGTACTAAATTTTATCATTTTGGTATTTCCGACTTTATACTCGTACTTACCAAATAATCATTTTTTTTATTTGTGCTTTCTTTCCTGTTTGAATATTTTGTCATCATCTTCTTATTTTTATAGTTTATTTTTCGTATATGAAGGAAAATGGTACAAGATACAAAAAAAAACTCTTAAGATTTTTGCTCTTCCTTCTTACATTATTATTTTTTGTTTCCCTTCTGTTATTTATGAGATGTGTTTTCATCAGCGGTAAAAA
Source organism: Tipula confusa (assembly GCA_963556175.1). Taxonomy (NCBI): domain Eukaryota; kingdom Metazoa; phylum Arthropoda; class Insecta; order Diptera; family Tipulidae; genus Tipula; species Tipula confusa. The sequence goes on from OY744476.1 coordinate 62,757,696, forward strand.
CGGCGTCTAAGAATATTCAATATTTTTTATTTTTTTTTTTGTCTTGAACTTATTTTATTTTGTTTCGGAAATTTTTGGTATTTTATTTTTGTTAAAAAAATTAAATATTAAATTTTATTTATGTCTGGAAGATAAAATGAAAAGGAATTATTTTACAATAAAATAAATATCTATAAAATTGCGGGGAAAAATAAGGCAAAATAAAAATTGAATCAAAAATAATTTATTATTTTTTTATATAGAAAATCAATAAATAACAATTCTCGAAAAGTTTGCTTCTTTTTTTTTTTTAGAAAAAACGGAAAAACTTTAAAATTATTTTTTATTTTTTACTTTCAATCGCTGATTATTATACGGAAGGTTGGACAAAAAAATATAATGAATAAGTTTTGCGTTTGTATTCTGATGTCTAAATTGTTTGTTGTTGTGTGTCGTTGTCTACTTTATAATTGATAAAAGGATGGCGAAGTTTACTCCTTATTTGAAAAATTTATTTTAATTGTTTTGGAAATGTATACGATTTTGCTATTCAATTTTATTTTTCTGGGTTTGAATGATATTTAAATTAAAAAGGAAATTCAAAAAACGAAATTAATTATTATAAATATGGCTTGATGAATAAATCAAGTCATGTGCCCCTCTTATTAATATTCAATATTTATTTATGGGGACATTCTCTTTAAAAGTATTGGTTGTAAGTTTGGGATCAGAACTGTTTGCGTTTCTGTAAACAGAATTATTTTAAAATTAACCATTAAACTAAATGTTTAAGAGTTTTATTTAAGAACGACCTTGTTAAGTATTGGTTAGCTATTTAAAGTTTGACATGTCAATAAGTTTATAATTCATGCAGGAAAACTCGGTAGATTCTTCGATTATATATTTTGATTTCTTGAACTTAAATCTTTGCAAACCACCCTGACTAATGATCACGGTTATTTACTTCACTTAAAAGGTCTCTTCACTGTAAAAAATACTATAGCAAATTGGCTTTATATTTTGTCAGTCCACAAGCTCTAGATCAAAAATTTTTGCGATGTCATTTAAACAATTTTTTATTTTTTAATTTTTTTAATTTTAGAAATAAAATAGTTTGAGCACAACAACTTATATATCTTGCACACGATTTTACCACCAAAAGTTTAATTTCTTTTCAACGATTTCGTGGAGAAAAAATATAAAAATGTTAACATAAATAAAAAATAAAAAATTTATAACACTTTTAAAGATATTTTTTTTGCAACATGATTTTATATGAAAACACAGATAGAATTATTGGTGGTAAAATTTTGTAAAAGATACATTATTTTAATGTACAAAAAATTTGTTTTCTAAACAGAAAGCAGTTATATTATATGCGTCGATTAATTTTTGTGCATAAATAATAGTTTATTTGTGCAAAATAGTAATTTTTAATATATTGTTAAATAATAATAATAATAATAATGGCATTTGTCATAAAACGGTTAATTCAATTGATTTGTAATGTTTAATCAATTTTCTTAAAATCTAAAGTTTTAAAGTTTTGTGTAAAATAAAGTGTATATAAATTAGACTTTAGTCGATTACATGACGTATTGTGGTCATAAAACGTTTATTTCAAAGGGTTAAGAATTTTCGAGTAAATCCCATACTGAGTGAAGTAAATAGCTTTGTCTGGATTTAGTTTTATGCCCCATTTGTAAAAATATTTAACTAGCACATTCAAATACAAGTGTAATCTATGTATAATGTTCTGAGAATAGACAAGAGATGTATAAATCGACGTGTCATCAATCATCATGTAATCTCAAAGTTCCCCATCTGAGGTACATGTTTAAGAAAAATGCTGAAATGAAACCTGTGGAACATCACATTTACGATTAGTTGGGATTTAATATGTCCAATCTTAAAAAAAATTTCCTGTTTGAAAATAGAATTTCAGTAACTTTGAAATGTACAATGGAAAGCTATATTGTTGAACCTTATGCAATAAACCAGTTATTTATACCGAATCAAATGCACCATATCTGTTAATTTTGCCAGTTCCCTTTGTATTTTGAGATGTTGAATTATGCGGTGAACTTGTTCATGTTTTGGAGGATTAAATTCGTTTTAGTACACTTATCATTTTATAAATGATTTTCTTTCGAAGTTGGATAAATAAATTTGGCAAAAACATTTGGCAATTTTATTGATCTCCAATTTACTTTTATCCACTTGCTAATAGAGTTATTTAGAACCAGTTCGACCAAACATTGGTTAAAGTAATATATTGCGATTGATGGTTTCGATTATAAGCATAGCATTGCCCTTAAACCCAATTTTTATCAGCTCTTCTCATTTTTAGTCGCACTGTAGACTGGATAATTTTGATCACAACCGGTCTACAATTTGGCGAGTATGAGTATAACAACAGTAATTACTTTAAACAGTTTCTAGCGAAAGAGCAAAACCAAATTATTAAAAGGTCCACAGTTGCACTTTATTGATGTGACTGTGAAGAAAATTGTATTATCATTTACGCTTAAAAAATAAATCTATATATGGCTCTTGTTATGCTAATGTGACTTTAAATTTCATTTAAACGGAGTAAAGCTGGTAAAAAGCCTTGCGGTTTTTCCAATAATGTTTTTATTGTTGGTGCTTTTTTGCTGAAAGCATATTCTAAATATCACGCATCTGAAATGATTATTTTCCACTGAAAACACTTATCACTTTATTTTAAGAAACATATAATTGGATTGTAAGAAAAAATGCAAAACCTGGGTGAAAAAAAGTGAAAAGTAAAAAATGAAATTTTGTTTACACAATTTTTTCACAGAACGAAAATTGACCTATAGGCGTGTCAAAGAACAATCAATTTACACTCGGAAACCATTGCATGATGATGTTCATTAAAGACCTCCAAATGTGTGCAAATATGTGCCGTTTGTGTACATAAACAGTCACTTAAAACATATTTTACTGTATTTGGAGGGTTTCTTAGCACAGTCTTAGTCATCCTTCTGTCTTCCTTGGGCGTTGTCTTTCTCTTTCACCCTCTTCCTTTATCATTTTTAAGCACTTTTGGATTTTAGATTTCCGATTTTGGTACATCACCGAAATTTTTGTAGCAGTTGAACTTTTGGGCTATTTTTTTTATTGAAGCACCAGCCTCGTAGCCTACAACGATCGAGATTTGAAATTCTTATGATAATACTTTAATTTTACGAATTCTTTGAAAAATATTGTTCTTGTGGACGCGAAATTTATGACGTGCAATATTTTTTAACAAAGTAAAAAAGAGAAAATATGTTCCTGTTACTAGGAACCTTTTGAAGGTAGATATAAATAATTTTGTCCTAAAGAGACAAAAATAATTTTCCATTTGTTTTTTCATTTTATTTATACGAAATATAAAGATTTTTAATTTTTTGTTTTACTAAATGAAATAATTAACAATAATTATACAAAAATAAAAAATTTAATTGTTTAATTAAGTTTTAACCCCAAATTTTAACTTTTGCAGAATACATAATACAATTTTTGCGTGACACAAATAATTTTGACTACTGCTGTATATTTACTTTTATAGCTGGCGGATGTAAGGATAGATTAGCAATTACAATTTTCAATCCTTGAAAGACATTAATAGGTAGAAAAACATTATAATCGCAAAACTACACTATAATATATATATATATATATATATATATATATATATATATATATATATATATATATATATATATACATATATATATATATATATATATATATATATATATATATATATATATATATATATAAATATAAATATAAATATATATATATATATATACATATATATATATTTATATATATAAAATATATATATATATATATATATATATATATATATATATATATATATATATATATACATATATATATATATATATATATATATATATATATATATATATATATATATATATATATATAGTAGTCAGCACCTCCAGTGTGCCACCATTCATTTATTATCTTATTAAGGTTCCCTGAAAACAGAATCTATTAAATAACTAATTGCTCTTAGCCATAGGCTGTAATAATTTGAATTAAATTTTAATCAGAAATTACAAACTAATTAATTATTAATATAATAACATAACTTTTTCAATAATATAATTCCTAGAAGCCATATTCTGTAATAAATTGTGCTAGTTTTTGCCCAAAAATTATTAATTACTCTGAAACTATTAATTAATTAATTCATTGTATAACAATATAATAATATAGTTTATGCAAGCCGCAGCCTGTAATAAATTGGATTAGTTTTTACCTGAAATTAACAATTATTTAATTTATTACATTTATAAAACTTATAAAATAATATAAATTAGATTTTAAAAAAATTGATTAAATATTACAAATCAATTGAATTAACCGCTTTACGACAAATACCATCAGTATATATATGTATATATATATATATATATATATATATATATATATATATATATATATATATATATATATATATATATATATATTATTAATTGCTAGAAAGACTATGGGTGGGAATTGGATTCTTTTGAACTGGAAATGCAAATCAGTCGAGGGCATTAGAATTCGAGATATATAGACTCCTACTGCTGATCCAATATAGATGAAGGCTTCAAGCATGGTATTGCGAATTTTCCTAATCTGTAATATGATGCCGTAACAGTACATTAAATGTATTCAAATTTCGTAGCTTTATACAATTAAAGGGCTGCACTTTTCAATGGTTCTTGAAAAACCCGCATAACTAAGAAAAAGTATTCTTGCGGGTAATTCACTATATCTTCCGTTTTAATGGTAATATTGATAGAAATGTATTCGCCAGTATTTATTCTGGAAATTTTCCAGAATAAAATTAAATGATTTGCTTTATCCGCGTTTTAATTTCGTGGTGAAATTTCTCTTTCACATAGCCCATGGCATGTATGTCATAAAGCCATTACCATGTTTTATTATAAGCCCTCTTTAATTGTATTTTAATATGTAAATCAAACAGATTCTTTTATATATATTAACCTCAAAATGACAAAATGATATTTTTTATCTAATACATAAGTGAAAGGTAAATTAGATAAACCCCCACAGATTTTTGATATGCTTAACTAAAAATGAAACCGTATAGGTCACAACTTGTTTAATAAAATTTCGACATAACTTTTGCCATCTCAAATTATTTTTTATTTTCAAATGTATACCAGTCATTGGCAATATTCGTATTACATTAACTACTAGAATTTTATTTCATTTTAATTAATTGATTGTCAAGAATAATTTGAAGAAAAAAAACCATAAATTAAATTGAAACCACAAAAATTAATGAATTTATTTTATTTGTATATTAAACTTGCAATAACAAAATAAAAGGATTGATAAAAAAAAATTAAAAAGTATAAAAGACTGGTTTAGCTTTAAGGCTGGTAATGATGATGATAGTAACAAGAGTCAAGTATTTAATGTTAAAACAAAAAAAAAAAATGCAGAGAAACAAAAGATCTTATTTTCTTGTGTCTTTTTTAATTTTATAGTCAAAGCCCTTTGGCCAATCATTTTTATTTTAGATTTTCTTGTGTCATTTCACATATACAATATATGTATACGAAAAATTGTATCGCATATATATATATATATATATATATATATATATATATATATATATATATATATATATATATATATATATATATATATATATATATATATATATATATATATATATATATATATATATAAAACATATAATCGGATCAAAAAAAGTAAAATTATAAAAAGACGACAAAATAATGGAAAGATATTTTTGGAAGATCACAAAAAATAAATTACATATTGTCGTTTGGTGTAATTAATATAGACTCCTCCTATATCTTTTAAGATAAAGTACCTCTCCATATTAAGTTATATAGCCTCCTCCTATCAAAGTTTGCTCAGTATGTATAATATACTAAAGCCACAGCTATAGTCTGTGGACGAAAATTTTAGAACAGGGCTCAATTAATTGTAATTATGATAATTTTTATTAATGTATTTCATGTCTTTAAAAAAAATTATAATTTAATCAACGCACAAAAAACTGAATTCAGATAAAATGTCGCATCGGATTGGCCTAATTGACAATATATTTATTTATTGCTGTTGTCATTTTTCCAAGAAAATGGTAATGAATTTCTTTGTGCTTGTATATATATGGCAAACTTAATTAAAGTATGTACACACAATAATGAAATAAACAGACCTAAAATGTATATTAAATAGTATATATGTTGGTATATATATCCATAATGATTATGCTACATGTAAAATGATTAATCTCTGTATGATAATCACCATTTATATTTTGCAAACACGATTTTCTACTCAATGTATTATATATATATATATATATATATATATATATATATATATATATATATATATATATATATATATATATATAAATTTATTTGGTGTATGTACTATGTACTGTGTTCAATTCGAACTAGATTCATAAAATGTAAAAATAAAAATATCATGGATTTTCATAATTCCATTTAGAAACCATATTAAACCCAAACTTAATCGTCCATACCCGGTACCTACACACATATTGTTTGTACATATAAATGTATAGCACCATATATCAATTTATTCACTTCATTTTCACAATTTCCATTTTCTAGACAAATAAAATAAAACTAAAATGGAATTACCCTTTTTTTTGGTAGGATAGCCATTCTCACATATTATCCACCAACTATTTTCCGACTTTCCTCTAAATATTTCGTTTGTATATGTGTATAGGTATCACGATCATGTGAAACATAATCTATACAAAAAATACTTAACCCAAAATTTTCAAAATTAAAAAAAGAATTAACTATATATTAGTGTATGTGGTTAAAGCACAAAAAAATTATAAAATACTCTCGTGAACTTTACGAATTTTCCTCAATTTTCTTTTCGTTGTAACAAAAAATAATTGGCTCGTTTTGATTTTGTTTCTCATTTGGAAAAATATAATAACGAGAAGAAATCCATTTTCTAAGAATAATTTTCGAGTGGAATGTGAAGGAAATTGAATTAAATCAACCATAAGAGCTCTTGAAAAATGTTCAAAGGCAATAAGTAAAAAGCTTGTCTTCATGGTGTTTTAAGGAAAGCTTTAATTTTTGATTGTTTTGCGATCTGTTAACAAAAGCAAAAATGTCAAAATTGTGTAATAAGATTTTAAATATGATTGAAATAATTTATTTTTGGATTTATATAATATTCATAATAAATGTAAATGTTTGTATTATCATATCATATCATTATCATATTATAGCATAAAAGATTATATTATGATTTTTGGTATAGATAGTTAACACTAAATTTAACTATTAGAATAAAAGATACAATAATTTATAAAATGCAAATCAGCCGAAGATTTATAAATAAAACCATCCACTAAATCAAATGACATGATTACTTGTTGTTTTTTTTTTAGTTTTTATTTCATGCCATCTGTTCTGCGGTCAAAGCTCTCCCAACTCTTATGCGGTTAACTTAATATCCTATTTTACGCCATTGCTAGCCAAATCAAGGACGCACAAATATAGGTTCGCTTTTAAATATACATTTGCACATTTAACCAGCCTATACTGGCATGGACGATGGGTCGAACCTGATCCGAACCAATTGGGATCGTAACCCAGTACCTCCCAACCTTAACATCGCAGATTGGTAATTTGCAAGTGTCGATTCGTTGAACCCAATTTCCGACGACTCGACCACACATTTCGATGGAAACGGACGCTATCTATCGTTCAATATCGTCTAATGATGCCGGCTTGTTGGCAAAGACCAGTGATTAAACGTGGCCCCATAAAAAAAATCTAGAGATGTTAAATCTGGATATAACACGTTCATCGAATTTAGAATTCAATAAGTCGATTGTTAGACCCGCTGTGCGGCATGTCGCACCGTCTTGTTTAAACCACATATCATTAATGTCTAGCTCATGCAATTGACCAAAGAAATAACGTTGTAACATGTCTATTTAGTGGACTCCATAACTGTAACGTGACGGTAATTTTCATCAACGAAAAAAATGGTCCAATGACACCATCAGCGTGAAAAACATATCATACAGTTATTTTTTGTAGATGATGTGATGCTTCTTGAAGCACATGAGTTTTCATCTAACCAATAACGCATATCTTGTTTGTTGACGAAGCCGTTTAGTCAAAAATGCGCTTCATCACTCAAGATTTTCCAGAGCCTAATCCGAGAAAGTACTTCGCTTTATATGATCAAGTGTCTTTAGTTCTTGTGTAAACTGGATCTTATAAGGATGCAAGCCAAGATCCTTTCGCAAAATTCGCCAAAGTGTGGATGCCCAATTCTTGAGAACGTCGTGGAATCGACTATTTTGATTCGTTTGCGACGGACGATTGAACCACAGTAATATTCTGCACTTCAATTAAGTCGTTGTCTCGATGTCGCTCAAAATTTGGATTTAAGTTGCAGTCATCGACTCGAAATTTTTGTAGTAAATTTTAATTTTTTGTAAACGGTGCTCATTCGAATTTCATACATTTATGGAGTAAAAAAAAATTATATCGATAAAGTGGTTTTGTATTTAACATTGTCAACTCGAGTGGAGCCAATTTTTATGATTACTAAGCATATTTTTAGTGATATCCAAAGAATTCTTTTTTTATATATTTTTATATATATATATATATATATATATATATATATATATATATATATATATATATATATATATAAATATACATATATATATATATATATATATATATATATATATATATATATATATATATATATTTATATATATATATATATATATATATATATATATATATATATATATATATATATATATATATATATATATATATATATATATATATATATATATATATATATATATATATATATATATATATATATATATATATATATATACCCTCTTATTAAAAAATATTAAAAATTTAAACAAAAATTGCCTAAAAATGATATAATTATGCTCTTTAACTTTATAAATGAGGGTTGTGCTGTTGTTTTGTTAGTTCCAAAACATTATTTCATCTGAATAGTAAGTAATTAGACCCAAAACACTGTATAGTTATTAATTACAATAACGTTATTGATAGTGATGCAAACTGCAAAATAATACTTTAAACAACTAGCATTGAAGATTTAACCAAAAGCTTATCCAAATCTGTCAAACATTATATTTGACATATATTTAAACAAAAAAACGTAAAGATACGTAATGATTGAAAGACATTTTATAATATATTTAGAAACGAAATAGATTAGGATTATTGCTGAAGAAATATGCAACCAATGTATAAGAATAAGATATTCGGATTTGTGGTCAGCAGTCTCTTACTTAAGCCTCTTACTTTGGCACCATCTTTGTTACTTAATTTTTTGCAATAATACTTACCGTTAAAAAAGTTTTTGCAGAACTATAATGGTTATTTTAAAAGTAAAGCAATAAATTTGTACAATAAACTATGTATTTGAAAAAATGTTTGACAAAATAATTGTTAGAAAGATTTGAAAATTTCCTGAATAAGAAATAAAATCATTAATTTCTCTCAGTGTTTCAATCCGAGCCAAGTACAATAAAATTAATGGATTTATTTTCAAGCTCATATTTTCTGCTCAAGAAACAAAAAAGATATCGGCCCCTCCTTTAAAGAAGATGCTGGATATTTTTTTTGTTGGCATTTTTTGACGAAACTTAGTATTCTAAGGGTCAATTGGAGTAAAAATCACAAACCTCTGGGGTCAGAAAAATGTTAGTTCGCCAGTTTTCGCAGAAAATGCTGTTTGACAAATACAAAAAATATAATAGGAATAAAATTAATAAAAATACATATTTTTCTGCTTTGAAACTTATCTTCTAATTTTATTTATTAATTTAAATAATCAAAAAATAATTCAACAAGAATAATTATATGAAAGAAAAATTATTTTTATGTTGTAAAAAAAGTTGGTTTAGTTGGTAGTTACCTTTTTATTGTCCTGGCACCTACAGAACTTAATTTTGTTGTGCAAATCAAACTGGAAATTATTATCTCCTCTTTATAATTATTTTCCAGTTTTTATTTTAACACCACATTTTTTGTTGCTATGGCAGTTTCCGTTGCACATATGTTCTTGCCACCTAAAACATACATAAAACATACACAATGTGACGCGTTGAATGTTCTACATTTCCCAACAATCGAAGCTCCACATCTGATTCTTATCCAAGTTGTCGATCATATTTACCAGAAAAACAAGCACAAGGCATGCCATAAAAAAGGTAATCAGCATCACCACAGAGGTTTCACAATTTATATAACGGAAACGAATCGACTTGCCACGTATATTTTGCATGAATGTGTACTGCTGATTCTGCTAAGAACAATTGAAAAAATAATCACAGTAAAAACAACGATCGAGAAAATGTACTATAAGAAAAAAAAGATAAATTATTACCACTGTTCGATAAATCGAATTCTGATGTTCGTACACCTTACGCACTCAAAACGATCGATAGACAAACGTGTGAACTTGTTTTGAATACGTGATGGCAATTAAATTGCATCATCACAATTTTCAATTTTGACTTTTTTCTATTTTTAGTACATATTTTTTTAATAAGATTAAAATAGAAGTTGCCCTACGATTCTTTTGTGGAAGCAGTGCGGATCAAGAGCTTGAACTTAAATGTTTTGATGAGTGAACTAGTTTGCGCAGTTGAAGATATAGAAATGTGAGCGTTGTCTGCGTTAGGTCAAAGACGATTGAAAAATTTGGGTTGAGTTTATAGGTAGGTTATGTGATGCGAAAGCTGTTTTGAATATGGTTGAAAACAAATTATTGACGGATATTGTTACCTCGACGCATGATGGTATAGCCATGATGGCAGAGTACGATGAACTGACATACGGTTTAAACCAAGAATGCTATATTCGATCATGATATTCATCTGGTTAATTACAGATTTATTATATAAAACTACGGGTTATGAGATTGAATCTTTATCAGAATAAAACAAAGTTTTTAATTTTGAAAATGCAACAAGTAGTGAATGACTCCGATGAAGAAAAAGTAGACATTTTTAATATCAATCCTAAAAAATCTCAGCGAATAATAAACCGTCGATTGAACAGGTGCGTTCATCTGTCGTTTTATGGAAATCACCATTGCGAAGTGGAAATTTACAAATGTATATTCAAACTCAAGAAGGAAGAAAGTTGTCTTTTATTTTAGATTTAAGACGCGATAGAATTCATTGACGCACATGCTAAACACGTTTTATGAAATTGGTAAATTGCATTGTTTCGGCGTTGAATTTAAGAATTAAATTCAATGCATAAGTGGGATGAACAAAACTATCCCTTATTATGCCACATAATAGAAACTTTAGAGCCAAAAAAATAATTGCATTAAGCCGGGACGGTGCTAATTTTTTAACAAGTGAGGCTATATGACAACTTAATAAAATCAAAAAAATGTTCGAAAACAGAAGCATTAAAATTAGCAATGTCATAAATGTCAATGATGTACCCAAATGATGGTGTTGAAAAAGTGGTGGACGATGCTAAAGGTAATGAAGTTGTCGCTTTTGCTGTTTCAAGACGATATTTCCGGAATTTTTTGGAAAAAACTATTGATGAAAGTTCAAAAACTCCCACTCTTATCATAATATGATTATCAAATCTTTCAAGTCTGAATTTCACGTTTTTGATGTTAATATGCAAACTGTGTGCCTTAATTGACTTTTTAAACTAAACTTTCCAAATTGTTCAAGCTTTTGCTATTGGTGGTAGCTGAAAAGTTATTTTTGCGAGGTAACTTTTAACAAAAAATATAATATAACTATAATTATATAAGTTGAGGCACAGTTAGCGACTTTTATCTATACTTTTTTGTAGGTCCATCTATCTAGAAATAGCGTGAACTAACTCGTTATTATTTAGTTTGGTTAGTTTAGTCGATTAACACAGCATAAATATAAATAAAAACCAGAAAATATATTTTTGAAACACTTTTAATAAAACTGGGCTTAACGGTTATGCCAGTTTCGGGAGAAAAAAAATACTGAAACCAGGTTCCCAAAAAAATGGTGTAAAATAATGTTTATTAAAGAAAATTGGTTAAAGCTCAGTATACATTTCAAAATTATCTAAGCGAAAGGAAATGCAGTATTACAAGTATTTGATAATGACGTAATGATCTTTTACCTAGAAGATTCAATAACTAAAAATGTGATGATTGGGTTTGTGAAAAAAAATGGCTTTGGTATGTTTCCGTGGTAGGGAGGGATTTAAATGTAGAAATATATAATTATATATATAGTTTTTATATTTTTTTTATTTTTTGTATATTTTTATATTTTTTATTTTTTTTTTATATTTTTTATATTTTTTATATTTATATATATTTTATATTTTAAAATACTTACATTTTTTATATTTTGTTATATTTTTTATATTTTAATATTTTTAATTTGTTATATTTGTTACATTTTTTAAATTTTTATAATTTAATTGTAAGTTTCAAGCGAAAAGTAATTCAATTTATTACAGCCTATGGCTTAGTCCATTAGTCTATTAATAGATTTTTTTTTTCACAGAACCACTGCAGATTACAGAAAAATGGTTGCAGATTGTAGTTCCTGATAAAAGATGACAGAATGCAGAGCAATTCATTATAATTGTGATTGTCATGTGCTAACACATAGTAGTTTGAATATTGGCTACCGAAAAACCAGATCAATTTTGTCATTACTGACTAACCTTTCCATTCCCTTTGCCACAAAAAAAAATACTAACTTCGATCGCTGAGGTGTTACTAACCGAGTCGAGTCTGTCATAATTAACATTCCGTCCACTCCTTCTGTTTTTCTATATGAAACACAAGTTTAATTGTAAAATAATTGGAAAAATGTTTAATTATTAGAATTTTGGATATCAAGAAATGTGTGACCACATGGAACTAAAAGAATCAAATGTATAGAAATAACTATTTATATAATTTACTAAGCTCTCAATCAACTATTCTGCAATGTCTTTCTATAACGAATAAAGTGATAACGTAAAAATGAGAAGCTTTACACGTTTTTATATCAAAATGGTATTATTTAACTTTACACTTGCTAAATTTGACAAATTAGTAAGATAACAAACGACAAAACTTTCCACGTTTAATTTATCTTGTGAAATTAGTTTTTACAGTATAAAAATATTAAAGTGTAGAAGAAAAGCCAATATATAACAATGAACTTGAATGTGGTATTTATTACGTATGTGAGATGAAAATTTTCGCCAATCAATCTTTATCGTGCAAATAGCTAAATTATTCTAATTTATTTAATTTTTTAATATTTTTTGTAAATTATTACTAATATAAATGATTTTATTAAATTAAACTCCACAAACCTTAATTATTTAGAACGCTAAAATTTACTCGGTGGCTATTTTATTACCAGAATACCAATTAAGTGTTTTGTGATAAAATTTGTGTAAAATTAGTTACATTAAATAAGGACGTACAGATTAGTTTATATTATATATCTGCACAGTGCAAGTCAGCCCCAATATTAATAGAAGAAACTATTAACTATTCAAAAACGTTTCGTACCAGTGGTCCGTTTTATTAATTTTGTAACCGGTTAAGTAATTGATATTTTATTTGGGCTCCAATTATATAATTGTGAATGCCAAAAGCATTTAAAATTAAAATTATATTAAGTAGTATTGATCAATCTAATAATTTTTGAAGCTGTAAGGGTAATGTTAGCATGCCATGTAAAGCCAGGGAGCACAGAAAAAATAATATATACAGAAGCAAACCGACAAATAAAATTTTTTATAGTTTTTTTCTAGGGTTATGATGTTCATATGGGGTTATAATCGCAAAATATGAGAGTAAAAATTTTAAATTATTTTTTTTACTCTTGAGATCGCTCTTTTAAATTTTTGCATTTTATATAATTTAGCAGCTTTGTATGGATATGTGATAATATAACTTAATATAACTTAAAACTGGTGTATCCTAAAGAGAAGCGAAGAATCGAGGATCGAAAAATATATATGTGTTATATATATATATATATATATATATATATTTATATATTTATATATTTATATATATATATATATATATATATATATATATATATATACATATATATATATATATATATATATATATATATATATATATATATATACAAGATTTGTAGACGGTATTGTTGTTGGTTTTGCGATAGTATAATATAATATTATGTGTCTACTGTCTGCTTAAGTATTTGTTAAAATTTGATATGCATTTAACCAAATAAAAATAGAAAGGTTTATCAACCGTATTTTTAAATTTCTTCGATTTTTGAATTAACACTGTTGAAACAAACGTGTGGTATTTTCCTTAATAATATGGACATAGAAAAACTAAAATATGTACTGAAAAACTAAAATATGTAGAATGTTTTATTTTATTTTCAACTTTCTTGACATACATCCATTTGGTGTGCTTTCTTAAAAGCACTAATATTAAGAAATCTAGTAACTTATAATTATGTTAGGAAGAAGGATTTGATGAACTAAACCAATTTTTATAATTTGGATTTCCGTTGGAAGAATCAATACATATACACCGATCAATGATTTCTTTCTTGTAACACATTACAATGCTCGTTTAATGGTTCTTCACATATTTGAATATGCGGTTTACATAATTCAATTAATAATTCCGTTGGAGCTCGCAGTGGGCCAAAACTAGTATTACTAACATAGATTTTCATAAATATTAAATACTCAGAATTTATTGTTATCCATCATTTTCTTGTTTTACCTATTTGTTTTCGCAATAGTGACATAATCGTCGTACCAATCATTTAAATATTGCATATCCTAGGTAATATAATAATAGTACAATCGGTAAAATGTACACCCTGGTCCAACATTTCGTTATCAAATTTGGCTTGACCACTTTAACATAGTTGTCCGATATGGATGTATCTGCAAAATCATCTACATTATCACTGTTTTCATATTTAAGTAATGGTATTTCTAATGGTTCTTTAAATAGTGGAATACTTGCAGATCTGGTATAAAAATGTATCATTGTCATCATGCCAATTACTTAAGGCTGAGTTTCTTAAAAATTTAATTGACATTATTTGTCGCCGATTTCCTACTCTCCCTCTTTGCCTTATTAGACCAAAAAAATGTTCGATCGAGTTCTGGTTTAATCGAAATGTTAGTATAAAAAATATTTTACTGTTTTTTAACATTAAATTATTCAAAAATTGTAATAAGCTTTTAAATACAGTTGTTAATAGTTGAAGCACTTAAATCTTCACTACATATATTTGAGGAGCTAGGATTGTTACACAAATTACTTAATTGCATATTTTCATTAAAAACTGTCAATTAGGGATATTTCTTTTACTCTAAGAAGCAGGTTGGAACTGCACAAACAATTCCAGACGACCTACGGTCGCTCATGATATACTATTATCAGTAATTAATATAGTTTTTAGAAAAACATAAATTATTTTAATCACAAATAAAGTTTAGTATTTTCATATGAACTGTGTTTATATCCTATAAGTGCGTTTTCATTTAAACTTTCCTATTTTAATATGGGTGATTCATTTTGAGGTACATTTCAAAAAATAAAAAAATTCTGTTTTATCGAGTAATCTTTATTATCATAAAAAAGAACCATTCTTTACATTTATTTTTTTACGATTATTTCTTTCAAATGTTGCCCGTACCATGGGCCATTCTGAAGTTCAAATTTTCGATGACGCATTCGAGCATTTCGAGTGGTATTTGGCCAATGACGCGAGTACTGTTGGCTTCTAATTCCTCAATCGTAACCGACTTATCCATGTAGACTTTGAACTTTACGTAGCCCCAAAGGAAAAAGTCTAAAAGTGTGTTCTAAGTGGCCAAATCACTAGTCTGAACCATGAAATTAACTGTTTACCAAATTGTTCTCGCAATAAAGCCATGATTTCATGGGTTGTGTGGCAAGCAGCCGCCGTCTTGTTGGAACCAAATGTCATCGAGATCACGGGATTCAATTTTGGATAGCAAATAGCCCGTTCTTAAGGCGCAATAACGGTCAATAATGGGAAAAATAATGCAATAATGGGCGCCATTACGTTTCTGCCTCATTTTGGAAAAGATATGGACTGATGATTCCACCAGCCCATAAACCCTAACAAACCGTGTTTTTTTTGATATAATGGTAGCTCCTAAATAAACCTCTTCGAATTACTCTTCAGTTCAAGTACGGCAATTTTGCTTATTAATGTAACCATTAAGCCAAATGGTTCTCATCACCGAACAATATTTTGCAAAAATTGTTTTAAATACGGCCGAATAATTTGTAGAGCTGTGCTTCTATGATAAAATGTCAAACAATACTGACCAAAAATACCATATCTGTTTGACACGACTTACACGTGGTTTGTTATAAAATTGATACATATGTTGAGTGGCATTTGAGTGGATTGTGACACATTTTTGAGTGGATTGTGCTATTTATATCGATGAGGAAAAACCCCACATTTCTGTGGAATCAACTAATGTGCAAAATCCTATTTTTCTTTGCTGGTTCTCTATTTTTTGAATGGATAATACTTTATTAACAAAAATGAAAAATACAACTCGCCAGCCCTACTTAGAAGCTATGGAAAAAATTAAATTTCTAGGACATTGTACACACTTGTTTCTTTTTTCGGAATACTGTTGAGTTAAAGTTAAAGTTTAAAAATAGTTATAAAATAAACACAGTCTTAGTTAAAACAAGAGATTATTATTAACAATTATAACTAAATATTATTAACTTATGAAAAATATTTCTTATAATATTAAAAATTTAAAAATGGGGGTTTTGTCAAAATGCCAGTTGTCATTCTTAAAAATGCTGTAAAAAAATGGGTTAGATCTTCCTAAAAGAAATAATCAACTTATACTGGAATTAGCGGAGAACATTTCCCACAAAACCTAAAAGAATTCTGATATTCACTAATATCTAAAGATAAAGATGAAATATGACAATCACAGTAAACCCAGCCAACAATGAATCCTGAAATTCCTTGTTTTAGGAAAATAGTTTGTACTTATTAAAATCATTTATTAGGTATACATTTGGTTATGAATTAATTTCCTGCTTTCTCTTTGAGCCATTATTAAATGTATCGGATTAACAATCTTAAAACTCCCATTTTCTCAAAACGCATTTTCTCTAGTAATGTTACATTAATTAATAAACATAAAGAAATCCAACAAAAACAACAATCAATTATTTACATAAAATACTACGAATACTGTTTACGAGCACATTGTTGCTAGTTTTGATAAAAAGCAAAAACTGATAAAGAAAATAAATTTTTAAATGCATTTCATGATCGTTTGTAATATCTATCAAGGTATTAGATCACTCACACACACAAAATGTTACGAAAATGTAATAAATAATCAAGTATGCAAGAGCGTAAACATTTTAAAATTCTCATTTAATTTTTGTTTGATTGTTGTTTTTGTAAAATCACCAATTTAAAACTCAGAAAAAATCTTCGTGGGTTTACTTCTGTCTATATTATTTTTTTCTGTGCAGGGAGCCTTAATGTAAACTTAGATATTGATAAATTTGGAACCCCAATTTCTAATTAACTAACCTAAAAAAAAAAACTAAAATATAATTTAGTTACTCTTTTAAAGTAATTTTAAGTATTATTATTTTTATCTCTTACTTTAAAATTCGCATTTTCACAAGTAGTTGTAAAAAATGTTAAGGAACATGTTCATTAAACTTAATATATTTATTGCAAAGAAATTAGTAATTTGTGATTACACACTAAATGTGATATAAACTAAATAATCTATAAGTTGCTAAAATCTATATCAAATGAAATTATAAATTTTTGACGTATTCCTGTCCGACTAGAAATATTTTACTAGAAATTAAAATGTATACTACTTTCATAATTTTAGAAAAATAAACTTAATACTAAATTTAATCAAGGAAAGAAAATTACTACGGTTGTTTATTTATATTTTATATAGTTTCCGTCTTTAAATTGAAAATTTGCTTAAATTCGATTGATATATTTAAATGTGAAGTACCTCCTTTTTAATGTTGTAGCTTTCGATTTGAAAAAACAAAATTGAGAAAAACAAACGGAATAATTTTTATTCTCATTTTCATTTTTTGTTTTGTTTGCTATTATTTATTTTGAAAACTTAATTTTCTGTTTAATAAAAGTAAATAATATATATATATATATATATATATATATATATATATATTATAGAAAATTTTAGAAAATTTTGATAGCTTTTTCAATTTTAATGATTAAATGTAACTTAACTTTTTTGTTGTTCGAACGAATATTATGCCATAATTAAGCTGTGAAGCCAAAATTTGCTCTTTGTTATTGATTTTCTTTTTTACCAAGAAGCTAAATAAATCATTTCGGCAGTAATAGAAATTGTTTACAATTCGACTTTTCAATAATGTAAAATTATTTTTAATTTTATTTTTACCAAATTAAATTTGAAATGTTTTAGTGTGGGCGTGTTGTTTTCCGATTAATTATATTGATTTTAATTTTATTATGTTTGCTGTGATATTGACAATCTGAAAATTTTAAACCCATATTGGTATTAATTATTTAAGATGCTAACATTTGGGTTTCATTCATTACGTTAGTAAATCATTACTGTTAATATATCATCATACTTTAGAATTGACAAATTTTGAAACATTCGTTCAAATGATATTTATCTAAATAGGAAGGACAGATTTATAAATTTCGACTGAAAACTGTAACATTTATTTGTTTTTTATATCTAATATCCGTTCCTAAAAGTATTTAGATCATTACCATAGTAGATACAATTGTGCCTTAGGAGTACCCGTGATTATATCGCCATGTAAACGCTTCAGTATTTCGTTTGTAATTTTCGTCTTTTGTTTATCGAAACGATATTGTTTGTTGTTATGAATGTTGTACGAAAGACGATGGTAAATTGGTTATTGTAGTGGTTAGTAATTTTAACTTTTTAATATATGTATACTTCAATTGCACGAAAAAAAAATTGTATTATATAGCGTTCTGATTTCATTAGCAAACAAATTGTAGTATAATTTTTACAAACGATTTTTAAACAAATCAATGATATATTTTTTTCGTAAATTTAATTATAAAAATTGATTGACTAAAATAATATCAGTTTTCATGAACTATAAACCATATAAATGAAAATAATATAAACAATGTAAATTTTTAACAATGTAATATTTAAATTTACTGTTTAAATTTGTATATAAAAATATGTGCGCCATAAGTTCAAATAAACACGTAGATATTTATCAAAATGGAACCCACACGGTGATATTATTATAAATTAAATATATGTTCAAATAGAATGTGAAATCATATCAATTTATATACAATAATAACAATTATTATTACACAAAAAAGCATTATTCATTCCCCATTTTCCTTATTTCCATGGGTAATATATGTATAAATGTACAAAGCTTTTCCAATTGTTTTTTGTATATACCTTTATACCAACAATCAATGAAGTCATCACAAATCCACGTTCGTATTGTATATATTCAGAAGCCAAAAAAAAAAATATCATTGGAAAATTGCATTTCCCACAACTGTTCTACTTTCTAAACGCTAAACGAAAATTATATAAATTTTATAAAATTTATTTTCAAAAACCACATAAGTATTTTTCATGTACATAATTTAATGTATATATGTATATAGTATATATATATATATGTATATATATATATATATATATATATATATATATATATATATATATATATATATATATATATATATATATATATATATATATATTTACTGTAATCATAATAATAATAGTAATAATACCAACTATACATAATGGTAGTGATGATGATGATTATACAGGAAATTTCTTTTTCTTCCACATTTTCCTCATTTCACAATTTTCTTTCTATAAACATATACATAAATATATTTTGGTAACGAGAGAGATTTTAGAAAATATCATAAATATTTGTGTTTTTGTATTCGTTGTTTGCGCTCGTATTTAATAATACAAAAATAATAACAACAATCCAAGCTGTATATAAATGAATGCAAGTACAACAACAATAAAAATAATAATAATAATAATAATAATATGAAAATGAGAAATTTATAAAACAAAAAGGAAAATGAAAGGAAATTTGTTTATCTTTGTTTTGTTTATTTTGAATTTTGCTTTCAGCAGATACACAATTCGCTATTAAAATCGAAAATTATGTTGATATGGAAGAGTGAATTTAAATAATAAAAAATATGTTAAATGGTTTAAGTTACAAACGTGTTTGTTGTATTTTAATATTTTAAAAATATTTCTGGAGGTCAAAGGTTAGTCGAGTTTTCGCAGATTAATTGTATTTGTTTTTATATGGGTTTTAAGTTGCATAAATTTAAAAAAACTTGCTACTTTTATTCTATCGATTTTTTTCTTTGTTACTTTATTCTCTGTATAAAGATCTGATACCTGTGGTTGGGGCACTTCCATGCCTCGTAAAATACTTCTAAACGAGCAAGCTATTAAACTTTCACAACAGCATCCTTGGCTTGTCGTAGGAGGCGACTAAACAATGGTTGGATCGATGGGCTGACTACCCACATCCAAAAAACACTACTGTGTTGGTTTCTAGAAATTTCAAATAGCCTTTTCCACCTGGGTCTCAACCAGGTGGAAAAGGCTATTTGGAATTTCAAAGCAGTTGATAATCGTATGTGTAAGCTATATTTACGCATGCAACTAGCCTATACCTGACAATCCTTTGTGTTCATGAGCCCACTGATTTAAGCCAAATTTGTGGGCGGTGATCATCGATTGATCACTGCAAAGCTAAGATGGCAGTTTTTACAAGTCAGTGATCGTAGGAAAACGAACCTTACGTTTCAACTGTGAAGGTCTGGTAAAGAAAGATGAAAAATCATAATGTCGGAATCTTAACACTAGTATTATGGAAACCAACCGCCGTTCTGATGATGTGAACGCTCTTTGAGAGGTTTTGAAAACTTAAGTTGAAGGTGCAGCCCCGGTGTTTCTAGGTATAGTAAAAATTAAACCCATCCTACCAGGATTTCACACTGGCCATGCAGAGACTAAAACTAACCCGATCTCATGGGGTTGATTATATTAATTCCGAGCTCTATTTTTTCGGGGGAAATAGTTTGTGAAACTATCTTTTTGAGCTTATTCGAATAGTATGGCAAAACGAAGTTATGCCTGATGAATAGTGGCATTGTGCTTTATCATTAAAAAAAGAGATCGCTCAAAATGCGAAAACTATAGCGGCATTGCTCTCCTTTGCACAACCTACAAATTACTGTCTTACATAATTTTAGAGAGAATCACCCAATATCGCAGGCGGAGGAAATTGTAGGTGACTACCAAGGAAGATTTCGTTCAAATCGGTCAGTCACTGATCAAGTATTTTCGTTGAGGATGATTATTTCTAAATATTTCAAAACATATCAGGTGTTCTTGGATTTCTAACAAGGCAGGTAGAGCCTATGACTATAATTTATCGAAATAGTTTATAAAATGACACTAATGCAGACTCAATGTTGTGTCAAAGTTAAGAACAAGCTATCAAGAATTTTTGTAATTAGCTCTAGTGTACGGCAAGGAGAAGTTCTGTCCCTATTACTCTTTAATCTCATGTTAAAATTTATCTTTCGTCAAAGTGAAACATCTCAGGACAACATCTTCTACTGTCAGTTTAACCAGGTTGTGGCATATGAAGATGATATTTGTGTTAATGAAGAATCCTAGAACAATAGGAAGAACAAACTCGGGATCGAATCCGATGGAGCCAGAATGTTGATGTGGTACGGGCCAGCAATGACATGTAAAAACCAATTATTACTATTATTATTGTAGGTTATAATACTTCACTGTAAACAAGCAATTGGCGCAGTGGTTAAAGCGGCGGTGTTTGGGACGGAAGGTACCGGGTTCGAATCCCAATGGGGGAGTGTTGCAAAGGAGATTTTTCATCACCTGATTACGATCGGTGATGACGAAGAACACAACTATGACCCCCTGATGGAGTGTAGAATCCATAGGTCGAACCATCGTCCATGTCATTACAGGATGACTGCAGCAATTCAATGCGCAGATGGATTTAAAATCGAACCTGTCTCGTACGTCCTCAAAAGAGTTGGGAGAGCTTCTTCGGTCCCAGAACAGATTGCAGGGTTCAAAAACCAACAAAAAATAAAAAATATTTCACTGTATTCCTTTAGTAGTAAAATCTTTAGTTCAAATACTTTATTTAAAAGCTTGTCCGACATCAAAGAATAATTTGGAGTAGACCTGCTTTTTTTTGAGTGCGTTCTTAATAACATTAGTGAACCTATGTACCTGGTGGAGGGAGATATTTCGTATGATAGTAGAGTGCTTAATTCTGAATCCAAATTGGTGATTCGGAGCACACCCTTTCTTTTCAACTATTGCCAGAAGTATTTTTAGAAGTAACTTTTCAAATACTGTAGGAATAACTTTGGCAAATTAATCATTTAAAATAGTATCCACTGCCAGCCATTACTTTTCCCATCTTTCTGGTATACACAGTAAAAGTTGATTTAGTTTTCAGTATTAAAAATCTATATCTTTTCATATCGGTTGTTACAACTAAGGATGGTGCATCCTTATTCATTTTATTGCTGAATAATTGATTTATCGTGTCTTTGAACGTATTACGGTCATTTTCACTTCAATTGTCGGTTTCCATCAAATACAAAGCATAATCTTGTAACAATGGTGGATATTTAGTTTTGCCGTCGATATTGATGCATGGTCGGGCAACACTTTTATGATTAGAGTTATCGTAGCGTATTGCACTTGAATGATATATCGGTTACTACGAGCGGTCGTTGTTCCTGCTATAGTATACAAACCAAGTCATTTCTGAACTCTGCAATCTGTTCTGGGGCCGAAGCTCTCCCAACTCTTTCGCAGTTAATTTTTAACGTCCTACCTTACGCCGTCACCAGCCAAATTGAGGACGCACGAATACAGGTTCGATTTTAAATCCATCTGCACATTGCATTGCTCCAGCCAGCCTGTACTGACATGAACGATGGTTCGGCCCATGGATTCTGCACTCCAACAGGGGGTCATAGTTGTGTTCATCGTCATCACCGATCGAAATCAGGTGATGAAAAATCCCTTTTGCAACCCTCCCCCGTTGGGATTCGAACCCGGTACCTCCCGTCCCAAACACCGCAGCTTTAACCACTGCGCCAATTGCTCGGTCAAGTCATTTCGATAAGTAGTTTCTTTAGCCCCATTTCATCCCGAATTAAGTTAAAATATTATTTGGTTGTTAAAATATATATATTATTTACATGTATAGGGTTAACATTTATACAAATTTTTCATAATTTATTTTGGAAAGTACTAACTAACAACTTATTTTGTATGTACTTTACTTTTTTCAATTGTAACGGTTTAGTTCTGTTTTTTTTTTTTTGTTTGGCCACAATTTTATAATGTTTCGTGACCGTCTCGTTTTAAATTTACGATCGTTCGGATGCACAAATAAAAAATTCAATTTAAAAAGACTAGTATAGTGAAAGTGTTTGTGTTCGGACCACCACGGTAATTTGTGTTCCAGTGTTTAAAACTTTTTGACGATACATTTGTAAATAGTTAAGTGAAAATTTCACGAGTTTCAAAGTAATGCAACATAACGAGGTAATGTGCAATTTATTTTTTTATCGTTGAAAGCTTCACACTAGTTTTAATTTTTGTATCAGGATAGAATTAACTTCGTTACAATTAATTTACATGGTTTTGCATCATAATGTTTTGCGATGTAATTTATCTGCTTCAAATTATGCTAAAACTTGGTTTTTGTTGGAATTTTTTTTTACCTAATTTCATGATGGTTTGTGTTTTTTTAATTAGATGTCGTTGTAGTTACCTCTATTAGGGTGGGTTAGCAATTAAAATGAACATTTTTTTGATCGGGCTGTTTAATAATTCTAAAAGTGTTATAAGTAAAATTTATTTTCATATTCATATATTTATATATATATATATATATATATATATATATATATATATATATATATATATATATATATATATATATATATATATATATATATATATTATATCTTAATAATTTGTAAATGCATGTTAATGTTCGAACCCTTCATTCAATCACACCATCCCCAGAGATATAGACATGTTAGCATTAAAAATGTATATAACTACATGCACAGATTGAGCCCACATTTTTTATTTAGTCAAGAGTGAATTTATAACAAAAACCACTTACTATATCATTTCATTTATTGATCTATCATTAATAATAAACTTAGGTGTTTGGTTACATATCTATTTGCATGACATACATTATATTATGATGAATTCCTTTGACATATTGCTTGGCAACCATGATTTTCGATGAAATAAATGATATACGTATTATGTTTTGAGTTCACTAACATTTGTTGTTTAGTTATTTGTGTGTGTCCTTCCGAAATTCTTGGCTTGTTGATACTACATTAATTAATTTAGTCGTATTATCCTTAAAATTCAATTTGAACATAATATAGTAATAGTATTATAATATAAATTCATTTTCATCCTACGCAGCCTAGGTCTAATATAATTTAATCTAAAGCATAAATTATTCTCTGCTTCTTATTTTCAAAAAGAAGAACGTCTGGGTAATAAATTAAGTAAATAAAGTAAATTTAGTTATATATATATATATATATATATATATATATATATATATATATATATATATATATATATATATATATATATATATATATATATATATATAATTATATATATATATATATATATATATATATATATATATATATATATATATATATATATATATATATATATCACTTTTGTCATTGATCAAATAAAACTGACAACAACAAACATAATCAAACCAAATGTTTTGTACTTTGATGTTTCAGTTGAAAATTGTATTATTTTTTATTTTTTGAGTAGATTTTCCTATTTTCCTGCTTTGATTCTTTGTATATTATACAAAGCGTTTATATAAAGTTTTACTATGCGTGTGTGTTAAATTGTAACTGTTTTTTTGTAGCTAACAAAACTAATAATGACGATAAAAAAAAACGTTTAAGTGTTTTTTATTAAATTTCGATTTTTTTTACGAGCTTTTATTTTTTGTGATCATGGTTTATATACATAGCGGAGTAAAAAAAGAAAATGGGGTGGAAAAATTAATCGAATGTTACATAATAAAATAAAAAAATAAAATTGTATCGTCATAGTAATAATCATAAATCCTTTATCATAACTTAATCATAAATATTGTAAAATAAATTTTGTATTAGAAAATCAGACAACCAATGAAAAGATGATGGTAAAGCAGGTGCTAACAAAATTAAATTGTAATATTACAAGTAATATTTTGAAGTTTTACAAATAAATTTTTAAAAGCTTTGATGCAAATTATTTTAAAAATTTAACACTTTCTTTCGCACCCTAAATTAATCACAATACCATAAAATTGAAGAAGATGAAAAGCAAAAATTATAAACCAAAACAAATAATTTACCATTTTTTGTTGTTCCAACTTCGGAATTTTGGTTTTGCAACGAAAGCTGGACTGTTTGATAATTTCAGATATACAAACCAAAACTTTTATGCTGTTGGTTCGGTTTCGGTTCAATCATACATTTTAGTTTTGGTTTTTAGTTTTATTTTAGTTTCTTAAAATTTCAAAATTTGGTTTTGGTAAAGACTCTTTAAAAATATATTATATTTTCTTAATTTTTTTTCGTATATTCAAATAAGAAACGTCTTTTTATATATAATAAATAAAATCAGTGGGACCGTGGTTAGCACATTTGTCTTGTAATACGTAGGCTCTGGGCTCGAATGTCGTGCCGCCCATCGATAAAACCAAAGGTACATTTAAGAAACCTTATTTAAAAAAAATCGATTGATCTTACAATCCATTTCTATATAGCTTAGAGCCCCTTGAAACCTGTAGGATCATTTAGTGTAAGCTGGTTACTTCGTCGTTTGAGCTAATTTTTTTCCATCAATCAATTTTTTCATATGCGAACACGTAAAATAATCTCAGGGAGGTAATTCTGATGAATATGATAAGTGCGGAAGCAATTCATATTCTAACCAATGGAAATGAGTCAAGGCAATTTTACACCTAGAATACAGTTTTCTTCGCCAAATGAGGTCTTTTTTCCGTAAATTGTAGTAAAATCTGTCTCATAAGTTCGCATAATATTTTCCATTTATCATTTTTCCTTTTGTAAGGTAATCAATGTGGATTGAACAGTGTGAATCTCAAAAAAAACGGTTGTCATCACCTTTTAGCGTGATATCAATTAGCCGGGAGAAACCCACTGGTTTGACTGTTCTTTGATTCTTAGAGTATAGTAATGGAATCATATGTTTTATCAGTAGTTATTTTTTATTTATAGTTCAGGAATTGCAATTTTTTCCATTTTTTCAAAGTTTTTGAAAATTGCTATTGAGACGCTTTCTTGTTTGACTGGCGAACTGGTTATATATTACTTAAGAAGCATACATTACAAAAACTGCGTAGTTATTCAAATTTTGCAAAAATTTAACTAATTTTACAAATATACCAACCAGTAGATATATGTTTCATGAGTTATGACGTTCTCAAACCAGTTGTCCTACAACAGGAATTGAAAACAAGTAAAAAAGTATTTTAAAATCATAAGTAAATCAACCATTTCTAGTTAAGTTAGATGCTTATATTTTGAAAAGTGATGGAGCTGGTTGGTAAGCGGATTTCCTTTAAATCGTGTGTTTGTTATACTTATAAGGTAAATTAGCATTTGATTTATCGCGTTCTTCGTTACCTGAATGAAGTTATCGTTCAGAATATATCTTGAGAATCAAAGAAATTCAAATACTTTCTAAAATAACCACTTTGTTGGGATTGCAAAATTTGTTTTATGATGATTAATGAAGGTTAAAGTTAGATGCAATTCCCAAAGTTAACAGCAATTCGTTTTCTATATTTTTTTCAATGTCATTTTTCATTGGCAAAAAAAGATTGATTTTTTTTTATCTAGAATTCGATTAACTTTTCCTCTTGCATTGGGGAAAAAGATTTTTTGATTGGAAAAAAGAAAGGCGTTGAAAGTGTTTCCTTGCATAGTAATTGATCTCGTCTGCGACAAGCTCTATTTTCAAGTCTCTATGGAGCTTATCGTTTCTGATGTACCAGAGTGCATTTACAATGGAGCGTAATATTTTATTTTGGAACGTTTGGATAATTTTGATACTTGTTTTCTTAGCACATCCCTAGTGTTGTATGCTATATATATATATATATATATATATATATATATATATATATATATATATATATATATATATATATATATATATACCGGTTTCAATTTTTTTTATATAGCAGAAGTTTGTTATGGATCGCGAGCTCGGATATCTCCCAAGAAGGCAGTGCATTTTCCTGAATTTTTTTTTAATTATTCCCACTTTTTTTTGTATATGTTCCTTTCATCTTAGTTTGACATTTAAGATTACACCTAAGTAGTTATCCTTATTTGCATATGGTACTTTTTGTGAATCATTATTGTAATGTGCTCAACTTTCAGATTAGTAAAGTTTACACATGTTGATTTAGTTTCATTTAGTATATGGCTTATTAAAATAAACCATTTTTTGTTTAATTTTATAGTTTGTTTGTAGTTCTCTGCAGTTTGTTAGTAAAGTCAGTTATGTAGTGTGCTGACGCTAATATTGCAGTATCATCAGCTAATGTTGCTATAGTTGCATCAGTATTGGATAATATTTAATAGTATTTATCATTGATAAAAATAATAGTCGCGTGGTAATAAATCATCACCTATTTTTTGACAATTTTTTTCTATTGCAAAAATGGCCATTTTCTCTTTTTAAACTGATAAACACAAATGTAAATTACGATGACATTCTTTTTGAACCAGAACCGCACTTCAGAACTTTTTGGTATTTATCACTGCGTGACACGTTACAATAAATTTACATAAACAAAAATATCTACCAAATCCAAGCACTACAATAAAACCCCACCTCTTAACATACACAACATAGTCTTACTAATTCGAGTAACAGAGTAAAATTACAAATTTAATACATATTTTTTTTCTCTAGTGTAATTCTATATTTTCATAAAGTTTAATATTTCCTTATTATTTTCCCTGTATATTTTCCATGATTTTATATAACTACTTCCACCTAATGCTTCATCCACACCGCTGCATAATTTTATTTTATTTTTTTACTTTTCATTTCTGCTACATAAAATACATGTGAAAATTCAATCAATTTTTCTTTTTGATTGATTTATAAAAATAAAATATAGCAAAAAAAAACAAAATATTCAATTTAGCATTTTTTTTTTAGCATAAATATACGAGTATGTACATATATACTTTTATCGGGGTTGTAAATTATGTTGAGGTAAAAGTGTTAAATTCATGCGGATTCATTTTTATTCGTCTTTATTTTGTACCTAAGTTTTAGGGGTGGTTTCACGTGTATTTGAATATTTAATTTAAATTGAATTTTTAGAACCCATAGGGCGTCACATTTTCGTATAATCTAACCTTTTCCGTTTTTTATTCCTCTTGTATTGTGCCTTATCAAAATATAATGAACCAACCAACCAGCAACAAAATTAAGCTCCGAACAGTAAAATTGGTATATATCTTTTTTGATTGTGTCTAAAACATTTCGTGAAAAATTTAATGTATTAAATATTTCTATATTCGTAAAATTATATTTAATTATATTTTGGTGCTTATTTTTGTTCAAAAAAAAAAAAAAATAAATAATAACCATTAAAATAAAAATTAAAAATAATTTCAATTATAAAACTATATAACAAAAATCTAAATAAAATATTTTTTCGTTGTTATAACAAAAAAAAATATATTTTTATTTTTAAATGGAAAAATAAGAAAAATTTAAGATTTTGATTGTTATTTTTAATTTTATTTATTTTTATACATTTTGTTTCTCATGCTTTGTAAAATAAACAATATTAAAATATCAAAATTAAGTTTTGAAAAAAAAAAATATTTTTCATTCTGTATTTACAAACAATATAATATAAACATCGAATACTTGAAATGTTAAAAAAAAATAAGAAATTCACATAAATTTTTGTATTTAATTTCGTTTTATTGAAGCAAAATTATTTAAAATAGTAAATAAGTGGTTAAATGAAAATTTTGAGCGTAAATGTACTTGAGCAAAATACTAGATACGGTGCTTTAATTTAAGAAATTTAAGTAAGTGCTTAGTGCAATTTGTGGAATTAATTCGCTTAATTCGTTGTATCATAGTCCTACGTTAGTAATTTTATTAAGTACCATTTAATAGTTTAACATCTTCAAATAAACTTTAAATAATAAGGTAAAGGTCCCAGTCTTGAATTATTGTCAGGGCCCGCGCTAGACTAGTTTTTACCTGGGGTAATTCCTAATAGTGGCACCCCAAAAAGTAATCCGCTCCCATCGGCGGCTGGATTTTTAATGCGATATTTTTATTGAAGTTTTCTACTGAGGCATAATCCTCATAACTGCATTTGTAACAGTACTGCATTTGTTAATATTACAATTAAAATATAGCTTAAAATAAAAAATGAATTTTTAAAACTCAAATTTTGTATAAAATTAGTTTTACCTATATTTATAATAATCATCTATTAAAGTACTGTAGTTCTTAAAAAAATATAACCTTGAGAAAATAAGCAATTTAAGCAATATAGTTAAATCAAAGGTTATTTATATCATTAATAATTAATTTTAACCAATCAATTTGCTTACTTCCAAAAAACATTTTTTCGTTAAGTTAACTTAACGAAACTTTTCTAATTTCGAACGAACAAACGTCTATTTTTTTTATTTTAATTATAACGTTATTTAAAATCGAACTAATTAAAGTTAATTAAATTGTACTCAAATAACTTAACGAGTATTTAACGAAGCCTCTTTTAAATTCATCTTACAAGGTTTTGAAAGTAAATTAACGAGTTATGGGTCCGAATCACTTTTTACATTTAATGTTTACATTTAGTTAAAGTTGAGGAAAATCACCGTTTTGAAGCCAAATATTATTGGAGTTCGATAAGTTTCCGCCACTTAAAATATAATAGCTGTTAGTATGAAAACTACATAATATAAACTAAAGATGATAAGTTTTAATACGCGTTAAGAATAACTTTAAATAACTAACTTAAACGTGTTAATGAAGCTAATGATGCCTTTTAATGGCAATTGGAAATATCATTGTAAATTAACACTTTAATTAAACATTGAAAAACTTAACGAAACAACTTTCATATTTAATTTTATAGCATGATTGAATGATTCAAGTTACTTAAAGAACAACTTTAGAAATTTAAACTGAAATGATTTATTCAATTGATAGGTTACCATCTTAAACTTAGAACTCCTGGCATATTGTAAGATTAATTAATAATTATAAAATCATAAAAACAATCTATAGTAGATAATACATTTTTAGCAATATTTTTCTTTTTAACTTAATATATTGCTAGCAACTTGCTTAAAAAGGCTTGCACTGCGAGCTTAAGTTTTCACAGTTTAACTTTAGATTGTAATATGTTTTCTATTTTTGCTATTCAAACAAGATTTATCTAAAATCGAACTTAACGAAACTAAATTAACGAAAAAATCAATGTCGATTAAGCACTTTATTCAAAAATTATTGGAATTTTAGTGATACTTATCTGTTTTTAGAGTCACACCCGATATCAGTGTAATCTTAATATCTTTAAACTTTTTTCTTTTTTAACAAAAAAGCCAAAACGATTCAAAAACGAACTTAACGAAAATAACCTCTAGCAAATTAGCAATTTAAACAATATAGTTAAATCAAAGGTCATTGATATCATTAAAAATTTATTTGAACCATTCAATTAGTTTACTTTCAAAAAACACTTTTACGTTAAGTTAACTTAACGAAACTTGTCATGTTTAACCGAATGTAATATTTATCTATGTTTCACCTAGTCTCACATAATAGCTTGTAAGTTTTAGTCTTCACTTTCTCTTTTTAAAAATTTTCCACCTAAGAACTGTATTAGCATAAAATACATATAAACTTTGTCGAAAAACTGTAGAGCCTGTGCCAAACGTGGAACTGCATCTGTAAGTAATAAATTAGCAGAATGAAAGGTACATATAGAACAAAAGATGTCTGTGATTCTAATCCTTTAATTTGCACCTGTATTCATCAACATTTTACGACGTGGTGAAAAATTTAACTGTGCTCTTGAGCCCATTATAAAAAACAAAGTATTTAAATTTTTTTGTATATGTATTTGGTGAACTAAAGTGATGCGCTATTTTGGATTGGAAATTTTAGTTTTATATTCAATGCCGTCCCAAATCTCTTTTAAGTAGATTTGAAGTATATACATTTAAAAAAATATAACCTATTGACCTAATTAGGACAATTATGTGGTTTAGTGAATTTGTTTGTGCCGCCCCATAATTTTGATACCCGGTTATAATGCACCATCAGCACCTATGAAAGAGCCGGTCCTGATTATTCTACCTATTGTGAATTATCTAACGGAAAAATGCTGGAAATCGCCTAATTTATTAAAGAAATATATATAAATATAAATATTAATATATATATATATATATATATATATATATATATATATATATATATATATATATATATAAATATTTATATATATATATATATATATATATATATATATATATATATATATATATATAACATTCATTTTACTCTTATGTCGATTTCCTCTATGTTTTTTGAACCAAAACCTTTGCGCTGTCTTTTACCACATCTTTTTTGAATATAAAAATATATGTCCTAGGTTGTCTACTTACACTTGTAAAAAATCGTTTTGGCCATATTTAGATTTATATAAGCGATATCAGACGATTCAGAAATAGTTGTAAAGTTAATGAAAATGTCATTCTGTTGGCATGTAATATTAGAGTATTTGCCACGTGTTGCAATTACTTGATCTTCACTTGAGCTGTCACCACTTGTATCAGTTGTCAATCATTTTAATTTTATCAAAAATTTAATTAAATAAGCAAATTTATTTTTATAATGTTGCACTAATCACAAATGAAAGTATAATCAATTAAAATAGCATATACAGCATTAGATAAAACATTTGCAACTTTTTCGGCTTACTTAATCAATTTAAAAAAATAAATTTAAACAGTTGCAACTACAATTTGTTTTTCTTCCGCAAAATATTCTTACGTGGTATTAACCTTAATTCTCTCCAAAACCAATCTCTTAATTGTTTCTCCCATTGCTGATTTTGAACTTAGTTAACCGTTGTCACATTCGCTCTGGACAAAACAAATGTAACTTATCAAAAATAGTTTTGTTTTTTTTTAAATTAGATCATGACGTGCCGAAAATATTCAGGTTGTTTTAAACCTTGATCAAAACTGCATTATAAAACTATTATATTGTATTTTGATACAAGAACCGAATTTTTTTAAAATGGCGGGCAATAAGTATAACAGTGTCTTCAAGAGAAAAATTATACAAGATTTGTGTACTGGTATGTTCAAAAGAGATCGTTTTGTGACGTTGACCACATTAGTAAGTCAAATAGGACTGTTCGTCACCGCCTATACAATAAGAGGCGAGTAATTGAAGCTAAACTCTTTTCACGATGGCCAGCCAAAAAGTAATTTATTTCTGAAACGAACAGTTGAAAACGCTTGAAATTTGAATATAAATATGGTAATTTGAATGCAAATATTTGTAAATGGAAGACTTGTTATTCAGAGACGAATCAAAATTATGTTTAGTTAGTGCGATGGAATTAAGAGCATTGCAGATTAATCTTATGATGAATGAGACTGTTTTATTACCTGTTTTTTTTTGTTTCGAGCTCAACGAATTTGTACAACCATAGCACATTTGGTTTTTAACAATTTTATTGCTTCCCATTTCAACAGTTGAAAGTCTTGAGTGATCGGGCTTTAGAATCAGCTTCACAGTAAACATTTTTTCATTTTTTTTGGACTAGGTTCATTAACAACAGGAAGTACTAAAAATGTACTTGAAAACTTATCGTCAGGCAAAAACTTGATAAATACTATTTAGTATTCGTACTTGTATTTAGGTCACTGAAGTTTCCTGGAAAAATATTTTATTTTTTATTTCGCTAGCTCATCAGAGAATATTTGATTTTTGTTGTTTCTGGTATTAAGTTACTCTCCGTCTCTTTTTTTTTTGTTGCTTTATTTAAGCTTTAAATTCGAACCCTTTTTATTATTCGACAACTTTACATGTTTCCTTTTCATGTAAAAACTTTTGCTTGTCTATGTTTCGGGTTTGTTCTGCTTTAATATTTATATTAGAAATGGGAACACGCATCTGAAGGGTTTTAGGACAGTATAAATAGTCTTCGATGGGCTCATTGGAATGTGGCTATCGAAATTAGTAGTGGGAGTTTTAGTGCATTGAACTTACTTGGTATTAGAGATTGTTACCGTTGCTCCAATCAGATCTTCTGTGTTTGTTGTGACAATAATTAATTAGAATGCACGGTCAATGACGAACCAGGAACTTCCAGAATGCCGGGCACCAGCTTACACCCGTGTTATAGATAACAATAACCGAACGAGTGGAAGGAACGTTAGTTATGATAGAATCGACCCGGTTACTGACGTCTAAGCGATTGATAATTAGTTTTTTTTTTTTTGGTGTAAGGAAAGGAAAGGTAATTTAGTAATGACAAAATTGGTCTGGTTTCCCGGTGGCCAATATTTAACTATTATTAGAATAAAACAATCACAATTTTACTAAGCTGTTCTGCATTCTGACGGCTCTTATGACAAACTCCAGTGTGCCTTTAAATTACCAATTTATGGTTTTCACCTGTAAATTACCAATTTATTATTTCACCTTCAGACAGATAAAATATATTAAGGGTACTATTGATTTGACACAAAACTTTAAAATGAATATAATTTAGTTTTTAAAAAATTGATTAAACTCTACAAATCAATTGAATTTACCATCAATGTATATAAATTTGTATATCTAGTTAAATATTTTAATTTCTAAATGTCCCTATGTTTTGATATTCTGCTTTTTCCAGTGATCGAACAGTTCAATCGAACAATGAGGGCAAAGTATGACCTTTAAGCGTCTTAAACACTTAAGATAATAATTAAAATCCATCGTCAAACTTTTCCTAAATCAAATGGGGTTCCTAAATGTCACTAACTTTTATTATATTTGGCTGCCATAATTTGGCACGCAATGCTCAAATGATTTCCCTTAACGTTTTAAAAGTCTTTTGATGTCAGGGGTACAGATCGCATGCATTAAATCCATTTAATATAATTTGCGGTGCAAATCACCCCTTAAACGATGTCTATGCTCTGATCATCATCAAAATTAATCACTGGAAACATAGTGATATCTTTGAATATTTCTTTGGCCAACCATCCATTCTCTAAATTTGTAAGTATTTAACTAAGAGGGACCTAAATTCGAATTTCTTCCGGAAGGATAAATTACCATCGTCGAAACCAATGACATTTTCGATTTGTTACATTAATTTTTCAATTTTGATAGACTGACTATCATGCATTTTTCGGATTTTAGACACTTTCGTTTTGGGGCATAAATTTCTCAATTTTGATATAGGCTAACCATGATGCATTTTCCGGATTTTGGACATTTTCGAATTGAGGCAAATATTTCTTAGTTTTAATAGGCTAATCATTATACATTTTCTAGATTTTAGACATTTTCGATTTGTCGCATATATTTCTAAATTTTAATAGGCTATAACCATCATGCTTTTTTTTTGAATTTTAGAAATTCAGTTTTTACAACGATAAAAAAAAATATCCAATTTGCGATAGTATCCTCCTTACTTCCTTATGATACAAGGAATTCTCTCCCAAGCGGCAAAGTACGCATTTCTGCTGCAAATTCAACAAATTTTCACTGGCAGAAGAAAAAATATGACACGATGTTTTCACATAAACATTTAGCGAGAGACTATATAACGAAAAAATTATTATAAAAGAGAAAGAGAAATAGTGAAATATAAAATGAATCTTATCAGTTATAATATTTAAAAAAATATACATACAGTCAAACCTGTTAAAAGGACCTTTTTCTAATCGGACCAATTCCGATTCGAACCACTGATTTCGTTTGATTTTTGTTTTTATACCTTTGAATTGACCCGTTAAGGAAAAAATAAAATTTGATTTTTACGTTGTTTATTACATAATCGTATACGTGTTTTTCCTTTTCTTGATAATAACGGTATTATAACGTTTTACATCATATTATTATTGATATACTCTTGTGTAATATGGATAAACATTCATTCTTAAACAAGAGTACAGGTCGTAAAATAATAACACATATCTCACATATCACAATTAGTTTTTACACATTTTTTATAATTCAACCATTAGACCCAAGTGTAATTAATTGATAAGTATTAATCGACTTTAACTTAACAATTAAGGTATGTACGAATAAAATTTACACTGTTATACTTTTCTATTTCGAGCGAAAATTTTGTTTTAATATGATTTCATTTTCTAGGAAAATGAGCACAGAAAAGCAATCTTACAGGGAACTAGATCTGTCAAATAAATTAAGTTTAATTGACTGTTCAGAAAAGGAAAAGTTATCGCAACGAAAACTAAGTGAAAAGTTTAAAATAAGTAAGACACAGGTACAAAGAGTTTTAAGTAATAAATCCAAAATTCTAGAAACAGTGAATAACTTTGGAGTACTAAAAAAGAAATGTATTGCATCCTGCACCAAATATGGTGAACTTGATTCATTATTATTTAAATGGTTTACAATGGCTCGTAGTAAAAATTTACCTTTGTCTGGCAGATCTTTGTTGCAAGAGAAAGCTCTGAAATTAGGCGAATAAATAAATCTGGTTGATTTTACCGCATCAAATGGATGGCTCCAAAGCTTTAAAGAACGCCATAACCTGCATTTCATTTTTCTTATTGGAAAAAGTGCTTCTGTGGATGCAAATATATTTGACAAATATCGTGTTACATTATGCAAATTGACTGACGCCTATGAGCCAAACAACATTTTTAATTAAGACGAAACCTGCTTATTTTTTCGAGCTAGTCCAACACGCACCTTACAATTAAAAAATGAAAAATCTAAAGGTGGAAAAATGTGTCAGGAGCCTTGCTGTGCAATATGTTAGGAAAAAAGGAGTATCTCTTAATCATAGGAAGAGCAAGAAAACCAAGGGCCTTTAAAAATTTAAATATAGAGCAAGCTTTTAAGATCTATTGGAGATTCAACAGAAAGGCGTGGATGACATTGGCACTTTTTGAAGAATGGATCAATATATTTAACAAAAAAATAGTGCAACAGAACCGCAAAGTAATTCTCTTTCTGGACAACACAGCTTGCCACCCAGACAAGCTTTACAGAAACGTGAAATTACATTTTTAAATCAGGGGATTATTCGAAGCTTAAAAGCAAACTATCGAAGACTTCTAATGAATCGTCTACTAACAGCAATAAATGATTTTAACGGCATAGAGGCGTTATCAAAAAAAATAACAGTATTAAATGCGTTCTCATGGTTGTCAACGGCATGGACAAATACAACTACGGAAACAATTGCAAACTATTGCAGACATGCAGGATTTAAAGAACAGTCTGATGTAGAAACTATTTCGGGGCCGATGCAATTCGAACCAGACAACGAGTATGTTGGTGGTGAAGAACATTATGATATTCAAACATCTGAGGAATTGTCGGAAGACTGGGAAGAACGGTTTTTCGCATCAACATAGGATCGATATAAACAAAATAATGAAATCAATGATAGTTCGTCGTCTGACGAAGAGGAGTTACATCAGAAATCGCCTTTAACAATTACTTTCTCTAAAACTCAAACCGATTTAACAGAATTGAAAAATCATTCCAGTGAGCAAGGGCTTGACGAGATGTTCGTTTTTCTCGAAAAAGCCGAGCAGAAGCTAATCGAAAGAGAAATATCTTTGAAAACAGTAGAAACTGAATTTCCGCATATTTTCCAAAAGCTAATTGAATAATTTAGAACATATTATAGTTTTGTATGCTATTGTTTTTATTACATTTGTCTATTTAATGGATTGAATTTTTTTTTATAAGAAATACATACAAAAATTACATGAAAATAGATAATATATCTGTACATAATACATTTTTTAAATACATATGTAAAAAGACTTCTTATTTATTTTAATATATACTGCAATTTGAAAAATTAAAAAAGGAAAACCTTTGTAATCGGACCACCTTCTAATCGGACCATTTTTTTTTTGTCCGCAAGATGGTCCGATTAAACAGGATCGAGATAATATTCAAAAATTAAGGAAGTCAATAGATGCAGCATTTAACTATAAGTCCACCATTTATAATTAATAATCTCCAAGACAATGAAATATTTTATTAAATAAGTAAATAATGTGTTTCCAAAATAATATTGGCTAAATATTTTAAAAACTATTAGAATGTTACATATTTTGTTAAATATACAAAATGCCACTATATTATATTTTTAAAAAACAAAACATAATACAAGTTTAAAAATTCTTAGAATTTTGTTAAAAGTATAAGTTAAAGAACGTAAATTGGTAAACCCAAATATCATTGCCATTAATTAATCATTTTATCTTTAGTGACTTGGTGTGCTAGCTTTATTGCAAAATACAACAATTGTTGCTAAGCATTTTTAATATTTAGTAACATATTCATGAAAAAAAAGCATTAAGAGTGTCACTTAATTTTAAATTACTTGTACTTACAATTTTTCTTTTTCTATATACTTCTAGGTGACAGGCGTTGTTGGACGTGCAGAAACACTGTCGTCAGTGTTTTTCTTAGCTGCTTTCATATTTTATACAAAGGCAACAAAACGAAAAAAATCTACAGGTAAATTATTATGCTTTATCATTCCGCTTTATGTACAATAGCAGATATCTCTAACGTATACATTTATATATATATATATATATATATATATATATATATATATATATATATATATATATATATATATATAAATAAATATATACATATATACTTATATATTTACGTAAGATAATAAAAATATAACACAGCTCGTAACCATTATCTATATGGTGAAACTGGAATTTCCCCAGTTTTTTTCTGTGCTCTTGTCTTGTTCTTCGTTCAAGATTAATATAATTTTAACTTTTTTTTTTGCAACGAAATTTGATATTTTTTTGAGTTTTTTCGGACAAAATTCTTTTCTTATATTTTCATAATGAATTTTTAGAATTTTTTTTTTTTTCGAGGATATGATTAATAGAACATGAATAAAATTTATAAATGCTCGCACAAATAAAATTAGAGAAAAAACCGAACCAAAAAAATTCATGGAAATAAATCTGCCCGTTAAATGATTATTATTATTTTGTATTTTATTTTTATTTAACAACGGCAACAAACGTTGTTTTATTTTAGTAATTTAAACGATCTTGTTTCCATGAAATGAGGATTAGAATTTATAATTGGAAAGATTTTCATATTCATTTTAAGAAGTAAAAAGAAAACATTTGCTTTCCTTTCGTCTTTGTGTGTCCTACATATATTTAATGGTGTGTAAAATAGAATTTGGTTTTCTATATGTTAACAGCTAAAAATTGTCTTTTAAAGGTAGATTAAAGATATATAATTTTGGATTTTATCCTAAAGTATTTTTTACATATGTATCATGTACACGAGTTTTTTTTTTTTTAGTTTAGATTTTTTTTTTTTTTTTTTTTTTTTTTTTTTTTTTTTGAAAATATATAATATTAAATTTACTAGACTGGAAAAGATTATTCTGGATTTGAAAATTATTTTAGGTTTGTGTGAATACCCATATATGTATGTACTGAAAGATTATTGCAAAAAAAAAAATAAAAACTTGTATGGAAATCAAATACGATAAATTCATTAAATAGAGTCTTATGTGCTTATGCATGGTGGATCACAATTTTTTTTTTGTGGGTTTTGATTATGTATTTTTTTTTTAGGTCTGAACACAATTTTCCTAATTGGCTTGGTACTAAGCGAAATGTTTCCTTTTCGCCTTTGGGAATTATCTATTTAAAATATTTAAATAGATATAAAGTAAATTTGTATATATGCACGTGTTATAAATATTATTTCTTAAGTTAACATAAATTCGGTTTTACTAAATACTAATATGAAATTATATATATATATATATATATATATATATATATATATATATATATATATATATATATATATATATATCCCCATTTATTGATTCTAATTTCACTCTACCTTCACTCCTCTATTTCATATTTAAAAAAAAAGCAAAAGGTGACATATTCGAATTTATTAGAGCCCGATTTTAAACATTGCATGGTTTTGTAAAACCACTTTACCAAATTACTTTAAATTATTAAATAAATGATTTATAAATTTTGCAATTAAGAGAAACAACATTTTATAAATTCGTAAACTTAAATGTGTCCGTTTAACGTGGTCGGTTTAACAAACCATTAAAGAGGTATGACTAAGTGACTAAGTTGTTATAGTGTCTCACTTACAGTGCAGTTCTTATCACCAAATACCTCATAATGTATTTGATTTGATAAGTTGAACTCAAACCATTGAATGGAACTGAGAAACTAACGATTTAGCGTGAAATCAAATCCAAAAAAATGTACAAATTATAAAAAAGATACAAAACACATTTAAGAAATTTGCAGCCATTTAAAGTAAAATAAAAAATTTTTGAAACGCTTTTATGGTCAAAAAGACAAAAATTACTTTTATACCACAAAGAAACCTAAAATTCCCACTCGTTAATTTCCTTTGCGAAATAGCACTTGCCTAAGCTTTTTATGTATTTAAAAACGCAAAAATAATAATTCAAGGACATCCCAAACTCACGCAACAAGTAATTTTGATAGAAAAACAAGTTTTTCATTAAAAATTATAAATTCATATTAGTTACGGTTTATCCCTCCTTCAAGGCATGGATTACAAAAACGAAAGTTCAAAGGTGGTCAATTTCATGATCGCCTCGGCCATTTTTGATTAACAAAACTGGAAATTCTATACGACCGGGTAATATCTAATGAAGGCGTTGATTTGTTTCTCGGGCTCTATAGTATGTCGCACCATCTTGTGGAAATTACATGCCGCCTACATACATATCTGGACATTATCTAAAGCCAATTCAACTTTGTAAGCATAAAGCAAATTTTTCGTGAGAAAATACTGAAGTTTCTGGAAATACCCAATTCTTAACTCTGTAAAATGCTTTTGTCTTTCATGCAGCAGTCCATTTTAAATAACTCTGAACAGGCAGCGGTCACACTATCTTCTGTTTGGAATGGCAACATTTTACCGCACAAAAGGCACAAAATTCAAATCCTCTTGAATTATTATATGATCTTAATTTTTTATTCGTCATATTAGAATCCATAATCGCGCCACATTTTATAAAATATTTTCAATACTGATTTTATTTTAGTAACTGTAAATTATAATAAGATACTTTTGAATTTAACAAAAACCCCTCTACAAAACCCCTATACACCGTCAGAATATTTTTTTTTAACAAAAAAGTGTTTTACTTCAATAAATGCTTTTATTCTGCTTTTATAAATGTGCCTGAAAGGTTTAACAAAATAAGAAAGAATGGTTTAACTCGAATGCAAAAATCCTAGGTCAGAAAGCTTAGTACAAATATTGTCTATCCCACAAATAATCACCTTATATACAGATGCATTAAAATAATTGTTTAGTCAATTAACTGATTTACTGATTGTAGCGAACGATTAATGAAGCAGAATCTCTCGGTAGAGAGATCTCAGTTTAGTCGCACACCCGTCAGTAATTATACAGCTTCAATCTACACAATCTTATATTTGCCTACCAAGCTGAACAAACTTATGAAACATCCGACTAATAATCCACCACCATAACTTTATTTTTACAACGGCAAAATAAAACGACCCTCACATCTTTCAGTAGTCAAAACCAAAGCAAGCACAACGCCATTCTAATCCAAATTCATGATACAACGTTTAAAGATACAGTCCTTTAAATGCAATTTGTACTTATTTCATGCATGCCTTAGGATTTAGTGATTGATACTTAATTGTTTTTACGTACATTAATCACATGAAATCCTCTATTCACCAATAATTAGGAACGAAATAAAAATTATCTGCTACCTTGCCTTAAATGCTTAAATGTATAACAACTCATTAGACACTATCTTCCCATTTCGCAATATTTATCTTGAAGTCTCTCTTATAGAGTTTCATGTAAAGATCATGTCAGATAGTCAAACGAAAATGCTGCCATCTTATGGTAAGTGGTATGTTCTACACATATGCCCTAGTTCATTAATTATACCGCTAGTTCTCTGTCAAAGTGTCAAAAATATAAACAAAATATTTTGTGAATATCTTGTGCGAATAATTCTATACACTAAAAAACGAACATAGTTCCTGTTGGAATTATCTCGAAACACAACAAATTAAAAACAAAATAACAAAATCATGGCCAACTATAGTTTTTTTTTATGAGCTGTTTGTAATTGTAATTATTGTTGATTACTTTGTTTTCCGTTTGAAGACCGATATGTTTTGAAGACCAATAAAAAAAGTATTCTGGCAAGGGTTGGTAATATATACTTTGATTATGATGCCTCTTTCAGAAACTTAGCATACTATATACTTTAATCGTGCTGCCTCTTGCGAATAACATGGTATACTAAATAATTTAACAGGGACGTCTCTTTCGGAAAACATGATCTATTAACATGTATATTTTACGAATAGCCAATTTACGATTTTTTTTCGATCCCACAAATTTTTTACAAGAAAATTTACAAGAATTTTTAAAAATTTTTGTAGGTCGATATCTTTGGTTTGCTTGAAGTAATTATAAGTAATATAATATATATATATTATGATTTATATCAAAAGTAATATGGGTATACTCCAGAGATGTTTCAATATGCTTGCACCAGTTTTGCTTTTTAGAAAATTTGATCATATTTCTTCTTTATCGTAGTAGTTTATTAGTTTAGTGGTTTATTGGTTCCTAAAAATTAAATTTGCTGTT
The DNA here is from genome assembly GCA_963556175.1 of Tipula confusa. Classification (NCBI taxonomy): domain Eukaryota; kingdom Metazoa; phylum Arthropoda; class Insecta; order Diptera; family Tipulidae; genus Tipula; species Tipula confusa. The sequence continues at coordinate 62,799,959 of OY744476.1, forward strand.
TGGAGTGAAGTGGCTAATCAACAATTTTTTTCTATGTTCAGATAGAAAAAATAGTTAAAAAAATTCTAGTCAATTACAATTAATCCTAAACTTTAAACTTTAATTGCCGTCATTAATGACCTATCGCTCAAGGAAGATTTTATTAAAAAATGTCGGAAAATTGATGCATTGAACACAAGAATTCTTGAGAATCCACAAATTGAGCATCATCCAGTATATGTCAATCATGAGCTAACGAAAATTTCGCAGTTTTTACTTTCTAAAGCAAAGAAAAAGAAAAACTTATAGTATTCGTTTGGATATAAGAGATGGAAATATTTTGATCCGCAAAAATTGTGGAAACCCTCCTATTAAAATGTTCAATTATTAAAGCAGTGACAGAAACATGGTTGATAGAACTTAAAACCAGTTGTTTGACTGATTAATTATATAGTTGTATCATCTGGAAGGCAAGCAAGAGATGGTGGTGGTGTATGTGTTTTTATTCACAATATTATACATGATTACGATGTTGTGGAAAAGTGCAATAATGATGTTTACAGTTATCTTGTAATACGAGTAAGAATAACATCAAGTGATCTCTAGAACATTATTACTGGATACTTTATCAATACAAGAGATAATTCTCCAAGTTGGGTATCTCGTTACATAAATGCATTATTTATAAAATTTGTTTCATTTATTTGATAGCAAACCGTAACGAGACCGGAAACAAATTCAACGCTGGATCATATATTTGGTAACAACTTAAATATGCGCATGGGCTAAGAGAAATAGCCTATCTATTTACGACATTATGGAATTGAAACGAAAATGTAGATTTTGGTAGCCAAATCGTTACTTTGTTAGTTTGGAGCATCATTTTCGATGATGGTAATATGATCTATGTTTATCCAAATCATAATTATAATATAGCCCAACCGTTTTATTTTGACGATGTCACAGAATAGGAAGTTTTTCGTATAATAAAACATTTGAAAAATACTGCATCTTTCGGATCTGATGAACTGAGTGTTAAAGTAATTAAAGACTGCGCTAATGTGCTTTCCAGTATGCCAACAAATCTAATAAATAAATCATTTGGTAAAAGTGTATTTCTAGCTGCACTGAAAAGCTCTAACATTGTGCCAATTTTTTAAAAGGATCAAAAGACGGACAAATCCAATTATCGCCCGATTGCTATTTGTTTAGTTATTTCAAAAATCTTTGAGTCAGCCTTCAAAACTCGACTTCAAAGCCATCTAGAGAAAAATAAAGTAATAAGTAAACTATGATACGGTTTTTGTGCTTAGTCAAATACTACCATTGCACGGTATGATTTGTGTTCGGCCATTGAATCCAGCTTTTTCCGGAAATCTGAAACTGCTGCCATTTTTCTTGACTTGCAAAAGGCATTCGATCTAGTCAACATATATAGTCATATTAGTGAAAAAATTAAAAAGTATTGGTATTGATGGGCCTCCGTTGCAATGGATTTGAAGTTTTTGACAGCTCGCTCCCAATATGTATGTATACATCAAACCGAAGCTCAAACAAACTTCCAATCAATTGTGGAGTTCCACAAAGTAGCATCCTCGGGCCAATACTATTTCTAATTTTCATCAACGACGTTGTGTACCTTCCTCTCTTTGGAACACCGAATTTGTGTATCTTGGCGTTATTCTTAGTAGAAAAACTAAATTCTATATTTACGCTGATCCTGTTGAATAGTTTCTTGTATTGCAGGGATTTTCAAAAGAATTGCTAATTATCTAAATGATTTCACAAGAAAGATGATATTTTATGCGCTTTTTCATAGCAATTTAATTTAAATTTTAAAAATGTTAATTTTTGTATGATTAATTCTTTGAAAAACCCTTCATTGAGGTACTTCATTGGGCTAAACAAATAAACTTAAAAAATTCATATTGATGAGATCACTTTTATATTGTTGTAAGCTATAAGAGTAGAAAATTGAGTAGTAAATTCCATTGTGCCTTCTATGCCTAAGAAAAATTCTTAGACGATGTGTTTTTCCATTTCTAAAACTAGATTAAATAAAAGGGCTAAGTAGAATAAACATAGGTATATTAAAGTAAAGATTATCCCTTTAAAATAGAAGTACCTCTCGATGTAGTACCAAAATGTATTTTTTTGCAAATAACCTGAATATTGATAATTATTTATGCTACCAAAGCCATAAACTTGAACTTCTCATAAATTTAAAATGACAGGCTTATTTAATCCCAGGTATGATACATGTACTAGATTTTTAAATACTTTTGGAAATTGATGGAAAATTGATGGTTGTTTGTATATGTTAACAATTGAAAATTTATGAGCCAAATTTTTTGTCTCTTCTTCTTAATTTATTTATGGTGAAGTATATTTGTTTGGCCTACTTTAAGTTAGTATGAATACTCCCCAAAAATGTCAGACTGTATCTGGTCGAAATTGATTCTTAATGCTAGAATCGATCTATATACTGTGAAATTATTATCATGTTTTATTGTATCAATTAATTTAAAAGTGAAGACACATAAATTAATTATTATTCTTTAAATTTATTATCGTTTTCTTTAGTTTTCAAATTATATATCTTACTCTTATTTATGAAAAATAAAATTTATTCATGCGATTTCATTACAATTTAATTACCAAAATCAAATATGGAACCAAAATACCATTACGAAAATTTTAGTAACGTTCTGTTGCGAAAATTTTCGTAATCCGATTTCAAGAATACCATTTTATGATTTTCGTAATACTTTGATACTAATTCGGTACCGAAAATTTTCGTAACAGTTCAAGAATAGACTCCCAGTTATATATTTGTAATTAGAAAATTTGAACATATTTCTCCTTAATCATGTACTGTTTGACCCATTATGATTTTTAAAGAAGTTTTTATTGATATATTTCTAACTTTTTATTTTTATTTTTTTATTTATATTTATTTTGATGTTTACAGTGACATTAATCTTCTAATACTAAATTTCTCAGTAACTTACATATACTCACTCCAAAAAAGTGTGTAGGCTGTTATAAAATCCTTCTTTTTGAAGAGCATGTCTCCTTGGAAATCAATTCCACAATAAAGTGGTGCAGCTAATTGACAAAATACATGCCATTACAATTATTCCTAGATTGTAATAATGCTTCAAGGTAGTTTGGTTTCCACTTATGTTAAACTACTTTGAAGCTATTGAAAAATTCATCTCTTTTTAACAATTCTGGCTCTATATTCCAGGTGAATAAATACATATACATATATACAGTATATATATATATATATATATATATATATATATATATATATATATATATATATATATATATATATACATTTTAAAATCTTAAAAATAACACAAAGTCAACAACCTAAAATGGCGTCACTATGTACAACAATAAACACAATTCTAAAGATTAAAAAAACAATAACTCATCTAAATCATCTACAGTACAGTATCTCTTCAGATAATTCAGTTGCTTAATTTTTAAATAAGTTGGAGCATTTATTGTTAGCACCTCTTTAATTATTATAAAATATTGTTGTTAGCTTGGGTTTACTATTTGTGTAGCAGTAAAATTTAAGTTTTAAATTAATGTAACTATTATGTCAAATAAACTAAAACTAATAGAAGCAAATCCACCTTATTTTTATTAAAATAAATTCATGATTCCCTGGTTAATGGTAATCCTCGATGATTCCTTTTTTCAAAAAGTTTGTAATATTTGTTGATTATACAACTATTAACTACTGTAAAAATACTAAAATATCGTTTTAACATTCTCAATATTTTAAATATTTTATTTTCAATAACATACTCAATATTTTTAATTAGGAGCACGTTAAACATTTGAATTCAAAATAAATTGTTATCTTTCCACGTTTTGTTCTTCCTAATGCTAAAACCGATTTGTGATTTAATTTCGTTTTGTGCTCTAACACGTGCTACGCTAAAAGTAGCGTAATAACACATTTGATCAGATGTCTGATTTTGAGTTTCTTAAATAAAATAATACGAACTAGATACAAACTAGATAACAAAGAGGTTTTCTTATGATGTTGATATGCTAGTATGAGGAAAATAGGAATATGCATTTTCGTAAATGTATATATATATATATATATATATATATATATATATATATATATATATATATATAATTAGGTTATATTATAATTAAACATTGTACTGTGTTATCACAGTCGAATGAATATAAAGATTACGAAGTTTCATTTTTTTTTTATTATTTATAAAAGAAAGAAGATCTGGATCTGGATAAAAAATAAAACATTTTCAAGTATAATAAAATAAGAAATAATTTTCTTTTACAAAAAAAAAAAAAGTTTTAATTGATACAATTATCTGATCGAAGATGAAAATGAAAAACCGGATAGCTAAAATACAAATAAAACAAAAAAATATACGAGTGTTTTTCATGAAAATGAAATAAAACAGAATTTTCATCTAGAACAATGTAAATACCTCGTCGTATACACTCGTTCATAAGAAAAATTCAAGTAATCTTAATTACGTCTATTTTGTTATTCTTTCTTTTTATATTCAAACAATATAAAAAGATATAAAACACAAAAAAGCGAATAAATAAATAAAATGAGGGCGTAATATTTTCTTTTTTGTATATGAAAATTTTGAAGAAAATTTATACAACATAAAACAAAACGAAAATGTATGCATGAAATATAAGAAGACACAAAACACACAAAATATTGTTGGTTTTTAAAATGTATTTCAAGAGATTATTGTTATATCGTTTGGTTTTTATTTTTTCTGTTGTTATTGTTGTTGTTGTGCCTGGTGGTTCAGAAGGTAATTATTTTATACAAAAAAAAAACGTAAGGTGCTTCAAATAATAATAAATAGCGATAACAGCTGCATTAATATAACGTCAAGTGGGTTGATAGTGGTGGTATTTTTTTTTTGTTGGAAAAATACAAATATCACAACCTTTCAAAACATATTTTTATAAATAAGTAACTTGATGCCATTTGATATTATACAATCGATATTTGGTATATTATAAAATCGATTTTAATTTCCACTCGAGAAAATCGAAGTGATATAATCAAAACATTACTTTTGTGTTGCCCGAGGTAATTTGTATGTTTTTATATCTTTGATTTACGCGCGGTTACTTTCTTTAATAATAGAAGCGGTTTTTCTGCTTAATAAAATTCTCGCCAAATATTATTTTATCCCTTGGGAAATCTAGATTTTTCAATGTGCACATAATTTTTAATTTTCTTTTTTTTTATATTTTTCGTATACATTTGAACTAAAAAAGTTCACTTGATTTAACGTATTTGGCCGCTTAGTGAATTTATTTTGTTGCACAATTTTTGTTTTTGGAAAATTTCTAGAGTTTTAATTTGAAAAATTGAACTTGAACTGTCTCTACACACAGGTTTTTGGCCACCAAAAAATGGGAACTCTTTTAATGTTTTTATTTATTTATTTTTATTTTTTTTTTTTTGTAAAATTGCTAAAGTTTTGTTGGAGTGTAAATTTATGTTGTTTTCATTGAAAATACTCCAATGTTTTAATTTCAATGTATGATTTAGTGTACATATTTTATTTCTTCAATAAATGTCATCAATTTTGATTGGGGTTTATTTATTAGTGTAAGGTGCCTAATGAATGTTGATTGCACTGTGAGGAGCTTTTATTTTCTTACAATATGTTTATTCCGGTTAGTTTGACTGTTTTTTGATTGACAATTGTTACAGTAAAAAATAAAAGATTGTAAACACCTGTAAATTTCCATACAGTTTTTTTAATTCCGTATAGCTTTGTGGGAGGTAAGTCTAAACAAGCCACTTCCACCAAAAAAATCACAATTCAGGACCAACACGGTCCAACATTTTATTAAATTCTTTAGTCGAAGAAAAACTATTCTGGAACTTAACTGTAAATACTGTTAAAAGTCATTATTTTATTTTTCAAGTTTAGAATAAGTAGATATAATAACAAACTATAAATCATCGCGCTTCAATCGGTATTTTAATCTACGAAAATCTTTCAAAAAGCATATTTATGCGAAATTAAGTGCAAATTAAATTGATGGTCTTTTCATTTTGCCTCAAATCTACATGATAGAATTCGAAAAATATTTGACTTTGAAATTATATTTCCCAATACAATCCAGTTGCTATTATCCACTGATGTTTGTCACTTAGGATCAGAAGTTAATCAGAATGACCCTAAATTCCATTTATTCTAAAAAAGAGCAATTAAAATGACGTTCGGTTATTTACTTGTTTTCTTCGTCAGTTGAATTGGGATTAGGCAAAACACATTTAGTCAATCATGGTAATGTTCAGCCAATCAACATTTTTCAGCAGATGGAAGAGTTCGTCTTGTTTTTATACTCAGAAGCTTGAGGTGACTGAAAAAGAAGCTCATTCTTTACCTCTCATTGATGACTTACTACAGCGAGAAAAACCAGATATATCCCGAGGTTAAATTTGAAAGACGATTGTTGGTAAATATCACCAGATGAGGGGTCAAATGTGTTTGCAATTCACTAAAAACTATGTGTCGATTGATGCTGCTTATGAATTATTACTCACGCATGTTTTTGTTTATTTAGATGGTTTTTTCATTGCCAGTGAAATATTCGAAGTACATTTTCAATTACTGTCGAAGGTTGCAAATTTGTTAACAAATGCTAATTTATCTGTTTACACTGCGAGATGTAAGTTTTTGTTTAAAGAAATGAAATTTCTATGGTTCTTAGTTAGAGATGGGAATTAGCTACTGACAGTTCTAAAGTTCTAAATTATATCCAGTACTTAAAAATGCTAGACAACTCCAAAGATTTCTTAGCATGTCTAAGTCATACAGTGAATTCATTCACAGATACGCTGAAAATTGCTGTTCTTCTTACTAATTTATTGAAAAAGAACAGAAAATTTGAATGGAATAACAAAGCTCATAAAATGTTTGAGGAATTAAATAAAAGTCACTTTTCCAATCCAGATTACAATCGCACCTTTTTTATTCAATGTGATGCTTCGATGACTAATATAAGCAGTATACTATTTCAAAAATCGTCCAGAGGCAAAGAGTGTCCAATTGCCTATGTTTCAGAAAACCTTTATGCAGTTCCGCACACAGATGCATCCAAAAGAAGTTGGAAGTATTACTTAAATTGTATTATTGGCCAACGATGATAAAGAGCGTTCACACTTTTGTTAAACAGTGTGAAATCTGTAAGGCTAGTGAATCGCCGAATCTTACACCTTCACCCATTGGTAATTATTTCAAAGTGTATCGAAATAATGGCAACAATTATATATTGAATAAAGTCAGGTTACTGTTATATTTTGTAATTATGGATATTTTTTTAAAAACTATTATCTGCGAACCAATAGGTACATCACCCAATGTAATAGTAAAAGTCGAGTATTTCAGTTCTTTTCTGTATCAGAAATGATTTTGTGATAACGGCGAGCAGTTTATTGCAAAAATATTCTCTGATTTTCTCTCTACGTATAGGATCCAACATATTATTCTCCAAGTAATGGCGATGCAATGACTGTGCCTTTTAGTCAATTAGTCATTTGAAATTGAAATTATACGTTGAACATATGAGTGTCAAATATTTTAAAATAAAACAAAAGCCTCCCTATCTTGGGTTATTCTTTTGCCCAGCCGTTTAAACTTGGAAAATGCCGAATAACCATTCGAAACAAGAGATGTTAGAACCATTTAAATTTTTTCCCAAATACTTTCCCCACCCGCACGAAAATATTCTGGTTTGGACCGAGAATTATTTGCAGTTTCTTTTTGCTATCAATTATATCATATATTGTGTCGAAAATATAGTATTTACTTTGCCTACCGACATTATCAGGTCTAGATTAAACCTTGGGATTTGCTTTTTAAAGTGTAGAATTGTTCTTAGATTATAACCTGTATGAGTCACGAAGTTATTTCCACTTTTAAAAAAAATATTCTTAAAACTTTGTAAACGTATATGTGTCGCAACGGCAATATACCCAGACTCTCAAATATAGGCCATAAGGGAGAAAATGAGGGCCTGAAGCATATAACTCTTAAAACTAGTTTTTGCCTAACGTAAATAGGATGTTAGATAGATTTACTTGCACTACCCCAACAAGATAGACCATGTTGTATGATTGATTCAGCTAATGCAAAATAATGATCATAACTAAGTGCTTTGAACAGTACATTCGTAAGACATACAGTTTTCTAGAGACCGATAATAATATGTTCTTTAATCCTTTAATGTGAATTTTCCAGTTTCAATCACTGTCAATTAGAACACCTAAATATCGAAATTCTTTGACGGTGTTTACTAAAAAACAATTTTCAATGACACATGGAGTATTGCTGCTACAGTCAAACGTATGTATATTGCCTGAATATCCTATGCCTGAGTATCCCGAATATGCAGTGATTTAGTTTGGTGGCTCAAAACGAAGTTATGAGCTTTTTAGCCATACTGATAAACAATTTAGATTGTGTTCCATCAGAGTGACATTCTCTTGTACACTGTGATACCCCACGTTAATTGGCAGCTCCTCACTTAAGTGCTTGTTTACCCGCACTATTTGGACACGTCTAGTCAAGTACTGTAATGATGTGACCATTTATGTATTATACCCCTGAAACCGCAGCATTATAGCTTGTTAAGAACCGTAGTATGTTGTACTATGTCAAAGGCTTTCGTTAGGTCGATAAGCAGCGCTGATACCTTTACCCCTTTATCAATAAGTCAAGTTATCAGTTTTAAAAATTCTAGTAATGCTTGTATTTCTGTTTTTCCTGAAACCATATTGTCGGGGCGACAAGAAATTTATTTTATTCAAAAACGACACAATCCTATTTTTTATAATTTTTTCAAACAACTTGGAAAAAACAGAAAGTAGTGATATTAGGCGATAATTGTTAAGATTACGTTTATCATTTTTTTTTTAAATATTGTAACAACAGGTATTTCCACATATAAATTCCACATGTTACTTAAAAACATATTCTCGAATCGTTCGAAATTTTTTATTAACCACTCACATAATTTATCTAACTTCATTGCACTCCATAGAATGATGAACTGAGTTTAGTCTATTTTTGTTTATGTTTTGCATGTCATGAATAATATTTTATTGATTTTAATAAAAAATAAATTTATATAATTTAATTTATATAGATTAATATAATTAAATTACATAATTAACTTAATATAATTAAAAATATAATTAATTACATCTAATAAGACAATACTATAAATAGAAAACAAAAATTAAATTATGAAAATTATCATACACAGGAAAAAATGTCACATGCATATACCCAATCGGAAATATATCCTTAGTAGTGAAATGTTTCCATTAGTATGGAAATTGAGAATACATAATTTTAAATTTCGATAAACTGTGATAAATTTTGACATATATCCACACGGGGAAAATGGATGGAATTCGAGAATAGAGCTTGATCAGTTAGGTATTGCTTTTTGTTGAACTATCATTCCTCCTTTGGTATGTTGCCTAATTAACTAAAACAAATAAGAAATAAAAACTTGTTTAGAATGAAACAGACGAAGTTTGCTTCGTTTCATTGTAGTTCGGTTTCGAGCTCATGAGAATATGTGAATTATAGTTGATATACAAATTAAAAATTTCTTCTCTCATAAGGTTCAGGATGTAGCGACTAAACTACAAAAATGTCTTTTTTTGTATACATTACAATATTTGATTGGTTAATATTTACATAAATTTTCTTAGTTAAGATTCTTAGCCTAAACTTTATCATCTAATACTTTTTTTTTTACTTTTTATTTTATTGCCAACTAATAATAATTACAAGCAATACAAAAATGTCTTGGTTTTTATATTTCGTATAATCACGTTGTTCTAGTGAATTATAAGATGAAAAAAATGAAAATTTCGTTTGTTATACGTTAAATTTTTTAATATGGAAAAGTTAACCTAACTCTTATGTTTTTATTTTTTTTTTTTTAGTTGAGAACCATTATGGACAATTATTAAACTATATGTTTTAAATTTTAATATTAAACAGAAAATTTTGGATTTTTTAAACCTTTTATGTTTAAATTTAGTATGACCAAATATATCATTTTTTTTGTACTTAAAATCAAACTGTTGGTGTTTTCTTTATTAGTTGCCAAAACAAAAAGGATTTATTTGAAGTGTTTTTGTTTTATTTTAGATCAAAACTATTTATGTTTAAAACTAATGCTTTGTATTTGTAATAAGTTTTAAACTTTTTTAAGTTTAAGAATTTGCATTGAATTGTTTTATTATTCTATAAAACTATTGTGGTTTGAAAAAATGTTTCAAAATTAGTCTCGGTTTTCTACCGTGTGCAAATCAAATGAATTAATTTTATGGCAAATACCATATGCAAGTAACCAGAAACGTGCTAAAATTGAAAATCAATCAATTTGAACCACTAGACCTACCATCATTATTGATGTTTTTAGTTTTGTAAATAAATATTTTGTTTAAGCAAAATTATGCGGGAAGTAACAATTCAGCTGTGATTAATTATTATAGCGGAAAATAATTAGTAACATAAAAATAATAATTTTGCCATGCCACACGTTCGACAGTAAATACTGTAAAATAAAGCTTGTAATTTGTTGAAATGTGTTGACCGCTTTCTTTTCACAAAAGGTGTAATTATATGAAACTTGTGCTTCAATATACGAATGGTTGATGCGTTTCTCTAGAATTGTAACTTCTATCGAAAAACTGTAGTGGATTTCAAACATTAACAAATTTTACCAATTGTAATTTTTATTTACAAATTGTCCTCGCTTATTTCATTTCATACTATCCAATATTACACCACAAATCAATTTTGACGGTATAGATTCGCCGACAACCGTATTTAGTCATTGCGTATTTTCGCTGATCAGTTCATTTAGTTGTGGAATGTTCATTTAGGCAGAGCAATGGCAGACGCTTTAGTTTGCATATTTAGGCTTTGTTAATGTCTTTAACCTTGAAATGATGTGTTATTCAAAAAATTTATATGTATATATATATATATATATATATATATATATATATATATTTATATATATATATATATATATATATATATATATATATATATATGTATAAATGTATATATATATATATATATATATATATATATATATATATATATATATATATATATATATATATATATTTAAAACATTTAAAATGTTTTTAAATTATTTAAGTTCTAGAAACGTCATTATCATTTTGGTGCACAGTAAATAATAAAAAAAAGCTTATACATCTTATTATTAAAATTAACAAAAAATTAAAAATTACAGACTAAAATTGTTTGGATAATTTGTATTTAAATTTTATTCGATTCTGATTCGAGTTGATTGAAACTTTTTCTCTTTATATAACTTCGGTAATTTTTTTTTCTATTATAGCAAAATTTTCCACAAAGTCATCAATTTTTAAAACTAAAAAAGTCTACATATATATGCAAAAAAAAAATGTTTGTGCTTTATATAACTTTTTTTATATGTATATATTCTGTTGTCATATTTGCCTCCTTCGAGACATTCAATGTTTGTTGTTAATATTTATCATCTTATATACTTTGCATTTCGACATACATTTCTAGATGGTTTTTACTTTAGCTTACTTTGAGCTTTTCCATTTAAAATACTTGTTTTTCATATTTTCATGACCGTATAGTTTGTTTTTTTGTATACAAATTTAAATAAATAACAATTTTTTTAATAACAAAAACTTAAAAAAAAAAATCTAAACTGCATCGAATTACAAAAACAAAGCTTTCGTGTGCTTTTTTCCTCGTTCATTGGAGAGTAACAACTAAAAAAAAAAATAAAACGCTTACACTAAAAATTGATTTTTCTTGCAGTATTTTTGCGCTTTGTGTGTATATAGTGAGCATTTACTATGCCAACCAAAAGTCCTCATTAAATTTTTATTATATTATTTTTTTTTTTTTGTATTTTTATAGTTTTAGTTTTACATTATAACATAAAGTCTTATAGTCACAGATTTTTTATTTTCTTTCGTTGCTTTTTCCATCTTTCCAAAATACATGTACAAATACACTGTGTGTGTTCGTTTAGAACAGGAAAGAATCAAAAAACTGAATTTAATGATGCAGATGGTTTGAAAAATCAGGCAAATTTTTTTTTCGGTATTCGTTCGTTCAGTTTTTATGAACTGCGAGAAAAACTACAAACAGACGTAAAAGAAAATGTTTCTTCTTTTTTTTTTATAAAAAAGTGGTTTTTGTTTGAAACGACTTGAAACGAAGAAAAATTAAGTGAAAATTGTAAAGCTTTTTTCGTATGTATTTTGTTCTCCCGCAACTTTTTATTTTTTATTTTTGTGCTTTTTCATTTCCTTAAACATAGTTTTATGCTTAAGTGTTTTAATCGGAATATATGAACAAATGAATTTATAATTTATTTTACACGTACTAAATTTATTGTATGTTAGGTTGTACATATATATACATAAACATAGTATAGAGCGCACAAAAATTACGTAAAATAGAAAAACTTTTTTGAAATGTATTCAAAGAATAAGTTTTATGGTAAAAATTTTCGAGAAATATGTATATAAGATAAACGAGCAAGAGTTGATAAATTTATTTTAACTTTATTTTTTATGATACTTTATTGCAGTTTTTTATAATATACATTAAGTTAATATTGATAAACTTCTCAGTGTCGCATGAAAAACACAAAAAAAAAATTCACAATACAGATCAAATTTAATGGAAACGAAAACTTTTTTTTTTTTTTTTTTGTTAATACAAAAAGTTTGATTTTGATTTAAATTAATATTGTTTGCAGTATTAAGTTTAAACTTTAGACTTTTTCATGTCTATATATATATCCTTTCTTATTATTATTATGGTGTATTTCCTGTGTTAAATATAAATAAGAAAATAAAATGAAATTCGAGCTGACGTTCTTTTTACATAATTTTAATCCAACAAATAATTTAATGGCAAGAATGATAATGGAAAATTTGTTTTCACAGATAATATTACCAAATATTTTGTTGTTGTTTTCTTAATTTTATTTGCACACCAAACAATATCAGGCGTAATATTTTTAGATATTTTACACAAATTGCAAAATTTTGTTTTAAATCAATTCATTGTTAATTTATAAAGTTCGTTTATGATATAATCCTTAGACAGTTTTAATTTGTTAAATTATTAACTAAATGAGGACTAAATTTCACTCTATATACAAATTAATGGTCTACATTTTAATGAACTGTCAAAACTTGCATTGATTAGGAAATGTTTTTTGCAGTAGTGCAATTTTTAACACTCTAAAACAATGCGTGGTAAATTCACAAACTAACGTTTATAGAGCTTTAGTATATATAATTTGAATACTAAAATTAGCTGAATACTAAAATGGAACGTATGAAGGAAAGCTTTCATTAAATATAAAAGTAATAGGTACACTTAAGTTTCCAGTGCAGTTTCTAATAATGACCAATAGTCATCGATAGTTGAATTAATTCCTAGGTGATATTAAATTGAATGACTCAACATTAAGCTGAGAAGGTTCATATACTAACTCGAAGAAGTTAGCGAAAAAATGTCATATTTATCCTCAGGAACCTTTGCAGAGAGATTTAAAAAGGTCATCCAAGAAAAAACACAGAAAGCTAGTAGTTTTTTTTGTATTAATAAATTGCAGAAATCGTCGCGAGTTCATCGATAACTCATCTTTAATATACAAGATGGAATTATTGTAAAAAAACAAAACAATTAAGAATTATGAACTTATTACATACTTTTTACGTGCATTAAATGCAAGTGATATTGATTGCCATGTAATCTTTATAGAGTACGAAACTTGTTATGGCGTTGCAAAGCGTGTGAAATCAACATTATACCAAGAAACACGAAATCGTGGTTTATTAACTCTAGACGAAACATGTCTTTCGATAACAATCTTCTGACACTAGACGGACAAGGTCAAAGTGGCATTTAAATCCTCGCCTGCTTAAAGGAAAGTATAATTCAAATTACAGTTAAATTCATTCTGAGAAAAAAAAACGAATGACGCATTTTTCATGAAATGTATTTATTGTAATCCTGACATGCAATCTCAGAGATACGTATAGTCACTTGAAAATACAAAGTAAAAATTGTCTTCAACTTTTAATGTAGTGACGTTAAGGAAATTAAATGTATTGAAACGTACTTTCTAGACAGCAATGACAAATCAAAACTTAATCATTTCAAAATGGATTGTTCATCACCTGATTACGATGAGTGATGACGAAAAACACAACTATGGCCCTGTTGGAGAGCAGAATTCATGGGCCGAACCATCGTCCATGTCGGGATAGACTGACTGGAGCAATGCATGTGAAGATGGATTTAAAATCGAACCCGTATTCGTGCGCACTCGATTTGGCTGTTGACGGCGTAAGGTAGGACGTTAAAAATTAACCACGAAAGAGTTGGGAGAGCTTCGACCCCAGAAAAGATTGCAGGGTTCAAACACAAAAAAAAACTTCTTGGGAGTAATTTGCAGGAACAACGGCATGATTATTAATCAAAATAAAAAAGAATAAAATTCATTCTCAAGACAGGTAAATAGAAGCCGTCGGTCACTCAACAATGACTTATGTATTTGGAAAAACTCCTTTCTACCTTAACAGAAGTTAACGCTCGTATTTATAATATTTATTAGAATCTAAATATATGCCTTCATTATTATTTCAGTTGTCTAAGGCCTAAATTATTGCCAAAATTTATTTTTCTTGTGAAATATACGTAAATGGCTTGCTTTAGTTTGAGTGGTTTCGCCTATCGTACGATTTATAAAAGGTTTCACTATCTGCGCAAAATCCTTAATAAAATGTCCTAAGTGCGACGCTAGTTCGAGAAACGATTTGAGTTCGTTTCGATTCTCAGAGATTTTTTAGATTTTAAATAGCAGCTACTTTCTTTGGATCAGCCCTTATTTCTTGGTTCGTGATGATATAACCTAGGATTTCCATTTTTATGGACTAGGTCTTGTCCAAATTGGCTTATCCGAGTTTACAAAACCTTTTCTGAGTGTTTAATGGATGTTTCTCATCGGATCTTGCCTCATAAACCATTATGTCATCAACGTAGACTTAACCAATTATGCCAATAAATTCCTTCAAAATAAAGCACGTGCATTCTTAAGAATAATTGGAAGCCTCAGAAATTCGTATTGATGGAATCTCGATGTAAAATTGATGGTGCTGAAAAACTTTTGGAAATTCCCATATTTTCCATTGCTTTGTTCACTATCTATAGCTTTTGTTCACTATCTAGATGTGGGCTCTTCGAAAGCTCCCATCTTATAGAAATTTATCGATTTGTTCCTCCACTTCGTTCCTCATCCTGACTGGGTACCGGTAATTTTTTGTGAAGATTGCTTCGACCGTCGTTGTTTTGGTGTTGGCCCTCACAGAAGTACCGATTGGTGATACGTTGTTAACTGGACCAATCAAATTTTTCAATTTTAGGAGCATTACTTGAATTGTTTGTTTTAATTCGGAAGAGTGTTGGCTATCTCTGACTTCCAAACTATATTTACCTGCGAAGCTAGATTTTCATGATGTGCTCTTAAGATCTTAATCTTTGAAATCAGTGTCAAAAAATTCTAAAGATTTATCAATCCCGAAGCTTTTAAAAAATGCTGATTTCGATTTCCCATCCCTTCTCTCTGACGATCTAAATTTAGCATTGGTGGGTGTCGTGTTTTTGGTTAAGGTATTGCATTTTTCGTTTGGTACTCTGTTTTGTATGCTAGAGAGGCACTTATCATAAAACTTCACTCGGAATTCTCGTCCATTTTTTCCACGTCTTCCAGTTCATCTATGCCTGCTTTTTTGCTTAGCAGGTCTGAATATTATTTTTATCTCCTTTCTGAGTCTTTTTATAATAAACTCTTTGATGCTTTCGCGGTTCACTATAATGTGAGTTTTTTTTGCACAAATATACTTGTTGGACTTACTGGGATTGTTGCGGCGGGCGATTTATATAGTTGATTTGTCTACTTTGTAACGGTCGTTTAGTTCTGGCATTTTAGAGTATGTTGGCCTCCTTGGTACCTAGATTTTTTGGTGCTGGATATTATATACCAAGATCCTTTGTGGTAAAAAAATTTGGTTTATTGGATCAGTTTTTGAATTGTTGAAATTTTTTTTATATACAAAAATGTATATATAGACAAAACGCGTAAAGCTCTGGAAGTATTGAAGGTTTCGGGATTATCAGCATGTTTGATAAATCTCCTTTTTGTCCCCTTATAAAGACATCAAGGGCTCGGTTTAGGTACGTGACGATGATAACATTAATTGTGTAGGTGAAATATTCTTCTGCTTTAATTTTTAGTGTTAAAAATAGAAACGATAGATAGACCTATCATGCATGGTAAAAATTACCCGATAGATAGACCTATAATGCATGGTGTGTTTTCCAGTATGTATTGCGCACGGTTGCCGTCAAATGGTTGTAACTCCTTTACACAGTCTGGGAATTTGCTAATTTTCTTTAAACCCCCTGCGTTTTATGTGATAAATACCAAGTTGCCTGATATTTCTACCACTGTATTTACTGAATTTTCCTTTTTGAGGTCTTCTTCCAATAATTTTTGATTGTATCTGCGCATTTAATGCTCCTGTTGTTTTAGAGTGAATAATAGAGAGATTGATATTCGAATAAATGAATGAAGTATTGAACTATTGAATGTGCAAAGGTATTTAGGAGTATGGATTGATCGACGGATGAATTTTAGCAGACATATGAATTACTTGGCTGATAACTGTATGAAACGTTTAAATGTGATCAAAGGGTGAGGAAACCTAAATGGGTCGCCCACCCTGGTGTGACTAATATGTTGCAAAAATTGATATACTCCAAAATACCGTATGAAATTAGTGTGTATGGAGAGATAGAGCGAAAGGAGCTTTGATCAAATTGATAAAAGTTGAGAACGTATGTACGAGGGTGATATTGAGTGCGATTAATTCAACCCCAATACATACCCTTTATTCTAAAATGGGTAAATTGCCTCTTAATTTTAAGAGAGAGTAGATCACTATAAAATAAACAGTACGAATGGCAATTAAGATAAATGATTTTTTGAATGAAATAAAGAGAGGAATACAAAAATGTGGGGTGTATAAATCAACATCGGAAACTCTGGTTCAAAACCCTGACCCCATAATCTTATTCTGTCAATTCGAGAGATATACCAAGGGAATGAATAAAATTATGATTAAAATAGTATTTGAGCGAGTTAAAAGTTCGTACAGAGAGCATCAGATCGTATATACAGATGCTAGTGTATGTGATAATAGAGTAGGTGTAGGGATATATGTGGCATGAATGAGTGTGGAACAATCGTTTCGAATCGATGAAGGTATCTGTGTAATGAACGCTGAACTAATTGCGATGTATAAAGGTAATAAATTTATTACGAATGAGAGGAGGAGGAAAATAATTATATTTTCCAACTCCCAAAGTGGTATACTAATGTTAAGTAATATAGGTGGTGGCAAAGATCGGAACGTGTACATGAACAAAATTGTTGAATTCGATATTTTTATGATGATGTAACAATTCAATGGATCCCATCACATAAAAATATCGAAAGAATGAAAGGGCCAATACGCTTGCGAAAGAGATACTTAAGTGTAATAGTATAAAAATTTATGACAAGATGGATGCGACAAACGTACTTCAAAAAGGTACAGGTGAGTGTGTGGATTAAATGGATAAATGAATATGAAAGTTTGAGCACAATTAAAGGTAAAAAGTATCACGAATTGCTTAGTACTCCAAAAAAAACTTCTTTTTATAAGGTACTTCGAGGTAGTACCAGAATGACAAGGATAATTGACAGAGTGAGACTAAACCATGGAAACTGGAAAGAGTGCTTATTTAAACGAAATTTGATTGGCAGAAATAAATGTGAAACGTTTGGTGTAACTGAGGATATTAAACACATCCTGTTGCACTGTACCAAATACAGCAAGAGTGATACAAAATTCAATGTCCTCAGAAACGTCACCAGGCTAACTGATTGCATGAAAGCAGATGAACGCGTATACAAGGAAATTTTTGAATTTATAACAACCAATCAGGTGGCCGTATGAATGAGTTTTGGGATAAGTAGCGAGGTATATCGCTATAATCGAAATGTTAATAATTATATATATATATATATATATATATATATATATATATATATATATATATATATATATCAGAGGTTGACTAACCCTACGCTTTCGTTACGTTATCAGAAAGAAAAGTTACGTTATATATTATTGTTAACGAAATTATAAAGTTATAATAACGTTATAAAAAATATATATTTGGTAAGTTTTTTCAATAATTTAATAAGATTTATTAAATTTAATTTATTTTATAGACATACATAAATTTAAACAAAATTTAAATTCGAAAACCATTAAATTTATTTCTTTTGAGTAATAATACAGTTTGGTTTTAATTAAAACAAAACAAGCGCTACTGAATTCATGCGCCGCTTTCCAGACGGTTAAAGCAAATTTTTAAAATCTTGGTTTAACCGAATTAGCAATATTGTTTCTAAATTATCGGCTAACACTTTCTCTATGAGAACTTAAAACAAACTTCAAGGAACTGAAACATCTTTCGACAGAGACTTGGGTGGCTGCAACTCCGAAAACATCTTGTGCTAGTGCAAACACTTCAGGATGCAATAATTTTTTTAGATTTCCAATATTCTAAAATGGTTGATTTTTGAGAAAGAGCCGGTACATTATCGAAAGCCTCGAGTACGGATAAAATGTTTATTTTCTGTCGCTCTAACGCAGGAGGTGTATAGACCAAAATTTCCCTCAAATGGTTTTCAAACTCCTCGTCGGAACTTGTGGAGCTGTTTAAATCTGGTGGGTTTTGCGAAAGCTCCTCAACCTCAAGATCTTCCACTTGTGCTGTTATAGCTTGAATATTGGTCTATAATTCCTTTAAATAAACTTTGGCTTCTGTTCTATCAGTGGTTGTCAAAACTGCTTGGAAACGTGGATCTAAAAAAATTTCCGATTTCATAATTATATTATTAAGAATATTAGATTCCCTTGAATTTAGATTTCTCAAGACAATTGCTATACTTAGCTGTTGCAAGTTTACACTTTATCCACTCTTTGAAGACGTCTGTGATAACGAGTTGTTCAGCCTGAAATAAAATTGTATACGTGCTGCTGGGGATAGAGCATCTCTGATTTCTATCGCTTTTGCCCAATTACTAGGCTGTATTTTAACACCCATGTTCATTGCTATATTATTATAGTCGTTCTGATTTTTTAAGACGATGTCAAGCATGCGAAATGTGGATGAACAACGTGTAATACAATCAAATGGAGGAATTAACAATTGCTTTTGATTAACTAGTAACATTCCTGATGGATTGCGCAACTTTTTCACAAATGCACGAATATAACAAAGGGATTTATCTTCGCCCTTCGAGCTATCTGTGATTGCTAGCTGTAGCGTATGTTAAACACAACGAATATATATATATATATATATATATATATATATATATATATATATATATATATATATATATATATATATATTTATACATATAAATATATATATATATATATATATATATATATATATATATATATATATATATATATATATATATATATATATATATATATATTTGATAATATTATTATTAATTTTATCACTATATGTTTTATTATTATTAGTATTAGTATTATTATTATTACAATATTATTATCAGTATTATTATATTATTATAATTGTTAGTATTATAGTTTATAGTTAAAAAATAATAAAAAAAATGTCTTATTGCCGAAATGGCTCCTAATATTTGGAGTTGATGCCTAAATAAAATGAAAACACTTTTTTTCTCTTTTTCAACTTTTTTTTCTCTTACAAAATAAAAACTATCATCACTATATTATGGCTTTGCTAATCAAAGACATAAAATAATTAATTTTAAGAAAACCCAACATTCTTGGTGTACCTTATAATATAGATAAGCTTGTCTGCAAATTTTGTTGACTCGTCATTTCCTACGTTATGTTGATTAAGATAACCTATATCATAATCAACATTTGTTGACTCAACACTTTCTACGTTGCGTCGTTTTACGTTGCTAGACTAAGTGTGATGTAGATTTTTGGCAATTACTTGGTATAAGATCTTTAAATATTTTTAGATTTTTCTACATAAATTTTAACATTGTTACTACATAAGTTGTTTTATCCTTGTCTTAAATTTTACGTTTAATGAGATTAACTTTCGTATGCAAAAAATTGTAATGGTATATTTACACCACAGATATTGACGATAATTGAAAAATTCAATCATCGCAAAAATTTAGTTTGGTACATTACTGTAAATCCTTATCAAACTATTACTTAAAACCCAAAAATAAATAATTTTGGTAAATAATAAAAAAAAAAAACGAAAGATTAAATTGTAGTACAAGCAATAAATTTTTGTGACACATATGTAGTTTTTGCTGTATCAAATATTATTTTAATATATGGCATACATATGTATATAAATATATATATATATATATATATATATATATATATATATATATATATATATATATAAATATATGTTCCTTATCTATTTACATGATCTTTTATGTGAATTTTCTATTTGATTTATTTATGAGTAAATAAAATGAAAACAAATTTTATGTTTTCTCTCCACATTTCCTTTTATACGTACAAAATATTTTTGCTTCAAAAGAATTCTATATAAAATAACGTAGCCAGATATGCCTCAGTAAATTACTGGAAATATTGTTTGATAGAAAAACTAACTGAACTAATAAAATTTTTTGATAGTTTTTTTTTTTTTTTTTTTTGGTATTTAGACAAAATAAAAGTGTACAAACACAAATAGTTAAATTCAAATAGAATTCGTAGTTTTAAAGTATTTTTGTTATTTTATATACATAGTTGTTGCTGGTTTGTATTATACATAAAAAATAGAAAAATAGGTGCAGAGACATAAATTAATGGATGCGAAAAGCATTTTTTTTAAATTACGATAAGCTTATTTAATCGATTCCATAGGGGCTAGACTAAATACTAGAATATTATTTTCTATAATCGTGTCTATGACACACACCTAATCCATCCATATACAAAAGACCTATCCTGTTTATGCAATTTGTCATATAGACACAACAAAAAAGAAAATTTGTTCTTACCCATATTTGAGACTTTCCCTCAATATTTTATTTATTCTAATCTAAATTATTAATGTCAGGATATAAATTATAAACGAACAAAACATACTAATTATTTTGTTCGTGAATCCTACTTGGCCGCTACTTAAAACGAAGGGAAACATTTATGTTTATAACATTTAGATAGTCAATTAAATGCTATCCAGACCGAGTTCATTGGATTGTTTATATATATATAAATATATATATATATATATATATATATATATATATATATATATATATATATATATATATATATATATATATATATATATATATATATATATATATATATATATATATATATATATATATATATATATATATATATATATATATATATATATATATATATATATATATATATATATATTAGTTGCCATCATTTTATGAATTAAAACCCCACACGAACTAAAACTTAAATAATGTTCAATATATTTCTTATACCATTACCTATATGTTGTATTGTTGCCAATTAAGTGAGCTGTAAATAATTGAATCCTATATTATGTCAATCTAATAAAATCGAATATAAATATAAAATGGAAAAAATAATTTCCTTTTTCTTGGCGCATGTAACATATCTAAAAAGCATTCGTATATATACTATAAAAATAGTAACATATATTGTATATCGAAAGCTATATATACAGTAATTTCGAGTTTTTATTGCCTTAATTGTTACTATAAAACTTTTATTTTTATGACTAACAATATTTACGAAAACTTACCGAATAAAGTCATAAAGTTAAATATAATGGACAATTTTTTTGGTGATTAAATAGTTATTTAATTATTATTGTATATATTATATACTTTGTTTTTTTTTATTATTTTTATAAACATCGACATGTATATGCCTATTTAATGGTTTCTCGTAATATAAATAATTTTGTAATCTCAAACTTATAATATATACGCAAAGCTAAAATTCCAATGGTTATATTATAATATTGCTATATAGCAATATTTAAATTTGTATTTGGTTTATTAAGGTTGGTCCCAGAAAATTATTTTGTGGTGGTATAGTATTATACATTATTAAACGTTACATTATTAAAGAGGACCACTCCTCTTGTTGTAGGGGTATGATATATTTGGTGACTGCTATAGACAGGTTAGATAAACTCTACTGATTGATGAGTTGTTGAACTCTTAGAATGTCTTCAAACGTTTACAGTAATTAAAGTTACCTGAACAGCACTGAAAAGATTTCAAAATCTTCCATGACTGTTCACAGCATTACGACAGTGATTGGTAATGGATTTTTATATCCTATTTTCTCATCTGTATTTATCTGTCCTAACCAGGTGAAACGAGCTGATCACCTACATTAGCTAGATTGTAAAGGGAGTACGACCCTATATGTTTGCATAAATCAGTCTGATTTTTCCCACTTTAGCATTAATATTATCACCATTCAAAAAAATCAACATTTGATTCTATTTTAATGTTACAAACTACATAAGAACATTAACATGGCAAATTCTAATGGTAATGCAGCGCATTATGTGTCTGGTAGAACCGAAAAGTTTGATTATAACCCTAAAATATTTTTCAATGGTGGTTTTTAGTCGAATAACTTTTCTATTGAAAGGAAAACAGTTCGTTGCACTTTCAATGTACAGGGTGTCCGAGAATTGGTAGAACACACGAAACAGGGTGATAGCAAAGGTCATTTCCAACCAAAATAGCTATATTAAGTTCTATTAAATTATTGATGGCTCAAAAGTTATTCTACTTTTAGTGTTTTTTGGTGAAATCGCATGCGCAGCCACTAAAAAATTTATTTAAAAAAAACTAACAGTTATTTTCTTTTTAATACAATCTTGAAAAGTGTGCCTTTCCTCTAAAATCAATTTCATAAATTCAATTTTCTTATGTCAAATTAAAACAATGGTTTTGAAATGTCTTTTTGTTGATTTTTAAGTGACTCTGGCGGAAAAACATTGTACCGCAGAAAATTGAGCAACTTTCAGAAAAACTTGCGAAAGGCACACTTTTCAAGATCGTATTAAAAAGAAAGATAAACAAAAGAACTGTTAGTTTTTTTAAAATAAATTTTTTAGTGGCTGCGTGCATGCGATTTCACCAAAAAATACTAAAAGTAGAATAACTTTTGAACCATTAACAATTCGATCTTCATTTAAATCTTCATTTAAATATTTTGGTTGGAATTAGCCTCCTCTATCACCGTGCTTCGTTTGTACCACCAATTCTAGGACACCCTGTATTCTATTAAATCGGAATAATCTTAACAAAAAGATCGATTGGTTTTCCACAGATTTAGTGTGTTTACGCTTTATAATGTAAAGCATAAAATCATGTTAACGAATTATAAATGAAATGGTGTTTGAGTTTAATTTTAGTTTGAGAATTTTGCGACAGTTAATTTTGAGGCTGTATCATTAACAATATAAATGGAATAAATTGACAGTTTTGAACCGACTAGAACTAAAATCATATAATTTTTACACATAAATCGAGCAAAATTTAATATGGAGGTATATCTTGCATTCAATAGCAAGCGTGTGAAGTAACCTAACACCGCCTAGTCATAAAATCAACACCCTCGATAAAAATGAAATTTAACAATGCCACTTGTTAAATCTTTCGTATTTTTTTCGACCCCGATTTATAGGTTTAGTAAATATATAACCTGTCCTGATAACACACTTTTTGTACAGTATCGCTTATATATATATATATATATATATATATATATATATATATATATATATATATATATATTCCTTTAAAAAGATCAACCAACAAAACCAAAACATGTCTTGCTCATTTATTGGATGGTGGTTGGTTTCCATAAATGTATTATCTATTTGGAATGATTACAGGTTTTAACATCTTTTAATATATTGGGAACTTAAAATTTCCAATTTGTGAGTGGGCCAATTTTATAACACAATTTGGAACAGTCTGCCATTAGTAAGATTTTTGGTGAATTCTGGTCGGCTTTAATTTTGAATCCGAAAAGGTTATAAAATGTCTAAGAAATGAATTGAAAATAGTCAAAATAAAAGGGCGATTTTACAACACATACGGCTTCCCTAATGTAACTGGCTCAATCGATGGGTGAAATGTAGCTATCCAAAAACCGTAGCTGTCTGGGATGCTGATGCATTTTCCAATTGATATTCTTACTGTTCCATTATTATTCAAGCAATAAGGGTCTGTCCCAATCACCGACTTATTTAATTAGTCAGACTTATTTGAATAAGCCTGCTAGCGAGGTGACTTATTTTCCGTTTCGTTGTTTCAACAAAACTTATTTGATTTCAAGTAAACATCGTATGAAAAACGTATTTGGTATCAATATTATATAAATAATTATATAAATGTTCATTGGTTGTCCATTTTAATTTATTTTTGCGCTAATTTTTTTGATTTTGCCAGCAAAATCAATTGAGATGGCTTGATCGACTTATTCAAGATGGCGTCAAATAAGTCAATAAGTCTGAAATAAGTCGTTGGTTGGGACAGACCCTAAGTTATAAAACTTCTAAAATTGTGTATCATTCTGAAGCGTTTAAAAAAAATCAAGGTTATTGAGTGAAAGTGGTTCTCCACTTAAACATTGTCTTCTAACCCCATTAATGAGCCCATCTTTGCTCGAAGAAGAAAAAACCCCAAACCTGTTTTTGGTTTATGTTATTGGTGATCCTAAATTAGTGGTTTCAAGAATTAATTCCTCTCTATCCAATACCAGAATCTGGTCGTCGTCTTGTTGATTAATAGGCTTTCACAGAAACAATGTACATAATAAATAAAAACAAACATTGCATTTTCGCCCGTTAATTATTCTACTAACTTCTTCACGTCCGATAATAATTTGGGAAGAGCACCAGTAGTTCCTTTTTGGTGTCTAATAATTTCAGTTTTTGAATTCCTTTCCGGATTGTTCTATAAATCTTTGAGCTGAAAATTGTAATGCCAAGTTTTCTCATGCTTTGGTCATTTCATCTCCATATATAAGTCAGAATCATCTAATAATAAAAAGGGGTTAGTTTCTAAATTTTTTAAATTTTGGTCACCTCGATTACTCTCTGAAAAATTTGGTCTCCTTGGTCTTTTTTTAAGTTCCGTTTCTTTAATTTAAGCTAATATTTACTATTTATTGTATATCACAAACAACAATTTGAAATCACAGCAAAATATGAAATAAACAAAACGCAAAAAATTATTTGACAGATCACAAATGACAATTTTAGACAAAATGCTGAATTATAAATTTGCGATCAGTATCGAGGATGCCGATTTACAATCGCAATTTCAGCTGTCGCAAATCTCGCGCTTTGCGACGGTGTATAATAATTTACGAGTGAATCGATGCCGATAAAAGTGATAATATCCTTTGTAATGGCGCAAAAAATATTTGTTTAGCTAAATTTGATTACGTATATCGTTTTCGTTTACAAAACAGTTTTGAATTTTTTAGTGGGTTGCTTAAGTTAAAAGAAGAGAGAAAGATGAAATCCGAAAAACGATAAATCATGCATGACTATAATTGGTCAATCGAATTATTGTTTTTTTTACGAATTGACAACTAATTATGTGAAGATGTTAGTTAAAATAAAAGAAAATTTTAAAATTTTCATATTTTTGATTCACATTAAAATTTTTACCCAAATTATTTAACAAAGAACATGAAAAGTAAATTTTTTGGTGCCAAAGAAAACGACATTAGCAACCGACGGAATAGGCCGTTTGTAGTTATTTGTGATTTGTTCTTGTTTAGGTACTGTACTTGTAATCTACTGTGAAGTGGGTCTGTTGTTAAAAAAATGTATTCAAATATTTTTTTTTAAATGTCCTGTTCTTTGTCTCTCAACGAGAAAAGACTATAAATTAAGATGAGTATCCTTTCCTACCATCAAAACTTCGACGTTAGGTTTTAAATCAAACTATTTTCTTTTTTAATACATATTTTGTATATTTTCCACATACTTACCAATTTTTTGTAAATTATTACTAATTATTTCGATAAAACAATGAAATCTAATTCTAAAAATTATTTTTCTATGACGACATTTATTTTAAACGAACATAACAAAATATTTTGCAATCAAAATATATATAGTCTTTTTAGCTACGCTAGTTACCACCACGATATTTAATAATTTTTGGCAAATACTTTTGTTTAGAATTTGACAGCAAACCTAAGCCAACATTTTCTCTATTATTATTGGATAAAAATTGACTGGATATATTTTTAATTAAATTGACAAAACCAAACTTAAATAGTTAATTAAAATTGATCGTCGCGGAATATAATGCTGAATTTAAGACCGATAGGTTTATACTATTTTGCGATTTCTGTGAAAAGGCAGGAATTGTACAACAAAAAACAAAATTACACCAGCATCTAACTAGTGCAAAGCATAAAGAGCTAGATAAACGTCGGAAAGCCAGAATATCTCAAACACTTCTACCAATTTAAATGGACGACACTTCGGAAACAATACGTTGTGGAATTATTTGATATTCAAATGAGTAAAATTCGGCGAGAGGTTGAAGGGAAGTACTTGTGGACATCGATTGACGAAACGACTGATATTACTGGTATATATATTGCCAATTTTGTTGTAGGCATTTTAGATACTGACCCTGATACGTCAATAAAAATGTTTCTACTAAATGTGACTGAGTTAGAAAAACTAGAAAAACTTTAGAATTACCTCCACAGCCCACTAGTAACTCCCTGGGGAAGCTAGTTAAGCGCTGTTAGTTACTTTGCAAATAATTTAGAAAAATTAATTAAAATATTTGATCTTTTAAACGTCGAGGAAACCAAAAATATTGAAAAAGCAAAAACATACATGGCAAAACCGAATGTAAAAAACGATTTAGTTTTTATAGTGGCTATCTACAGCCATTTGGTCGGTATCATCGAACGTCTCGAATCATCGAAAAAATCACTGGCTGAACAGTTCAATATGTTACAGAAAACCAAATCCTTAATTGAAAAGGTTACAAGTTTCATTGGTAAAATCTAAATTAAAACAACTTTTAGACAAAAATTCAAATTTAAAACTAATTAAAATATTTCAATATATTTTGGAGGGAAATGCAAATGCGGCAGAAATATCAAATTTTATAGCATCTAAAATTGCGTCATTCAAATATGCTACACTAACATCTGTAGATGTCGAATGTACATTTTCGATGTACAAGCAAAATTTTTACAACCAAACCGTCAAAAATGTAAATTTAAAAATTTAAAGCATCATTTAATTATATACTGTAACAATACGTCAAACGCCGAAATATAGATTTAACAATTTAAATAAGCAATATTTCTCATAAAATTATTATGTATTTTATGTTGGTGTACTGAATTTTTGTTATTGTATTTCATTTTTTAATAAATTGATTTGTTTTGATACGTAGGCATTTTTTTTTTTAAATACATATTTTTTTTATCAAATATTTCACAGTTTTTGATGCATATTTTAGGTACATAATTCTGATTTTTAAGAACCTTAAAATTCTAAGCCTATTTATGATACTCTCTATCCATTCGTCAAATTTATTAAAGAAGACTGTTCTCGTTATTAGCTAAAAACAAATTTTGTTGCTTCAACAGTGATATTATTTCAGTCCTTCCTTTAGTTGTTCCGACATTTCTAATATCTTGACTCATTTGATTCGTATCGAATTATAATTCCACCATTCGAAACATTTCGATATCCCTTTAAAGTAATACTTTTCGGATCAATCTAGGTTACAATATCTTTTTTTGTTATTTTACTCTTTGTTCAACAGAAGAATGCTTTTTTTATTCCATAATGTTTGTGGTAAGTTGCGTTTATCTTTCTACCTTCCTTGGTATCCAGTATTGCAATTATTTACGGATTATCGGGCAGATGCAAAATAATTCAGACATTATTATTATCCTTTGTAGTAATTTATCTAAACTACCTTGAATATGGCGTGTAAAACTGCTTCGCTAAGAATTTAAACAAATTTTACAGACTTAATAGAATCTACTAACGTCTCTTTATTATTAAAAACCGTATACATTTTGATTGCTTTCATGAAAATTTGCCTTTCGTAAGTCGGGCTGTAGTTTCATTTAAACTTGTTATTTTGATTGAAAATTAAACTCAGGGCTGTGGTTCGGTACGCAAATATAATCAAAATAGGTTACAAAATTAAAGGCTTTAACCAAACATTAAAATTTGATTTCAGTATCGTGCATTTGCTGAAAAATATAAAATATTCTGTTTAATTGAATATTGCAAAAATATTAATTCAAAACACACCATATTTAAATATTAATTTAAAAATATGTAAAAACTAATTAAACGATTATTGGAGTAGTTTTTAATGTTTAAATTTAATCTAAAATTATGTAACTGTCATATTTTACAATGATAATATTTACTGTTATTGGCTATAATTAAAATTGATTTTTATATAATGTTGTTTCGGTTGTCGGGAACAGACGGTTAAGGTAAAATATATCAATGGCAGCTTAATTGAAATAAACAAAATATATTGGTTTTTATATTTACAATAAATGATTGACAGCATTCGGAATTGATAATAAATCAAAATTTTTATGCAATCGATGGGATTTTTATTCCCATTTTGAAATGCCATGTTTAACCTGATGGTATATTGGAAAGCATAATAATGTATGTTAAGTTAGTTTTATGAAACCGAAACTTTATATTCGTAATATTTCAGCAATATTTTGATCTACGATATAATAAGACATTGGCCTTTCCCAAAACAACTTATTTTTTACTATATACCATAGCAATTTAGAAACTAAACTTTTTGTTCTATTTATTGATTAATGAGTATGACGTAAATAAAGAAATGGGGAAAATTTAATATATATATAGTATGAAGAAAATTTATTTCCATCAATTTGTAAATAATCGGATTTCTCTTAATACCAACTTCGTTCAAATATGTATTTTGAAAAGATAGAAATGTAACAATATTTTTATTTTTTCTTTGTTTTATTTTTTTTTAGGTTGGCGTCATCTAGTCGTATCTATGGTTCTTGTAGCAACAGCCATGTTGTGCAAAGAGCAAGGCATCACAATAACTGGTGTTTGTACAATATATGAGATTTTTGTTGCACAAAAGGTGAGTAAAGTTTATAATATATCGTGTATTTGTCAGAAATTGATTTATTATTTGAAAATATATAGAATGTGTGTACGAGGGTTGGTTTTTGTTTAATTTATAAACGATATATATTTGATAATAAATTTATTTTGTTTTAAAATATTATTTGTTATACTAATTTGTCAACGAATCATATCCGTTTGTTTTAGGTGGCTCTCTTCAAACTATATGGGGTTGATAAAAAAGTAATATATTTACCAATTTTCACCATAAATTGTATTTAAAATATTACATTTTATGTTTTATTGTTGTATTTTATGTCCAAAATTCGATGCATTTAATAGAAATTTAAATGTTTAAAAATGTATGATAGTTTTAGTAACTAATATATTATGTATATGGTACAGATATATTTGAATATATTTTTTTAAGGGCTCTTCAAACCAAAACTATTCTATTTTAACTATTATATATATATATATATATATATATATATATATATATATATATATATATATATATATATATATATTGCATTAAGCGGGTGCTTAAAAATTTAAAATAAATTCTCCAGTCGAACATTAATCCTTGCAATTTTTTTATGCATGAATGTGAATGGGACATATAACCGGTGCAAACTAGAATTATATATGCGAACATATTTTTCCAGAATTGCATTGTATATGTTGGATAATAAAAACCTGAAAATGAGTACAGGAATGGTCGATAAATATTGATTCTTTTTTGAGGTATTTTCCCATCATAATGTAACCACCTTTTGTTTTTTTAATTATTATTTTTTCTTTTAGTATTTCAAAACTATTTTGACAAAATGCGTTCCAAATAAAACTTGTATTTTTCTTTAAAAATGAATTAAGAGGTTGTGCTATATCGGAAAAATTTTCTATAAACCTACGATAATATCCTATAAGTCCAAGAAATGATTTGATATCTTTTTGATTTTTTGGAACCGGAAAATTATGAATAGCACTAATTTTAGTAGGATCTGGTTTTATTCCATTATTGCGGTTATCACATGTCCTAGGTAACAAATCTCTTTCCGGAGGAAATGGCATTTCTTTGGTTGGAGTTTGAGATTATATTTTTTGAAGCATTGAAAGACATCGATTTATTTTCTATTATGATCAGGAAGATTGTATCCGTATACTACTACATCATCTATAGGTACACAAAGCACTTACGCCCATGCAGACCAGCTAACACATTGTTCATTATTCTCTGAAAGGTAGCCCGAACACCTTTCAGACCAAAGGGCATTCGTGTAAATTGATAGTGGCCCATTTATGTACTAAAGGCTGTTTTTATTTTGTCTTCTTCTCCAAGAGGTCTTTGATGGTAACCGTCCGCTAGGTCCAAGGTTGTAAAATACACTGCGTCACCTAATTGGATCTAAAATATCCACTATATTAGGGAGGGGAAAAATATCATCTACGGTTATGTCATTAAGGCGACGGAAATCAACAACTACACGCCACCATTTGTTTCCATCATTTGATTTTTTTGGGACCACTAAAAATGGTGAATTAAAAGGCCTATTACTAGGTTCGACAATACTCTTTTCAATCATTTCCTTTACTTACAATGTTGATTTCAGCTTTGGTTGATTGAGGAAGTCGATATGGTTTCACGTTTACGGGTTGAGATTTAGGAATTAGTGGAATATGATGACAACCTGCATTTGTAATAGTAAGTTCATCACCAGGTAAGTAAAAGATGTCATTATATTCGGAAGAAATTTTATTTATTGAAGATTTTTCTTCAAAATTCATAAGATCCATATTTATTTCGCTTTGTAAAATTTTTAAACGGTTTTCTAATTTATCAGTTCAATGAACTAATTTGAAAATGTTATAGTCGTTTAGATTTTCTGGCTCTAAATATACATTATCTAGTTTAACAGAAAAATCATTTGTATTAATAATGCGTACGAATGCAAATGAATTTCTTAAATGGATAATAGTATTGGCTATATACACACCATGAGCAATCATTTGAGATGGAAAAAGAATTCACTGTCGTGGTCCGTTTTAAATCTCACATTTACATTTTTCTCAGACCTACTTGGAATAGTAATTGGTGGATTATTTGTAATGGTGGATTAATAGTAATTGGTGGATTATTCGTTAAGTCGGAGGAAGTCATTACCAAGTATTCCTCCACAATTTATTGGAAAATTAGAAGGTACGATATGAAAACTATAAGGAATTGAAATTTCATCTGTCAAGTTTATTTTTGCAGGACATAATGCCACTGTTACTATTGATTCAGATGTTATTCGTTTTATTGAAAGCTTTAAATTTGGATAGCAAAGTGTATCAGGCTTAATTAAATGTTTTTTATGATGCTAATGTCTGCACCAGTATCCACTAGAAAGAATTGTTGTTCTGTTAAAATATCTAAAGAAAGACTTACAAATTTCTTGTCATCATTATGAAAATAATAGAAAAAGAAAACATGTTTTTAGTTTTCGTGGGAGAATGAGATGAACATGGAATAATTTGTTGTAATAATGATAATGAGTTGGATACTGATGATTCGGTCAGATTACTCTTTTGATTAGGATGTAAATTTAAATGTCTTGAATCCGAACCGGTACATTCATTGACTTTTGGTCGGATTCGCTTAAGTTTTCCGAATGTTGGGATATTTGTTGCTGATTATTAATTTTTTTGTGTTCATTTGATTTATCCCTCGAACGACATACTGTGATATAATGTTCATATTTTTTGCAATAAGCACACGGGTACTCTATTTGCTTTATTCGAGAAATATTTTGTGTATTAGTAGGTTTAAACTGTTTATTTGCTAACAGTCGATTTGCATGGTAATTACTAACTAACTAGTTTGATGGATTATTTTGTAAAAGTTGTTGGTTAGTGAATTACGAGCGTAACACGTTTTTGCGCTATGCCCTATTCTAGAACAAATCTGACATAATTTATTTGTTTGGATTAGCTTCGTATTTAGTAAATGTATTTTAATTAAAGGCATTTAAGTTTTCTTCTTCAATGGCTTTAGATATGGCATCTTTCAAATTATTAAACCTGGATGCTTTAATTATTAGTTTAATTGGTTCCTTAAGACCACCTTCAAAAGCTCTTAAAGCCGTTCTAGCATTAATTAATTGAATATTGTTATCTAAATTACCACCATCATTAATATCAAGAGAAGCTTTATTTAATTCGGCCAACAATTTTTCTATTTTAGTTGCTTAATCTTTTACAGATTCAGAAAAACTTTGTTTAGCTCGAACCAGTTCCACTTGAACGTGTGCAAAAGCTCTAACATTATAAAATTGTTAGTTTTAAATCATTTTCAAGTTCTTGCCATAACTTATACTTAGTCGTTAACACTGTTTTATTATATGCTTCATCTACAAGTTTGACTTGAACTAATTCCAAAAAAGAAAGCTTATCTTTATCATTCTCGAAATCTTTGTACACTATATTACAACAGTGCAGAAATCTATGGAGCTTATCAGGGGTTCCGTTAAACTCCGGGATTAATTTAAAAGCACGATCAAAGTGAAATTCCATTGCAGAATTTTTTAAAATTATTTTTGAATCTAATTGTTGTTTGTGCTATTGAAACACCTGCTCCTTTTTTAATTTCTAATGGAAACGTTAATTTAATATACGGTAAAAGTGAAGTTGATGGTTGGCTAACCAAAGGTAAAATTGATCTACTTAAATCAGAATTCGTATTACCTTCGTCTTTTTTCGTAATTATTGTTGTTTTTCGTAATTGAAGAGATCCAACGAGTTTTTTCGCGGTGGTTTTTGAAGGCATTAAAAAAAAAATTAATTGTAAAAAATCAATACAAAAACAATTTCATAATTTATCAAGTTAATCATAACTACTCATTTAATTACTGCTTTTTCAAATCATAAAAAAAAAAATAAATTAACTTACAGTTCTAATTTATGCCAACTATATATAGATCCAACGTCGTATAAGGTTGTTATGTATGTTGTATCTGATTGTATATAACATGTAATTGTTGATTGTGTAGTTGTTGATTTAAAGCTCAAGCTGTTGTTTTTTCGATACGCATGCACATGTAACAGGCATTTTCTAGCTGGATTATGTAGTAATAGTACACATGGAACAATATAATCCGTTTAGATTGATTTATGCTGCATAGTCGCTGAATGTTGTATAAAATGTTTTGATGAACTCTGAGTAATGTTTAATCCTTTATACAATACTTGAAGTGTCACTTTCACGGTTCCTCTTCTCGGATTCTTTCAATAAGTCGTGGTTTAACGGGAAATAGTATTTTCAAACCACGTAATCCCCGCTCACGATCGCGGAAACGCGTTTTTTACAATTAGTTTTTTAGTTCTTGTAGTTATTTCTATATTTATTTTTTGTTTAAACCAGTAAAAATTGACCTCTTGTTCAAACCGGTAAAGCTTTTTTTTACTTTTTTTATTATTATTATATTTTTTTTTTTTAACGGAAATTAAACCACGTTTTAACTTAATTTATAATAAGTAATATAACGATATCCCCTATGGGATTTCCTATGGAAATCCTA
The DNA here is from genome assembly GCA_963556175.1 of Tipula confusa. Lineage (NCBI taxonomy): Eukaryota > Metazoa > Arthropoda > Insecta > Diptera > Tipulidae > Tipula > Tipula confusa. The sequence goes on from OY744476.1 coordinate 62,833,899, forward strand.
TGGGATTTTTATTTTTGGGTGTACGATTTATTTTCATAATTATCGCTGTTTAACATCACTATATCCCACCACTGTCACCATATGTTATGGGGTTTATATCGTTAATATTAGTATTTTTACTTTATATATTTAAACTTTACATATATTTAAGTATATTTCAATTTTTAATTTATGTAATTAACAAAATAATAATTAGTACATCTAGATTGAACCTCTATACCGAACTGATCTTACGTTATCACTTTATTAAATATATCAGTTCGGTAATTTTAATTTACATGTATATGAAAATATGATTTATATATCATACTACACAATATGTTTATACATATTCATAAATATAATATTTATAATATGTATTGACAAAAAATGTACATAACTTATGATTTATATATATATATATATATATATATATATATATATATATATATATATATATATATATATATATATATATATATATATATATATATATATATATATATATATATGTACTACAAATTGTTTTATATATTATGTATTTATATATGTATTGACAAAATTTGTATATAACTAATTCACGGCTATACAACATTCTAGTGGCATCGAAAAAAGAGACATAGCACAAACTACATATCGATCAACTTATGGCTAAGTTGGCAAAGTTCGACGTATTAATCAAGAGCTCCAAATACGTATTTGGCATAAGCAATCTTGAATTCCTCTGCCATAAAATACCTCAGAATAGCATTTTTCCCTCATGATGAGATAATTAATGCCATTACCGAATTTTTTAGCTCCATTATAAATTGAGCGCCTTCAGCAGTTTATTGGAATGGCAAACTATTACCACCGATTTATTCCTAAACTTTACAATTTATACCGATCATAAGACCCTGACTCGAGCAATACAGTCGAAAATTTAAAGAAATTCGAGACAATCTCGTCACTTAGATTTAATTAGTGAATTAAGCACGGACATCCAGTATGTTTAACGAAAACATAATGTAGTCGCAGGAGCATTGTCTCATACTAGCGACATCGAAACAGCGACGATCAATACGAGTTTCGCCATTAATAAAATTATCTTAGCCCAGAAAGCAGACTTGGAACTTAGTACTTAATTTGTAAGCAACTTATCCACCTCACAGTGACAAACTTTAATAAACCCACTGCTTCGAATAGCCAATCCAATTGGATTCTTCCTCGATGTTCACAAAAAGACGTTCAGTAAGAGGGATAAGAAATTCTATCCAGTTGAGTATCGCCAAACCAGCTTCAATCATTGAAAACGTTTTTCGTTGTAAATCTTACATTCGTCATGCAACGCCATTTGCAAACAAATATTTGCAACAGTTGTGTCTAAACGGCTATATAGTCTCGCGATGATACTCCCAATGTTGAACGACAATCAACACCACGATGATAACGTAATAAACGATGACCTACGATGATAACGAATTTAACAACCGACCGATAATGAAACGACGTCGACCGAAAGTAAAAAGTGGTCTATGTTGAAATATACAACGCAGTCTCTTAACCCTAAAATGCAATAGTCTAATAGATAAGGCACTTTGAAAAATTATTAAATGCCAATAAGGAAATCGTAGCTGACTTTTTTAAGTGGCTTATGATTATTTGCTTATTGCACCTTTTGACCTTATGAGACTACAATGTTGAAGCATAATGCTGATCAAAATGGTTTATTTACACTTTTTTTAATATACATTTATCTCTCAAAGTTGTTATGACAATCATCATTATATTCCATATCAGATTCATAATGTTTGAAAAACTTTAAAAGATTTCCTCTGAAGTTTTTATCGTATTTCGTTGAATTATTTTTCTTGAACTTTTTAACAAACTTCAAATCGATGCCAATCAATTGAAATGTGTTAAAGTATTAATGATGAGAAGTGTTGTAGTTGTATGTATGTATTTCTATGGTTATCATTTCCAAAACTTCTTGAGTCATCAATAATACGCCAATACAAATTGTATTTCACAACTGGTCTAAACTGGTCTAAACAAAATTTCGTCCTAATATTGTCTCGGTTCTGATAAAAGTGAAATTATAGAACTAATCGATAAAATTTTCAAAAGGAAAATTGTTAAAGCAAATATTTAAATTATTAAATTTATGATGCATGCATCATATGATTCAGAACCTTGGGTTGTATTTAATCCAAACATGAGAAAAGGAAAATGACCTAACAAATTTCCAAAAGATTTCTGTGACCATACGCGTGATAGCATTAATGAATATCACATTTATACATGACGTGATAATGGTATGCATTTTGATTTTTACCGAGTATCAATACACACAAAATTCTAAAATCTATTAAAATTAGATTCATGAAAAAAATTATTTAACACTAAAATCAAATAAAACAACCGTTAAACTGACAAAATACACCATGCAATTAAAAAACGATCTAATTGATTTACATTTCCACGCTAATGATATAAACAAAGCAATGTTAAAAAAATTTAAATCATAATACTAGTAGCAAAGCATTGTTTTTGAGAGGTTATGCCTGTTATGATAAATATATAAGAAGGAATTATTCATAAATTGTATGCCTCACCAATACCATGCATAACAATTCTGATTAAATATGATGTTTAGGGTGGGAAACAACCCAAATAAAAATTAATACACCATTTTGACGTCCTAATATATCTTTTTATATAAATGGTTGCGCTTTTGCTATACAAGAAATTAAAATTGGAATTTTTACATTTTAATGCCACCGTTCATGACTGGCAAATATCGTAGTATTAACTGCACTGCGGTAATAGTTTTTTTTACTTTTTTTTACTTTTTTTTTAGTTTTTATCTATATGTGGTACTAACACATAAAATTAAATTAAATCAGCACAGACACACGGTCCACCACAAATCACACCATGTGACATCATATTTTTTTTAATTAGTTTTATTTTAAGTACCATATTATTAAAAACACTTTAGTAAATTTCATCTCGTCTCACAAAACAAAAACAAAAATTTAATTACCAAAAAGCAATGTTGCGATGACAACACGATATAGACAACTTTTAAGGTTTTAAAATAAAAAAAAAATTGCTTTTGCTTATTAATAAAAATAATTTTTAATTTTGGTTTTGTTACTTTGCTAAATTTATGTAATTAACTTTTGCTTGTTGCTGCTACTATATATACGCCATTAAAGCCACAACAGGAAGAAAATATATTAATATTGAAAACAATAAGGCACCCTGAAATTTAATTTTCCACCTGCGCTCGGTACGTATACCATAAATATATACCTTTTATAGTATAAACGTATACGAGATTCATTAAATAATGCAATACCTATATTACATACCTGTGTGTCTAGCTCTACATTTTTAGTTATTAAACAAATTTAAAAACTAAAATTATAATTAAAGTAGCATCACAAAAAATAGTTTAGAAAAATTTTTTTTTCCTTTAATTATTTATCTTAAATTAAAATTTATAGTTGTTATAATGTGAAATAATAGAGGATTTTCTTTAATACTTTTGCTTCATTCCATGAAATAAAAATTTTTTGGAAAATTATAGCTTGAAAATAGCAAACAGTAAATTTTTTTGTCGTTTCGTCTAATTTGTTACTATAAATGTATTTAAATATATATATATATATATATATATATATATATATATATATATATATATATATATATATATATATATATATATATATACACTTTATAGTAGTTTCATTTTATTATAAAGTTATGTTAAATTACATTGTCAAAACATAATAATTAAATAATCAAATAATTTTATTTTAGAAAAAAATTTAAAAAGTTTATCATGTACGTAGATGAGATAAAATTTTACGAATTTTTTATTTGTCTGCTAATCACATAAATTTAAAATGTTTATTATCAGAATTAAATTATACTCTCTTCATTTTGCACATTGTCTCGATAAAAATAGTTGTGCATCACAGTGGTTCGTTGGTTCAAACATACAGCGTCGTTTTGACGCCGATTCTAAAAACTATCATACTTTATACCTGTATATATAGTAATATCAGATTATATAGTCAACATTTTTAATGAAAATGACAAAATGGATTCCAGATGAATCAATCAATTTAAATTTCGCGCGTATTTTATTTTGTTTTTGTAAGAATTATACACATGGAAGAAAATGTCAGCTTAGTGCAAACAAATAAATGCTTATTTCTAAAATTTCTTAATACTGTCAGTTTGGTAGCTCAATAATATTGTCACAAATGTTTTTGGTTAAATTGCTCAATAATATCTGGTTTGTTCGTTTAAAGCTTACTCTTGCTGCTTCCTAGTGCTGTTGAATCAGCAACTGTGAAAACCTTTATGAGATGATATACGAGTAGGAATATCCTAAGTAATACAAGTTATAGCGTTGTATGTTGTTGACAATTTGTGCTGAACATTTCGATTTTAATTTGATTTTAAATAGCTGTAACTTCATTAATAATTATTTAGTGGTTAATTCCTAAAAGGTGGAAATAAAAACTTCTGCTTTTATTTCCATCCATGATTTGCCAAGTAATTATTTCGCTCCTAGTAGCATAGTTATTTTTCAGGTCATTGCTGGTCCTCCAACTTGTCTTTTCTTTTGAAGATCTCAGCTCAATAACATCGTTTTATACCACCTTTAATGGATTCCTTAATGTTCCGCCAATCCATCTCCATTTCCGTTTTTTTAATTTCGGTCTCAATGTCTAACTGCTTCGTAATTCTGTAAAGCTCGTCATTTGTTATGATGTTCGACCAAAAGCGCTTTAATAATACTCGTTGTTGGTGTTGTTCCACCTATGTTTTTCATATTGAGCAACCAAGGTATATGAATTTGTTTACATCTTTAATGTGTTTGGGGTTGAGGTATCGGTGTGCTTATATTTATGTTGTCTCATTGTCTTGATTTTTCTGATATTTAGCCTGAAACTAACTTCAGTTAAATCTATAATAGTTGTATTTTTTGATGCATTTCGATTATTCCGAAAATTTTCATATGACACTCAAATATGATTATCCTTTTTAGAAAAAGCTAGATAGATCAAATGACTTCAAAGTGCTATTTTTGATGACTTCGATCTTAGCTTGTATAATGCCACTATATCTTTTTTGTAAAATTGTAGTTGTTGGTAACACTAGTCGTTTCTGGACTCCACAGGTTTTAATGAGTTGCGAATAAATCGTAAAATTTAGCACAAGACTCGTTGTAGCCTACAAAACGAAGAGTATCGGTTGATTAATACATCGTACCACTCCACCGATTTTGTGCACGTTACAGTAGGTTACAGTAGTAGTGCACGTTGTGGTGGCCAATATTCAGTAAGTAGATGCAACCAAACTAGTCCATTCTACCACGGCATATGCGCGTGATTAAAGTTTAACGAGAAATAATCACCGAGTAGCATAGTCTGCATGGTTATCGGTTGTGGAAACATGCATCCAATTTTTGCGAGAGAGACTTGATTTCTATCAAGGTGTACGTTTGTCCATGAAGGGGCTCCACCGTCTTGGATGGCTAGCTAGACAGTCCAGAAAAATTTCAGAGGCAATCCATGCAATTATTTCGTTAATGTTGTAACTTCATTTATAATTGACCTGAGTTATTAAGCACTTAGGGCAGTTAATCGAAAGAATACGGCAGCTGCATAGCCAAATAGGCTGGCACCGCAGAAGCCGTCATTATCAACTTTGAATTCTTGAAATGTCTGAATAAATCTAGGCATAGAAATGGTGTCCAATTTGTATCGGTTGGATTAATGCAGACTTGGTGATACATCTTAAATGATCGCATATAGCTTGATTGAACAGTAGGACCTGTTGCTTATCAATCATTGAGAGAGATACCTGTCCTTTATTTGGCCGACCCAACGAGTACAACTTTCATTTTACTAGTGAAGCTTGAATTTTTTAAGCACGCCTTGATGCGGTAGATAGAATTCATTTTGAGCTGCTTTGGCGGTAGGAATTTCGATCATGTGGTTGCGTACTTCATATTCCGTCATGAAGTCGTGATTCAACTTTGCAAAAACAGCACGTAGCCTGCAGACGTTAATGATTCTGACAAACTGTAATGGAATTTAACGGCAACTGAGTGATGAAGCGACTTTCGGCATTTCTTGTTAAATGCTTCATAAAATGGTCCTCACAAAATGTTTCTTCTGGCTATATACCGCATACTTTCTACATTTTAAATTACTTCAAGCTCTAAGATGGTTGTTTATCAAATGGTAGATCTGCTAGTTTGAGACCGGAGGACTTTTATATTTATGTGCAGATTTTGTGGTAATAGAGGATTTGTAATTTTTGAAATTACAAGAACCTCGATAGATAGCTCCGAAAAACATTCTAGTCGAATTTTTTTGTGACTTGACCTTTAGATATTATGGCGTTTGTTTGGCCAAGTGGATTTCGATCCGACAATTTTGCTTTTTCAAACAAGATTTAGAGAAGTTGCACGCAAGATTGGGTTTTAAAACAGGCTCACAGCGCCTGAATCTAATAATGCTCTGAAGGGAATTAGTTTGCAAGAATTATCGACTACTTTGACGATAGCAGAAAGAATTACGGATGTGGCATTGTTTTGCACGAGTAGGACCTTAGTATTTTTTCTGTCCAGCACGTGAAATTGTTCGTCTTGAGTTTGTTTTTGGTGCAACAGCATATTATAATTTTTACTACATGTATAACAGCGGCTTCTTTTGCTGGATAGGAAGCATCCGTGACCCTTGTTTTGGCAAACTACGCATTAGAAATTAGTGAATAATTTCACTGCTGCTTAACTCTCGGTTGACTTCTCTGAACTTTCTCCAGCTATACGAAAATTTTTATTAAGAGTTTAGTTGGTGCACGCTTGGATGTCAAAACAATGATTCTAATAATTTGTACAACTATCATGCAACCTTTCCGACTGCAGTTTTGATAGCCGACTACGTCTGTAATTTGAAGGCAGGATTCTTCAGTTTGGTTTCATCGTTGTTCAATACTATGGTAGAATCCCACCATAAAAGGAATTTCCTTTTATTTGCCTAAAAGTTTTTCACAGCGACTGGGGTGATTTGAAACTTAGTTTTTACCAGTTGATGGTCGTTGTTACCATATTATGTATTTGAAAAAGGCTAAGTTAAATCAGAAATCAAATAATAGACATTGCAACCCATATATAACAAAACATCCAATATTTAGTTCCGGGTTCCAATCTTGTTACCGGGTTTCAATCATCGTTGCGAGTCAAAACCATCTATATTACAAGACATATTGTTTGCATACTCATGCGCCATACATGAAATATTGTGTATAGTAAGTTTGTATATACATATATCATTGTATTTTATATAATTTTTTAGTACCCGCAACGATGATTGGAACCCGATAAATGGTTTGTTGGCTTTTCTAATTAAAATGTATCCGTGTAGCAAAAATAACCTGAAAACGTTTAAATGCATTTAAGCATATATCGATAACATGCAACCATGAGTATGACAAATTGATTAGAAAATATATATGTGATTGGTATTTTGATACCACACGTCGTTATAGTAAAATATATTCCCTAAAGCTAATATATATTTTAAAATTAGATTAATAAATTGTTACCCTAATTTTGCAAAATTGTAAGTATATCCAAAATATTTTAAAATTGTATATTTATTAAAAATTTTATACTATTAAAAATAGGAATCTAAAAATGTAAATCACTCTAAATAATTACAGATATTTGCGTTATGATATGCTTCACTGTTGAATGTTAAATGCATACATATATGTATATAGTACTTAGAATATTTTTATGAGATTGAAATGGAAAATTATAACCTCGCATTTAAAAAAAAAATGTCATTAAAATATAAATAAATTATTATAAGTTGATTTAGTTTTGACTATGGGTACATAATGTATGTTGTATGCTAAACGATTTTTCCCTCCAAAATTTAATGTTTAAATATATTTAAATAAATTATTGAGTCAAAATGGTGTACATTTTATAATTTGAAATCAAAATCCTCATAAAAACTGAAATGTAAGAGGATTTTCTAAATTATATATTTATATATATATATATATATATATATATATATATATATATATATATATATATATATATATAATGTACGTATATATAATATATAATGTAGATTGAAAGATAAGGCTATATGTTCTTTTCAAATTGAGCTTTCTACAATTTCAATTATTTTTTAACACGTCAGTAGTAAATTCTATTTATAATGGGGCTTATGCAGTACAGCTAACTCGTTCGTAGCTAAATTTTTAAAATCATGCTTACGCCGTCGCAAGCCAAACCCATGATACAAAAATCTATAATCACTGCGCTTTTTACCCGATAATATCTAAAGGCTTGCTCAATAAGTTAATTCAAGTTATTGAAATTTTTTTTTGTTTTCCTTTATTTTACAATCTATCTGCTTAAGAGACATTCAGTAAATTTTGTGACTTTTTACATTGTCATGATTAGAATACTTTTATCCTTTGATAAAATCTCACTTACATGTAATTAGTATAAATTGATGCAACACATAAATTTTACTATTATTGATTCGATACATTAGAGGTTTTAAAAATTAGAGTTTATAGTGTATCTAAGATCTAATTGGCAAATCAAAAATTTCGTGGCATTTCAATCTTTCTCTCGTCGTGGTAGTGAGAAGTTTGTTCACTAGTTCGTTTGGATGAATTGTCAATCTTGAGTGATACCTGGCACTGGAATTCCTAATTTCTTCCCGTATTGATGGGACCTGCAGGTCACTGTGAATTATATCATTTGACACGAACCATGGAGCATCTACTATGATTCTTAGAAGTTTCGATTAGAACCGCTAAAGAATGTCTAAATTTGAGTTGCTGGCCGTTCCCCACAGCTGTATACCATACGTCCAGATAGGTTTTATTTCAATCGTTTATTTTCAATCGTTAAACTTGGTTTTTTGCATATGAGCCAATACATTTTTGACAGTTTTATTTCCAACTGATTTCTTTTTGTCCATATATGTTTACGCCATGTTAAACGTTTATCGAGGTGACTACCTAAATATTTTACTTCGTCAGTTTGAGGTATATTCTGGTTATACATTTGTATTGGTGGACATGTTCCTCTTCGCATTGTAAAGGCTACATGTTTAGACTTAGCTTCATTAACTTTAATTCGCCATTTTTTTATCCATACTTCAATACTGTTAATATTATACTGCAAAACTTCTGTCGCTTTGGTGGGGTCTTCGTGTGATAAGAGCACTGCTGTGTCGTCTGCAAATGTTGCGATAGTTACTTGTTTACTTGTAGGTAAGTCTGCAGTATATAGCAGATATAATATCGGGCCAAGCACGCTACCTTGTGGTATACCAGATTTAATTGGACGGACATTTGTATAAACATCCTGATGTTTTATAATAAAATATCTGTCATTTAAATACGATGTTAATAATCTATAGAAGTCAAGAGGTAAGCATTGCTTTATTTTGTATTTTAATCCCACATGTCACACCTTATCAAAAGCTTGCGCTATGTCCATGAATACAGAAGAACAATATCTTTTTTCTTCCAGAGCTTCTTGAATTACTTGAACTATTCTATGTACTTGTTCAATTGTTGAGTGCTCTGGCCTAAATCCAAACTAATGGTCCGGAATCAGCTTCTCTTCCAGCAATATAGGCTTTAGGCGCTTAAGCAGTAGTTTTTCAAATAGCTTAAACATTATTGGTAGCAAGCTTATAGGTCTGTACGACGTTACTTCTTCTGGAGGCTTGCCTGGTTTTGGTATAAGTATTATTTGTGAAACCTTCCATTGTATTGGGAAGTATCTAGTTCTAAGTTCTGCGTTGAATAAATAGGTAAGAAATCGAATACCCTTATCTGGTAGCTCTTGCAAAACCTTTCCTGTAATAATATCATATCCTGGCGCCTTAGGATTTAACTCTCTCTGTATTGCAGTTTTTACTTCAAAGATAGAAAACTTCGTGATTGTATGATTCCTTTGCAATGGCAATTCTAAATGCATTTGAATGTTATTGTTCTCTTCGTCCGTAGTTTCTGATGGGTATGGTTGAAATAGTCTTTCGAAATGGTCTGCAAATACATCAGCGTTTTCTTCATTCTTTCGCGCCCACTGACCGTTACTTTTACGTATTGGCGGAATATAATAACATTATATTGGCGGAATATAATGTTGTGGTGGTTTTAGCTTCTTATTCACTTTCCACAGTAAATCGCTTTCCACAGTAAATAATCTGTGTCTTCTGTTGGTAAGAGTCGCGGCAAATATTCTTGAATTGACTGATGTTTTTCATTGAGCAGCAGTTTCTTTAACTGTTTGACCGCCTTGTTTAACTTGCGTTTATCTTCTGTTAGTCTATATCAATGCCATTGCTGTCTTAATTTTCTTTTGTCCTTAATCATTTTCTTGACAAGATTTGAACATTCTCCATTCTTTTCTTTCTCATTTTTTACTGGTGTGGACTTCCAAGCTGCCGACTGAATACATTCATTGAGATGTTCCACTGCTTGATCTATATTACACTCCGTCTTTAATTTGATTTTTGTGTTTAGATTCTCTGTTACCTTAGATCTGAATTGGTGGTTTGTTATTTTGTGGCTTAACATCGGTTTTTTCTGCATGTTCCTTATCTTTGTAGCCAGAGTGTTAAAAACGGGGGAGTGGTCCGATGATAAGTCTAAACATGGCATCGCTTTAATGTAATTACTTGCGATTCCTTTGGTGTTGCAAAAATCTATGACGTCTGGAATCTTTGTTCTATCACTAGGTAGGTTTACAGGTTAACACATAATAAGCTTATTTTTTTGAATTGAATTAAGTAACGCTCGGCTTCTCGTTGTAGCCAATCTTGATCCCCACTCTTGGTGTTTTGCGTTATAATTACCCCCTGCTATAAAACGATGACCCAAAGATGTATAAAAATGATCAAATTGTTCCATTTTTATTGCATGTTTTGGTGGGCAATAGATGGCCGAAATTGTTATAGGACCTAGCCAATATTCTATTACCACAGTAGTTGCTTGTAGATGCTCCTTCTCATACTTTTTTATTTCATGGTGTTTAATTATGTTTTTGATTATAACTGCAGTGCCACCATGTGCTGTTCCATCAGGATGGTTTGTATCATAAATGGTGTATCTTGGTATTTTGAGACAACTTCTGCTGGTGTTATGCGTTTCGGATATTAGCATGACATCAATTTCTTTATCTATCAAAAAACTTTTTACTTCTTGTCCATGTCGTGACAAGCCATTAGCATTCCAGATTGCTAATTTAAGGGTTCAGACATTGAATGATTTGGAGACAATGGTGGTTAGAAGGTTCAGGATAGTATCCATTTTGACCATCAATTTTTCCATCATATTTTCCAACCGTTGTGTGGAAGACTGCTCAGGCTGTTGGTTATGAGTTTTTAAATTTTCCGTTGGCTGATTTTCTTTGGTATAATTTCCATCCGAAGTTTGATATTTAATTGAGTTATTGAAATAAATAAAGATATTGTTGAGATATCCTTTTTGGAATCGTTTTCTTTTACAAACGTCGCATCTCCTTGATTCTGCTACCATCGCAGATGTACTCCACTTGTCATCCTTATGTTATTTTTTTTATCATAATCCCAGCTCAATTTTGCAAATTAGTAGGCGCTTGCGATTTGCTAAATCAAACCTAGTTAATAATTTGCAGAATTTGTAATGGTTAGTCTAGAGTGGTAACTCTCTGAAATGAAAATGAGACTTTGTAGTAAAACAAAATAGTAATTTTATCTAAAATCTGGGTTTTAAGGCCATATGATACTTGATACATATAATATTATGGCTGTTTTAGTTTAATTACGTTACCCAAATATGTTTGGCTTGCTGGTTTGTTAATATACCCTAGCCGTCCAAGGATCTTTATACATTTTATATAGTGCATATTGAATCCCAATAAAATATATTTTTTGCTCCTAACAGATCTCATACTGAATATCAGTTGTTGCTCTAATAATGAGTAAGCAGTGAAGTCTTTCTAATAACTCAATATGTAAAGCTCGGACTGTAAACTATCAAAAAATGAGAACATTTCTTTATTTTGCTCAGATTGGGATTTGTTTACATCTTAAAGTAGTTATTAAATATATTTTCATTTGTTTATTATATACAAAACTGCTTTCTGGATTGAAAGCTAGTTCGAAAACTAAAGTAAGTAGAAAAAATTATTTTCGCAAACTAAATAATAAGGCTTTTGCAGTTTCGATAAGATAAACCAAGAAAAAGATAGCGTGTTTGAAAACAAACCAAAAATTTGTACTAGATTGGCAGGCACTAGATTAACCTTAGAAGGTGCCAATAACCAGAAACCAAAATACTTTTTAAATTGCATTCATTGACAGTTAATGTTTCCAAATGATAATGAAATTAAATTTAGTTGCCTTTTTTAATTTACTTTTAGATTGAGTTTACTTTTGAGTTTAGATTAAGTTTCTAAACTGCTAACTTTTCAAATGCCAGCTGACTTTTCTGTCAAACTGTTAATGTTTGATATTCGTGTTAATATTCTGTAGGTTGTTCTGTACGATTTCAAGTTTCGATAGTCAGCAAATTGCCTTTAATTATTGTTTCGGTCAACTGTAAACCCATCAGGATTGCTAGCATCACAGAAACTATGTAGATCTATGATCATAGATGCTCATTGTAAATCTTAATAGTTCGCGTTTGGTGTTTTTTTTTTTGTTCCTTTCGAATTCTGCCCTAAAATCCAACTGCAGGCCTATTATTTAAGACTTTCTGAACGGTGAACTACTGACTAATATACGCTTGACCCACAACATTTACTATATCTATATCTATCTAATATCCGTACCGAACTTGGTCTAAAATATAAAGTTACCGACATTCCGTCGGAGTAATACAATCAGTCTGATATCGCTATATCTTAGATTCGTTTTGAATTTTGTAATCGCATATTGCCATTTTGTTACATTTTTAGTGTACCAACTCACACACAATGTCTTTCGTCAGACGTCCAACATTGGATGTTGTTCCTAAATCCTAAAAGAGCTAAACCGAGCTTGCAATAGAACTTTGAAATTCGACAGGATAAAGGATGTGTACCTTCTATTTGTGATTATTAGGCATAACTTTGCTTTACTATTCTTCTCTTTAGAATGTTTTGTGCCTTTAAACTAATAATATGAACCAATTTTTGTCCGGTCGCAGCAAACGAAAAAATGTTTATATATATATATATATATATATATATATATATATATATATATATATATATATATATATATATATATATATATATATATATATATATATATATCATTGGAACTTGGTAATATATGACCTGTTACTAAACCTAAAAGGGACTGGCTTCAAATTGGTGGCTTATGCGGATGGTGTTGCTTTTGGCAAGTTCGGTAAATATCCTTGTAATCCTAACTCAGTGGACAAATAGTTGTGATCTTAATGTTAATCTACTGATGTCTGAATTGGTTCTTTTTTCCAGAAAGTACAAACTTCCTTAGCAAACTAAGCTGAAAGCCAAATATTCTGGAAAGAGTAAAAAAGACTATGATGGCACTCTCATCCTGAAAAAATGCCATTGGATAACCATGGGAGCTTAAGCCTCACATCGTAAATTGGCGTTACACCTCTGTAGTTAGACCAGTTCTAATGTATGGAGTTACTGTTTGATGGCCCGCCTTAAATATAGTGGCGAACCAAAAGTTGCTGATGAAAGTGAAACGAAATACCGCCTTGTGTAGTTCGGAGTACCTCTACGCAAGCACTAGAAATAATCTTTCATCTCAATCCTCTAGATATCAATTTCTTAGAATATACACTCGTCTATTCTAACGAACAAAGAAATCCCCAAATCTAACGACTATACCATCTCGACATCGAAGTTAAATTTCTAACTGATATTCCATCCAGAGAGGACTGGGCGAGGGGTACATTTTTAATGTCAGATTTTATTAACTTCTTTACAGATGGCTCAAAAATTTGAATGAAAGGTCGGCGGTGGAAATTTTTCCGAAAAACTAAATGTGAATCTCTCTTTCCGCCTTCCTGTCCTGATTATTGCAGTATTTTTCAGCCAGAGCTTATAGTAATCAAGAAATCCATAGACTAGATAAAGTATCATGTAATATCTATAAGAGATATTGTCATTTATATGGCAAGTCAGACTGCTATTAAAGTTCTAACAATCAGGCTTTATTACGTTGAAAATAGCTCGGAGCTGTCTTTCGTCTCTTAACGAGATGACTGAGTTCAACATTTATCTTATATGGGTGCCAAAGCATTTCAGTATTACGGGGGATATAAAAAAGTCGATAGACTCGCACGACAAGGTATCACTTGCCTCATCTTACCATGCAAGGTACATATTAAAGTTCCACTTGCTAAGTGCAAACTGCTCTTTAAAGACGAAGCTTATAAAATTACAAACAATGGATGGGCAAATTGCTCCTAATGTGTAATTACAAGGCAGATTTGGCCTAGTCTGGACTTAAAAAGGTCTAACCAGTTAGTATCTATGCAACGGCGTAATATTAACACAGTATGCGCTACACAGCATGTGGGTGTCATTACTGGACATTGTCTTATGGGTAACCATGCCAGTAGACTTAGTGTTTTCTTTCATGACTATTGTCGAAGTTGCAAGGACAAAGAAGAGGAAAAAACAATACTTTATTTGTTATGCACCTGTCCTAGTCTATCACAAATCAGGGAAATTTAATTCTTTAATGATTATCCTGCTCTCTGGTTTTATTTTAAAATAGGGAAAACTTTTCGAGAATTATATTAATTTAGAGTTAGATATTTAGATTGTCTATAGTTAGACGTTATGAACTAAATGTTTAGTTTTTAACAGTTATAACGGATTTTTATTGTAATTCTAGCCTAGCCTTTTTAACCGGAAACTAGTATGTTTCTATGTCATTAAAATTTTATTTCGAAAATCGTTTAGTTCGACGTCAAAATTATTTAAAATTATACAAAACCATAATTAATGTTTAACTATGGTTGCGTTGCAACTTTCCAACTTTTTTTGCTGGCCTTGTTTAGTATTTTCCAAAGAAAACGTTGCATAGTCAATGATTTTTGGATTTAAATAATTTAAGCAAAGCCAATAAGCGACACGAAACGCAATCAAATTCCCATCTTTGTTTAATATCCTTTTGTACTCGATTTCCAGCTCGTGAGCGTTTTAAATGCAAACCTCACCTCTTTCATTTTATGATATCAGCAAGAACCATCACTAACTATCCGTTTCATGGACATTTTATTTTATTTTAATATTAAATGTTGAAAGTTAGCCACTTATAAAAAACGTCTTACATATATACAAAACTTTTGGATTAATATAGGGTACGGATGCATAGTAAAATATAGGGTACGATCCATAAAGCTGAATTATTTAAATTCAAGAGACACGATTATCCAAACTAGTGCAAAATAGAAAAGTATAAAATCAACTATTTTTTAAGTTTTTCTAACCGAGCAATTGGCGCAGTGGTTAAAGCTGCGGTGTTTGGGACGGAAGATACCGGGTTCGAATCCCAACGGGGGAGGGTTGCAAAAGGGATTTGTTACCCGATCGTAATTAGGTGATGATGAAGAACACAACTATGACACCCCATGTTGGAGTGCAGAACCCATGGGCCGAACCATCGTTCATGTCAGTACAGGCTGACTGGAGCAATGCAGTGTGCACATGGATTTAAAAATCGAACCTGTATTCATGCGTCCTCGATTTGGCTGGTGACGGCGTAAGGTAGAACGTTAAAAATTAACCGCGAAAGAGTTAGGAGAGCTTTAATCCCAAAAAAGATCGCAAGGTTCAAAAACAAAAAAAAAATTGTTTTAATTTTGTGAACAGGTTTTTTGCATTTGAAAAAACCAAAAAATTTCAAATAATGATCTTAAAAATACTCTTCGTATTGCTGCGACCTCCAGCAATATAGATATAGATGCAATTGTATTTATTGACCAAGCACAGATCTTTAAAAGCACATAATTATTTAGAAAATGTTAAAACACTTAAAGGAAGATCATCCGACATTAAGGCTCAGAAATAAATATAAATATATATATATATATATATATATATATATATATATATATATATATATATATATATATATATATATATATATATATATATATATATATATATATATATATATATATAATTTATACATAAAATTATCATCATATTTGGATACATTTTAATTTAATGTACTTACAAATTTAACGATAGAACCTTATACATTTTTTTTAGTTTGATGAATATACGTACATACGAGGATATCTGAAACATAAATTTTAATTACATTTCTAAAAAAAAATTAAATAAATAAAATTGAAATACCAAAATGTCATGAACATTTTTATTTTAATACAATTTTTTTTAAATATATGTATTAAAAATTAAAACATATAACATTTAAATTTCTTATATATTTATATATATAAACATATATATATATATATATATATATATATATATATATATATATATATATATATATATATATATATATATATTTATATATATATATATATATATATATATATATATATATATATATATATATTATGTAAATGTGAATAATTTATATGTTTGCATAATGTAAAGCAAAAAATAGTTCAGGAAATGGTAAACGTCTTTCGACTTTATAATGGAATGAGTAGCATTGTACTGTTTTATTTCTTTGTACCGTTGAATCATGTTGGTTAGATATTCAATCATTGTAACCAGAATGCTAGAAGCAAAAGCATTTTAAAAATAATTTTTTTTAAAGATATTCAAATATGTTTACCTAGAATATTTATTACCTAAAATTCCAGTAAATTATTTTTTAGAATATTATATTTGCGTTATAAAAATATATACTCGTATATACGCTTTAACTTCCCATACTCAACCACTAGAAATGATCAAAATACGAAAAAAAGAAAACTAAAATATCTTTCAAGTATGTTCCCTTAACTCCACTAAACATAATAAAATGTTAAGCTTTTATACTCTTATATATAATAGTATTCATATTTAAGAGAAAAGTAGGCAACCCTTAAATTCGTATGATGAATTCTGCTCATGTGATTTTGATTAATTTTCAATCAACTATCGAATTATATATATATATATATATATATATATATATATATATATATATATATATATATATATATATATATATATATAATTTGGGGTTTTTTGTTTAAAAAAAATCATCCTTTTACGTTAATTATTAATTTAAAAAAAGTTTTTTTTTCAATTTCCAAATATAACAACAACAAATCTTATTGATTTTTCTTAAATTTTGTATTAATTTAGATCTGAAAATAACAAGTATCGAACCCTCAAACCTTTATATAAATAATTAATTTTAATTAATAAAATAAAAGTTAAAATATTTTTTTTTGTTTTACTGTTAACATTTTATTTTAATTTCGAATTAATTAATTTCCGAAATTTTGTTGCTCGTTTTTATTGTGAAAATTTTATTGATTAAATTAGGGGTTTGATGAATAATTTTTGTTTTTATTGAATATTTATTTATTGATAAAAATTTAAAGTGAGTTGTTGCTCATTTCTATGCATGATAAAGCATTGTTGATTTGCATGGAAAAAGTTGGTTTAAATTACGACTTCTGCAGAGTCGTTCGAGGAAAACTAAAAAAAAATTAACTATAGAAGCAGTATACGTACAGTGTCTCTAAAAAGAAATTTTTAACATCTTGTTAGAAGGTTAATTTATTAAAATTTTAAAATTTATGTATAATCATAAATTTTCTAGAGTGAAATAATTGCCACTCTAATGACAAAGTTTAAAACGTATTATAGTTTGTCTTGTTTTGTTGAAAACTAGTAATTTTTTAGGCTGGTGATCCATTGTATGTAAATATTTTTTACCCATATAATAGTTAATTCCTTTTTTATAAATATATTTTGGAGCTACTATTCTTATCTACAGAAAGAGGAAAAACTTTTACAGTAAAGCCACAGAAAAATATATTTCATAAACTGTTATAAATAAAAATAAATTTTATTTGGCAAAAATGTTCTCTTCGTTTTTTTAAAAGTACTGTAAAAAGAAATAATTTAGCTTGTATGATTAATTAATTTAAAGCCGCTTCCATAAAAAAATTCTGCAGAAATTATTAATAATATTTCTGCAATAAAACATGCGACGGAATTGCATTTGTTTATCTTTTTTAGTAATTTTTTTAGAAATATATAATATAATTTAATTTTAAGTTGGTATACACTTTCAGAAATTACTTAAAGTCCCAAACCTGAATTACAATTTCTTGAGCATGTCTTAAGTTTGTATCACATTTTCAGTATATCTTGCTAAACATGCAAAACTACTACCGCAAAACCAAGCGAGATAATTTTTTAACAGATGATAAATAAAAAGAAGTCTATTCCATGCAACTTTTACAAAAGACGAAAATAATAAATTGGAGGAGAATGTCAAACATGCCTCAAAAATATATTTTAGGATTACCTCAACAGAGGCATATATAGGACAAAAAGTAAGTGTGCATGAAAAGAATGACATAAGTGTTCTTAATAAAAAAAATCCAGGACATTCAACTAGAATGTCTGAAGTAATGAGTCTTGAAAAGGCAATAAGTTTTAATAGTTCAAAAACTGATCAAAGTTACATAGCGGAAAAATGAATAAAACAAGTTGGTGCAATTGGCAATTCCGTACCACCAATGTTTAAATATTGCAATAGTTTTATAAGGGATAGATAGGCTTGCCACCCGTCCTCCTTTGTGGAGGACAGTCCTCCTTTCGTAAGAAATTTCTTCCAACCTCCACGAACACAAAAATGTCCTCCACAAGAAAAATATATACCATATTTTGTGGCGTGCGACAATGATGGCGTGCGATTTTTGCAATGTAAATATCAAAAAAAAGGATTGGAAAAGAACGACAGTTTATTCGGGGCTAATTATTTCACCGTTTTAGATTTATTATCAAATTATCACCAGTGGGTCTATTCTGGTTTTCCCTGGGAATAAGGAAATGAAAAAAATTTGACATTTTTCTAGCAGTTTGAAATTATTTTCCTAAAAGTTGATTCTGGCGATTAGGAAAAAGATTTTTTTGGGAATTTTTTTTTTCTAATTATTGCAGTTATGACGTTTGTATTTCCCAATTTTTTTTTTAAGGAAATCAAAAATACAATTAGGAAAGATTATTGTTTTCATAGTTTTGACGAGGGAAGTTCAAATAATAATTGTATTTCAATAATGTACAAAAAATCTTAAATTAAATTGAACAAAAAAATTAATTAATTTTATTTTTTGATCATATGGATAGTAGAATAATTTATTAGTGGATAATAGATAAACAGAAATCAATTAAAAAATAAATATTAGTCAACATAATATGAGTAGGGTGATAGTAGGGATACAGACTATTTGTATATTATTATTGTTAATTGTTGTAATTATTTGTTTTTGTAAAATACAATTCTTTTATATAATTGTATAAATCTAACGTCCTTTAAAGAGAATTTATGTTTAAAAAAATTTAAAAAATTAAATATAAATATTTATACAATAAATTACGATTATTACAGTGTTTTTATTTAAAAAAAAACATTGAATCGATGTTTTAAAAAATAAAATTTTTAAATTAATTTGAGATAAATATTTTTTTCACAGTTATTATTATGTTTTTCAAATTTAAATTACAAATATGTGGTGAACATTTAAACTAAACCTCTTTTCACAAAAAAATTATTCCCAGCACTGCCAGAATACACTTTTGTAAATTTAGGAAAAAAAATGAGGAAAAATTGCTACAAAGGAATTTTTTCCCCAATTCCTAATTCCCAATTCCCAGGGAAAACCAGAATAGACCCACAGGTAGCGATGAGTCAAGAATACTCCAGATATAATACTAATAACCGCTTTTGTTACTGCTGATTGACATCAGTTAAATTTTGGATTGATTAGTTGACGAGACTAATGAGGAAATAGTGGTACATCTAGATGGTATAATAATCCAAAGTAAGATGATCGTAGAGGAAATGTGAAAATTAGAGGGGTTGTTAGATAATGGTAATCATGGTCTGTTGCTTAACCTGGAAAATAGCATTTTTGTCAAACGCAATGTAGAATTTTTAAGACATGAAGTGTTAGGATCACGAGTTAGATCCAGAAGATCAAAAACAGATGCCGATGTAAATTTTATACAGCCGAAGAATAACTCAGTTACGAGATGCATTATTCTTTCGAACGTATACATGAAAAACTTTAATATTGCTGCAAAACTTTGGTAGCGCGATACCGCGTTTATATGCTAAAGGAGTAAATCGCAAAACGTTAGCAATATATGATCCTTATTTAGAACATGAAGTGGTTACCGATGCTTGATCAAAAGGGTTAGTTGGAATTTTGTTGCAAGTCTATTAGTATAAAAAAGACGACATATGGCCTATTTAAATAGACAGACCACCCAATGTGAAAAAAAGTATCATTCATACGAATTGGAAGCCTTATCCTTCATCGTTTTACAAAGTTGTTCAACAAAAAAAAAAATAATACCAAAAATTTCAATCTAGTGGCTGAAATTTGCAGATTACGATGTTTTCATGGAATATCTGCCAGGAGTACATATAAAGCATGCGGTGAGTTGGAATACAAATGGTACGGAAGAACTGATGCATCCGGCCAGTTTAGATATTTAAATGACTAATGGAGAACACGATGAGCTTGATGGTATGCACCTATTGAACGAAGATCTTAGGAAAATATTTATTACATTGAAATGACCACATCAAATTGCAGATTAACGACAAATACTCCACGATTATTTGGCGAATAAATGTCAACTTGTTTGTAAGCCTTACGCAGGGCGTATAAGTGTGTCATAGAATGATCAAGTGGAGATTCGCCTAACTAAATCATGACTATATGTGGAATTTAGAAGGCAATAAAGATACTCCAGACAATTTTTTAGCTTGGACCATTTCCTTATACGCTTATACGTGTAAGTTGTTCCAAAGCTTTTGCGAAGACAATGACATAAAGCATGTGATCAACGCAACCACAACGCCGAGAGCGAATGACCAATTCAAAGAAGATATAACCGCACAATAATATCTATGCTAAGGACTACTATATGCGAAGAACACAACAAATGGGATTTCAAAATTATTCAATTGCAATGGCCATTAAACAACAAACCAAATTCAACTTCTGGTTATTCTAACTAAATATTGTGGCAAATTTGCCACAATATTTAGTTTTGACCTAAAATCCGATGAGTATATTGTAAAACAAATTATTACTCGCGCCTTTACAGACAAAAATCCAATTGCTGAATTCAACGAACTAAAAGAAATGGCTGTTAAGAAAATAAATCGAGCTGCGGTTAAAGAGATGTTCGATAGTAAACACTGGAAACCAAGGAACTATAAAGAGGGTAGACTTTTAATGAAAGTTTATTTTTATGAAACGTTTTTAACGCCCCTACGACGTTTTTATCGTCGACAAAAATAGATTGAATTTTGAACTAATTTTGAACTAAATAATTGAATTTAAAGAAATTCTTCGGCACATATCGACGAAAAGGTTGTCTTTATTGCCTGCTATAGACACATCTATAATTATTTGGCCAGCTTTATCAAGATTATTAATGCTTTATCAGGCATTTTCCAAATGTGGCAAGCCTAGGGATAGACCAATTGGGTCTATACTTCGAAAACGATTAAAATATGTATGAAACATTTTATTGAACAAACGTGGTTATATAATGCTTCTTTCAAAATTGCTACTTTTGGACAACCCCGAGTCACATTTGGCGGTGAAAAAAATTGATCTGGCGAAATCGAAAACTATCATAATAATTGCCTTTTCACCAAATTGCTCCCATAAACTTCAGCCACTAGATTCAAAACCCAAATAGTATCTCAAATTGGTCCAAAGTTAGTTGCATTTACCCGTTTAATTGGGATGTTTTCACGAAAAAATATCTGGCATTAATTTTTAAAATTTCCCAGTTAAAAAACTATTGATATTCTTTAAAATTTAAATTACTTCGATGTATTTCCACCTGAACAATCTAACAGCTCAAAAAATCAGATAAATTTCTATGAACTGCAGTTGTATCATTTTTAATACATTAACCGAGGTCATCTGGACTTCGGCAATTTCAAACAGAAAGGTTGATTGATTTAGATAACATTTTAAGTCAATTTACATTTTATGTCTATATATTATATTTTATTGCTTATTAGATACAAGCCTTTAAAATTGTTTACCCTAATCAATTTAGCCTTTCCCTGAAGCACTTCAAAGAAAAACTTTCAAAATTATCCGCAAGAAAAGAAAATCAGCATTATTAATATCTACCCCCGAGAAGGTGGCACTTGAAGAAGAGAAAAATAAAAGAAAATAAAAAATCTAAGGAGCGACAATCTTTGCAGAAAAATGGAACAAATAACAAAATTATTGAGCAAAATAATTATTAGAGTGAACATAGAATTGTTTGTTCAAAGTGGCTCCGAAATGAAAAATTAGTCAATAATGGATTTTTTACAAACTAATTATGAATGCTGAAGACACTTTACTGACGTTTAGGAAGGAGTAAATCCATCAAAGCTTCCATTTTTATAATTTGTTTAAAGTGACATTTAGCTTTTGTTTTCTTTCCATATTATTTGTTTTTTTTTCCATATGCTGGTTTCAAGCAATCATATAACATGGATTGCTATACCTCCGGTTAACTTCAACTTTAAAAATGTCAACTTTTAAAAAATGTAGTACCTCCTTTGAATTGTAAAGTGAGGAATACAAACAAACTCGCAAGTATCAACTGGAATTAAATTTTGCATATATGAATGCAAAGTTTTAGTATACAATCATTAGTTAATAGAGAGGGAAATTAAGGCTTAAAAACACTTTGTCAGGAAGTCTGGGGTTCTGGCCTTACACTAGGTCAGTGTGGCTGCATTTAATTTTATTTTTTAAATCTGGTCTAATACTTAACCAAATTATGGATTACTTTGAGCTTAACTACTTACTATTTTCTCGAGCTTTAAACGAAGCTTTCAATTACCGCATATTTATTTTTCACCTACATCAGTTTTGTATACACCATAAAATATACGAGCCTTTGTTGGGTTTCCAATTTTATTTTTAATCATACATCATTTCAATTTTCATAAATTTTTGGTGTGTATAATTTATGAAAATGGCTTAAGTTATTGTATAACTGTATATAAAGGCACTAAAATTAAAATGAACCAAATGATTAAATTTTTGAAAATGTTAAATTATTTTTTGTTTATAATTTTTTGGTCGCTAAATTCAAAAATTTATATATTTTTTTTTAACTTCCCTCAATTATTTATATGTATGTATAGTTGTATATCTATATAAATAGATATAATTTTTTCGTGTGAATAATTTTTAATGGGAAACTCAACAGTGGTGTTATGATATTTTCCATACAATAAAGTACCAACTACATTAATAAAGTTTTATAGTTAAATAACAATTTTTCCACTTTGAAATTTAATTGAAAACAAAAAAAGTTTTCATAAAGAAAAATATAGTTTGGGAAACTTTAAAATTTTTGCTGGTGTTTGCGTAAATATCAATTTTTATTCATCTTTAATTTTTCATGGTAGCACATAATACATGATAATATAATTTTTATATATATATATATATATATATATATATATATATATATATATATATATATATATATATATATATATATATATGCAAATTGTCGTAAATTTTTATAAAACTTTACTGCAAAAATGACTAGCTATGTGTGCAGCTAAAATATAAAATCCATCCTCTTTACACTTCCCATAATAATATTCTGAGTTGAATAAATTTTTATCCTTAATATATGAAAAAGAAATGTTTGTGACATGTCGTTTTAAACCATTTCCATTAAATAGAAAATTTTTTTGTGCTATTCAGAAATGAAATAAAAAAAAAGGTAAATCTTTGGTTTTCAGGATTAATTTTTTGTTTTCTATTTTTCGAAACATACATAAAATTTAAAATAATAACCCAAGAAAATCTGTAATATACCAAAAAAAATATAAAATGAGAGAAACCCATTTAATATGAGCAAGAAAATTATTTAATTGGATTTAGTCCATTAAATCAATTTCTATATTTAATCTGTTTAGTTAATTGAAGCATAAAAAAGCAATTTTTTGTGCTTTTCGTATTGTTGGTTGTTTTCTTTTTGGGCCAAAAAGATTAGTTTTATGGCTTTTTAATGAAAATTATCGGAATATTAGAAAACTCTGTTAAGTGCCTGCTATACAAAATATGTAAAACATAGAAAAAAAAGTTTAATGATTTTATTGTAAATTATTATGATATAAGTATATCTATACTAATCATAAAAATCATAATCTAGCTTTTGAAAAAGTTGTATGCAGTACCGTTTGTATTTTACGGTGTATCATCAGTTGCAACGTTGTACAATAAGTATATAAGACCTTCACATGAAACAAAAATTTTGATATATATATATATATATATATATATATATATATATATATATATATATATATATATACACGACCTACAAATTAATTTTTATAAGTGAAAACCTTTAGATCCCCTTCTTCTTCTTTTGATAAATTTGTGGTCGACCATCAAAACACCACAGCTTAAGAAAAAAATTCGAAGTTTATTCACATTTTGCAACCTATAATATTCCACCCGATTTAATTTTTCTATCCGAAGTTTGGATAACTACTGATGAGCTAAAGTCCAGCAATCGCTTTCATATTCCAGATTTTTAAACCGTAGGCTGTTGTTACAATGACTACCGGTCAGGAGGTATATGTTAAAGA
This sequence comes from Tipula confusa, assembly GCA_963556175.1. Taxonomy (NCBI): domain Eukaryota; kingdom Metazoa; phylum Arthropoda; class Insecta; order Diptera; family Tipulidae; genus Tipula; species Tipula confusa. The sequence goes on from OY744476.1 coordinate 62,858,759, forward strand.
TTATATTTAGTTCACCTCTAACGTTCTTAATGTGGATGTAGCTGACATTGTAAAAATAAATTGCTCCATAAATTCCAAAAAATTTTATGTTCTCAAAACATAAATAATTTTATTGAATATTTCTCTAGATACTTGCACAAGATTCATGCTAAAAATTTAGTAATTGTTGGTGATATAAATATTGATAAATTCAAATATGGAGATGCTGAAGTTGATAGTTATCTGGTAATGATGGCTTCTTTTCGATTAAGTTCATTAGTAAGCACGCACACAAAGATAACAAATAATTCTGCAACAACAATTGACCATATTTTCGTGCGCTCTAGGTGTAACTCGAGCTTTGATTTTTCACTGGAAGTTTTAAATTTTAGGTTGTCTGACCATCACATGTTGTCTCTAACAAATTTGTATCTAAAGTAATTTTAAAAACTAATTACACTAAATTAAATACAGTTTTATCTAATGAAACATGGGTACAGGTGATGAGAGAAGCAGACGTTAATATAGCATTTGCACTTTTTATTAGTGTTTTATCGACTTATATAAAAGAATGTACAAGTTCTGTTAGTACTTTAAATCGCTATTTTATATAATATATAGTTATATAAAGAATAGTTAAATAAAAAAATTTCACTAAAAAATAAGTTGGCGAAATCACTAAAAAAACAGCCAGATAATTATAAGTTAAAGCTTAAAGTTGATTCTTTAATTTACCAAATAAATCAAGGAATACTAATAGTTAAAAGTGCTTATTATATGACGAAATTTGGTAGTTATAATTGCGATTTAAAAAAAAATGACACTTATCGGAGGAAATTATTAATGGAGGAAGGACAGAAAATTCAATTAAATCCAGAATTTAAGGCAATCTAATAATCACTAGAGTGATACATATATCTCAACAAAAAAAAGAATCTCTCTTCTTTTTCTTCAAACCAATAAGTAAAAACGAAATTTTGTCAATAATATCAACTTTTAGATAACACGGATTCTTCTGGATTGGATGAGATTAGTAGTTTTACCATTAAGCAAATTGCCAACCATCTATTGTTTATTTTGGAAGAATTATTTATGAAAAGTTTGGTTAAATGGAGTATTTCCTAATATTCTAAAAACTGCTATTGTCATACCCTTACATAAAAAAAGCGATGAGTTAAATATAGACAACTATCGGCCGATCTCACTACTCTCAGTGTTTTCTAAAAATTTTGAAAAGTGCCAATTTTATTGATGTTACGAAGGCTTTTATGACAGTAAATCATAACATACTACTGATAAAACTGGATGGTGTTGGATTTAGAGGTTTACCAGGTTTATGGTTTCGTTTATACTTAGTAATCGAAAACTTGCTGATGATATTGCACTATCATATATAGGTTGTAATTTTGATTCAATTGTATGCAATATAAATTATGATTTAATGTTCCTACGGGAATGGTTCGATATTCATAGCATGGTACTGAGTACCAAAACTTCTGCAATGCTTTTTAAATTGGCAGGCGCTATTAATAAAACCAATGAAATTATTTATCACACATCAGATTGTGTCAATTATGTTACTAAAAATTGTTCGGCTTTGAGTCTTGTACCGGCTCGTGCAATATAATTCAAGAAGTTCAAGATTTCAAGTATCTCGGAGTTTGGATTATGTAAATGGAAAATGTTGAATCTTTATTTTGAAGATTAGTAAATTTTTTTTTGTTTTTTTTTTGCTCTCAATTCAGTAATGATGGAAATAAATTTTTTTTTTTACCTTTTAATTATAGTATTTAGAATTTGTTAATATTTATTGAACATAAATTAATTACTCTAAATATTAATTTAATTAAGAACATAATCAAATTTTATATCGTAATACTTTTAATTTTTATTTTGGTTTTACAATTTTGTTTTATTATAAAACTAACATTTAAAATTTCATAATTAACCCCCCCAATAATGTAATAATGAGTTTATTTCTGTGAAGGTGCTGCAATACTGATTTTATAATAAATCATAGCAGTTCCTAGATTTTCTTCTACTTTTTTTGTATTGTTATGTTGTATTATATATTGTTGCATATTATATTGCATATTTATACTGCATATTTTTATATATTTTATACTGCATATTTTTATATATTTTGAAGAAAATATATATATATATATATATATATATATATATATATATATATATATATATATATATATATATATATCGGGTTTATCGCTAAACCACCCATTAATTTGATCATTTAAGTCTCTATATGTCATTCAACAAAGGGTACAACAGTTGAGGTATGAATATATGTAGAGTTTTTGTCAGTTTTTCAACGCTTCACGTCTGCCAATATTCAAATTTGTTTTTTAGCAATTGGCTGTATTGTAACGTGAAAAGGTTCACGTTTAACTTTCAAACAAATAAATATATTGTTGATATGTTCTTCTAAAATTTGACGAAGAGTTTAACAGAAAACATTCACAAAATTACACAGCCCCAGCGGCAGCTAGTGCGGAAACTCTTTAAATAATATCAATTTTTTAGTAGATACCGTAGCAGATGTTTTAAGCGGTATTATTCTCAAGATAGTTTAGATCTTTGGAAGTTTAATAAGTTAGTAGATGTTAGGCAGAAGCAACTAATTGACACAACAACGTCGTTATCACTATACGGAATTACTAAAATAAAGTTAACATTCCTATTCCGAAAAAGTTTATAATAAACAGTAATTTAGGCGTTCTAATATCAAATCTCTTAATTACCAATTACCCGTCACACAAAATGTGGCACGTCACTTAATAATGAAAGACCAACTGTAATTTTCGTAACCTTGGCGACTTGATCTCAGAAAACTCAAAGAAGCAGTAATGGAATTTGAAGAAATGATCAACATCTGTCAACCTTCGTCATCATCAGTTCTATCCCCATTACATTTGGTACAAAACAAGGATTGCATCCCCGCAGCATGCAGACCATGCTGTGACTGAGAAGGTTAAATGCCTGCACCATTCCTGACCGATAAAAAAATCAAAAATTATTCTAAAAAATACCTTGTTTTAGCCAACCACCATATACCGATAGCAGCTGTTGATGTATATGAAACTGCTATACTTACCGTTCGAACTATTTGAGTTCAATACAATGATCATTTAGATTAAGAAACGCTTCTCAAACGTTCCAACGGTTCATAAATGAAGTTTTAAGATGGTTGGATTTTGCATCATTATGCATATTTAGATGACTTACTGATTGCAAGTAAGACAAAAGACGAGCAAACAGTACTTAAGATACTATTTTTCAAAGTCTTTCGGAATATGATGTAAAAATTAAAACCTTGCAATGTGTGTTTGATGTAGAATCGTTAAAATTTCATGGACATGATATTTCATCAGATGGTGTTGCACCGTCCAAGGATAGAATACAAGCAATCATATCTGTAAATCTTCCTTGACCTATCAATCTTGTATTCCTCGTTTAGCAGAATTGTTCGCGCCAATTCACTCTCACTTAGTTCACACTGCTCAAACTAAAGAAAACAAAAAAAAAATATTTCTTGGCAAGAGAATTGCAATATAGCATTCGAACTGGTAAAAAAATCTTTAAGTCTTCAATATATTAATATATTTCATTCCCGAACTTTCTCTAAAAATCATTTTAAAATCCCATTCCCATCCTACATATCGAATTTCATCATAATCGGTTAAATACTGACTTAGTTCCTCCCTAACTGGCCATATTCCAGAACTTTTTCAAATAATCATTTTAAAATCCCATTCCCATCCTATATATCGAATTTCATCATAATCGATTAAGACCCCGCCGAGTTTCTTTCTAACTGGCCATATTCCAGAACTTTCCAAAAAATCATTTCAAAATTCCATTTTCATCCTACATATCGAATTTCATCATAATCGGTTAAGAACTCGCCGAGTTCCTCCCTAATTGGCCAAATTCCAGAACTTTCCTGAAAAATCATTTTAGGTTTAAATTACATGTCCAAATATCCCGTTTTGAAATATTCAGTGTTATACCATATTTCGTTTTGTACCTTATCTCGTTTTGAATTATCCAATTTTGAAATATCCAGTTTTGTACCATATCTCGTTTTGTACCTTATCTCGTTTTGAATTAGTCAATTTTGAAATATCCAGTTTTGTACCATATCTTGTTTTGTACCGTATCTCGTTTTAAAATATCCAGTTTTGAATTATCCTGTTTCGTCAAATCCAGTTGTAAAATATCCAGTTTCGACCGGTACCCCGTCGAACATATTTATTTAGAATAAATATATTTATTTAGAATTAATATATGACATTTAGGCGATTATACATATAAAAATATTTTGATTATTTTAAAACGATACCACTAGCGACATCTATCACGTAAATGGGCTAACATACAATGGTAACACTATGTGTATTTATATTATAGTTCGTACAACTTTAAATAAAATAAACTTTTCAACTTGAAGGGAGTACTGTATAGTTACCACCTCTATACTTAAAATATAAAAAAAAATTAAGAACAGATCAGTTGGTTACATGATTCGGGGGAGTCAACAATAAAATAAATAATTGTTCATATTATAAAATAATGTTAAAAGTATAAATAAAGCTAAAGTTTATAAATTTAATAAAAAAATTATGTATTGTTATATACGATAAATAAAATAATTAATTGAAGTACATGCATACAACGTGGATGTCGTACATAAGATATATTTGAATAATCGTACAAACATCTACAAACCCATTGACAATACTGATGATAACGAATACGTTGAGTTTTCTGTTGGAAGAACCTTACAAGCTTTTGTAGCACAAGAGTGAAGAAAAAAAAAACAAAAAACTTAAAAGTTTTTTAAGGCAAACATTGCCATGATCCATCAAGAATCAGCGTTTAAATCGTTAAAGAGGCTCTGAAAAGTTATAGTGTTTACAATCTTTAAAAAAAACCTTTATGTAATAAAGCGCTCAAGGCAAAAATTCTGATCACAAAATTATCAGTACAGCTGACAGAGCATTGTTTTATTGAATAAGCTGATGTGGCCTCTTCCAATGTGAACTGGCAATACAGAATTAAACGACGTCAGTTTGCTATTTAAGTTTTTTCATTAAGGTACTAAATAAGTTTAAAGGACAAAATCTTGACAAGGTCAGACTATATACAAATTGGGAGACATTATATATACGTGCTGCCATTTAATTATATTAGATTGTAGTCTCCTGCCAATATTTGACAATGTTTTGACTTAACTTACTAAGCAAGATACATCTATGACGCGGTACAAATTAAATTTTACAGTTTTTTGTAGGTTAACATTTATATCACATTGGAATTTTGGATTTAAATTGGCACGTCACGGTATGTCATTTATTGAAAAGCTCCAAAGTTGATTAAATCATAAGTCATTAGTGGTTCACAAATCTTTGAACTTTCTTTATCTTTGTTATTTCGAGCTTATTAGCTATCCTTATTGAAGATATCCATCTGCATTGATAGTTTTTTAATTTGTTGGTTGCTTTCCAAAGTGTATAGTCTGTACTGTTGATGCTTTCGCTTGACTCATCTTACACTTTTTGATTGTTCTTGATACTTTTATATAAGATTGTTTAATTTAGTTGTATATTGAGAAGCGCTTGTTTGCTACCATATTCTTCCCATTTTTCTTTTTTCTGAAACGGTCTATACTTTCCATATAACAGTGGTTTTCATTTATTTATTTTTGCTGTAAATTGGTTTTCCGCCTAGGAAAACACTTTAAAAATTGTTTTTAATATTTTGAAAAGACAAAAGGACGAAGAAAACTTTTTCCTCTATATCTTTTATTGAAGCTTTTAATATATATGGCGGGTATGTCAACAAATCAAGTATAAAATATCGCCTGCTCATTTTGGGTAACAAAAACATGATACAAGTTATAGTACAGAGTGAGTTTTTTTTTAAATGCCAGGTTTTTATCCCGAGAACGGTGCTAGATAGGAGAAAATTATTCATTACGGATTGCGGGAGACTTCTAGTGATGACCTTGACAATCATCGCAGTTTCGAAGATATAGACCAAAATTCTGATTTTTTAAATTAGAACCTATACCTTTGAGTTTTTTTTTACTAAGCAATACTTTTTGCCTACTTAAATATGAGCAAAAATTAATATTTAAAGCAAACGAATTCTCGCCAAGTTCTAAAGTGTAACATTACAACAACAAAAAATAGATAATATCAATAGTTCTTTGATTTGTTATGCAATTGTTTATTTTATTACTTTTGTTCTACACTGTTAAGTGTATATGCAATTAAGTGGGTTTAGCCAATTTTTGCAATGCTAAATAAAAAGTAAGGAATTAGAAAAAAAATAAATTTGTTTCATACAAAAGTTTATTAATTTAATAAATGGTGGACATTTTGACCACCATTTGCCTCCAAAAATGTTTCTTCTCGTTTTATAAAATTTAGATTCTAAGAATATATTTAATTTTTTGTCTTATATTGTCTCAAGTAGAAGGCCGATTGAAATAGGCTTTCATTTTTTTCCATAAATTTAAATGCATACATGTTAAATCTGGTGATCGTGCTGGAAAAGAAGTAGGATCATTTCTTCCAATCTATTTATTCGCGAACATTAAATTTAATTGTTATTGGGAAGCTGTACCAAAATGGGGAGAGCAACATCCAATTGATGGTAAATTTCCTGTTATTCTCCCAGTGGAATGTATCCCAATAACTATATTATCCAATGACAAAATTGTAATCTTGCTCTAAAATCATTTCCAGATAACTCTCGCAGCAATAATATGTAGTATGCAGGAAATTTATTTTCTCTCAAAGCGGAAGATACGGTTGAGAATTCCTCTATCTCGTGCATTATTTCGTGTTAATTTAGCATATCTACAACAATTTCCTCAGAAAACTAACAACGAACCGTTTTTTGTATGGTTATAGATTGTAAGGCAGCATATAATCTATTCCCCATCCGTTTATTTTGTCGACACACACCGTAGATCATCATCATCATCTCGAATGCTTCCTCCTTATTGTACAACACGACAATAAAAACTTTTCACAGATAATTGTCACAATTAAAACTCAAGAATAATAAATGCATTTTTTTTTTAACAAAGTAATAAATTCGTTTGCTTTAGGAACATTAATTTTTGCTCATATCTCTGAAATAATATACTTTACAAAATTTTGTTTGATCAACAGCACCCCTTAATCTTTAACGAAATTTTTTAGGCATAATTTTCTCCTATCTAGAACGTTCTCAAGATAAAAGCCTGACATTTTTGCAAAACCTTACCTTACATAATTCATAAAAAAATGTAATGTTGATCCCTTAACGTTAAAAGCTTTGGAGAAATTTAGAAAAATATGCGTGAAGATATCATCTCAAAATAATTTTTTTTGCTTGTTATTAATCGAATCCTATCTGAAAAAAAAACTAAAGTACAAAACACTCTGTATATATATGCACATCGTAATAAGTTACAAGGTTATTTCCAAAAACTTGTTTTTGATTTTATTGGAAATTAATTAAATCGCATTAAATCATACCAGTAAATAGCTGAATCAGACTGAAAGTCATATATATGTTAAAAGTCATATATATTTGTGGCCTGTATATGTTAAAACTGTTAATACATGATTTTCCATAATTACCGACTTCCACTGAAATGTAAGCTTTGGCTTTTTGACTTTTGGCTTATGTCTTGTACTCGTCTAAGCCAATAAGACAATTTTGGCTTATTGTTGCCAACCTTTTCGTTGTTAACCAATTTTAAATTCGATTAGCAAAAATTGATGGTACCTTTATGGTTTTTAGTACATACTACATTTATTGCATCGAACTATACATGGTTCAATTATCATACTAATTATAATTTTAGTAATTAGAAAATATTACCACTAGTAAATTTGCAAAAATTTATAAAAACAACAATTTTCAAAATGTTACAAAATGTATACATTAGGTAGATTTAGCACATTTTATATACTATTTACTAAAATCGATGTAACATTAAATTTAATACACTATTTATTATCGAAATGTTTGTATAGACGACAGCCCTAAAAATGGTAAATATGCAAATAAAACCCATTCCATACACAGCACCACACCACTCATAAAAAGCCTATAAATTTATATTTTGTTGCTGTCGCAATTTCTATACACACGAAAATAATAATAAAATAAATTTAAATCCATAAATTATAATAACAATATATAAATATAAAATAAAAAATTATATCATTATTTTATTAGGAACGAATATATAGAAATCCAATTTCAATTTGGAAATCTAATTTTGATTTAGATTTTATATCGTATACGAAATACATTTTCGGTTCTTATTAGATATTAGTGTTTTTTTATTTATTTATTTATTATTTATTTATTATTATTGTTTATAGATATTTTTTTCTATACTATCTTGATATTTTCAATCAATATATAATAATTCAATTTTATTTGTTATCATTTTTATTTCTAGGTGCGCCTTAGTGATTTACAACAATTAATTCGTGCATTGCTAGGTGGGAAAAGTATATTACTTCCGTCTGGTTCGTGGCCGCATGAAGCAACAAAACGTTTGGTTGTATTATGTTTGACAACAATAGCTCTATTATTTGCTCGTTTGCAAATAATGGGATCACAATTACCTGTATTTACAAGGTAAGTTTATTTATATATTGAAACGTTTCCTACTATTTTTCATTTATTTTCCTATAGTAGGTATTTTAAAAAATAGTTACATTTTATTGTTATTTTTATTAATCGTTGACAAAATAAAATACATCCATCGATTTTGTACAAGTTTTGTAAATTTCCAAAAAAAATGTTCTATACTTGTATTCAACAGATAGATAGATAGATGAATATTCCAAAATCTCTTTTTTTACCCATTATACAAATCCCTAAATAGTTTATTATTATTAGAACAGTTTTATTGTACACAAAACGAATATGCTGTCTACGTTTACTCTTTATATATTGACGAATTAAAATGAAAAACTCGAAATTATTATATCATTCCCATTGAGATAAAGATTTGGTTTTCTTTTATTTTCTTGTTTTGTTTAGTATCTTTTAGTACAGTAAACTTTGAAACATAAATGTTTTTCTATTTACTTTGGAAAATTTTTTTGGTGAAAAACTGAAAAGGTGTGGAAAACAACAAGTAATTTACAAAAGAATGAGATATTGTATTTATTTTTGTATTGTGTGATGTAGATTGTGCTTAGTTACGTACACGAGACAAATAAAAAGTATTATTAAAATTCAAGTTGTGGCAGACGTTCTACAAAATTAAACAATACATAAGTATGTTTTTGTTTCAAGGATTTAACTAATTTGATTAGAAACTAATTGAAAAAGTTGAATGCAAGATGGTTTAACACATTATACATTGTGAAAATAAATGTAGATGGTAGGATGAGTTTGAGATGTATTTTTTGTTTGTGATAGATTATAAAAGTTTAATATTAAAGCTTTTAGAAATAATATATATAGCTATATATATATATATATATATATATATATATATATATATATATATATATATATATATATATATATATATATATATATACAACTTTTTGCAATATTCATTATAGAGCCGGTGTTGTCATTGCAAATATTCAGAATAGAGTGGATTGTTTGCGACTTGATATTTTCATCAAAACTAAAAAAATATGAAATTTTGTGTATCTATCGTCTTCATTGTAGCACCTTCTAAATGTTTTTTTAATGAGTTGCAGACAACACTAACAAACATGAGTTATACAAATCTAATTAGTTTAGGTGATATTAATACTGATATCCTGAAATCTTCGCGTACAGTAGATGAATATTTACTACTAATGTCTTGATTTGGACTTGAATCAATATTTTGTAAACAGCTCGACACGTACTCAAACATGTATTGATCATTTATTTGGTAGATTTCAACATATAGTTGCAATAAAGCTCCTATTGATCTTTTCATAGTTATAATACCAAACTTCCCGACCTTTCCATGAATAAATTCTTAATCATGCTGTCATATATAATTAAATGTTGCACGACTTTCTTAGAGTCTCATTAAACAAATTTGGTTAAGTTTAAACCTTGCAGGAAAGTTGTGTTTAAAAATGAAAAAACGAGATATATTTCTAAAAAAAGTAGCTTCTCTGCAACCACTCACAAGCGAGATATGTGCAAACATATTGCGGTATAAGCTTAATATGAAAATTGAGTTAATTAATATTTCACATTACAAATGAAATATTAATAAATGCAATGGAAATCTCACCCATCAATGGAAATTCTTAAATTAAATATTGTATATAAAACGAAGTGATATGCGATAAAGCGGTAATTGTTACTCCATTAGGTATTGCCACTTTAATAACTTTTGCGGTAAATATTCCACAAAAACTAAAAAAAATGACTAATCTAACAAGTACCAATAAATTAGATAGGAGGTTAGTAAACGATAAATACGTATCGAATAGTTTTAATTAGCCTTTTGCAGCCAATAAAATATTATTTATCATTATTTTTCTATAAAACCAGATATCCTCAGGCCATGATGGTATAAATACCGCTTTTTTCAAGCTTTAAATCAATGGTATTTTTCCTATATATAAGGTGTATGCATTAAAATCCGGAATTTACTACTAGATGTCATTACTTGTTTATGCGTTATAGTACATCATGGACATATATGTTATGGTCAGCCGAAAAAGTCTGAAAATGAAGAATTGGAAGAATTACTTGCGTTTGACATGAATAATTGGAAGAATTATTCATGTCAAACGCAAGACGAACTTGCAGAATCATTGGAAGTTGATCAAGCAACAATTTCCAGACGTTTGAAAGCCTTGGTATTCATCGAAAAGATGGGAAATTGTGTGCCATACGAGTTGAAGCCAAGAGACGTAGAAAGACAATTTTGCATGTCCGAAATGCTGCTCGAGCGCCACAAAAGGAAGTCGTTTTTGCATCGTATTGTCACTGGCGATGAAAAATGTATACATTTAGATAATCCCAAGCGCAAAAAAGCGTATGTCAAGAAAGCGAGGCCGGCCCATCGACATCAAAGAATAATATTCACGGGGCCAAGATCAAGCTGTGCATTTGGTAAAACCAGCTAGGTGTGATCCACTATGAGCTGTTGCCAAGTGGCCAAACCATCAATGCCCAACTCAAACGTCAACAATTGTTCCGATGAAGAAGAAAATCCAGGCAGAGCGGCCAACGTATGCGACCAGACACGACTCAATCTTTTTCCACCACGATAACGCTCGGCCACATATTGCGACGCCGGTCAAAAATTCCTGGAGAATAACGGATGGGAAATTCTGACTCACCCACCTTATAGCTCAGACCATGCTCCTTCCGACTACCACCTTTTTCGATCCATGCCCTATCAGAAATACGCTTCACTTCAGTTCAAGGTATCGAAAATTGGCTCGATTCGTTTTTGGCCGCCGACCCGGCGCAGTTTTTCTGGGATGGAATCCATATATTGGACAATACTTTGAATTAAAAATCTTGTAACACTTTTTCACAATAAAGGCTCAAATTTCATAAAAAAAATCCGATTTTTAATGCATACAACCAATATTAAAGCAGTATTTATCTCAATAAAGGTCTAAATCGCCATCAATTTGGATTTCAAGATAAAATTGAATCATAAGTTGCTTCCTTAAGCCAGTTCATTTGGCGCTAAATTAAGAGAAAATAGTTACACTCAATAGAGTTGAAACCACTCAACTCTGTTATGGTACTCAAGCTTCCGTGGAATAACCTTCGATTGGTTTAAATCTTACGTATGGAATCGAGTTTTAAAATTTATCATTATTGGTTACACGCGTCTAATAGACTTAAGCAAATATCTCCTAGTATCATGTTATTTTTAAATGAAAATATCGCTAAAGGAAGAAATGATCTAGAACCAAATAAAAAATAGTTTCGTACATTTAAGCTATCATGAATATCTCTGCATTAAATCAGCTGGCATTTTTTACTCTTTTTGAGGCTGCTCCATCAAACGACGTCTCGGCATCAAAGTTTAGTTTCTCAATTAGATTATATGTAGTTTCATTCATAAGCTAAGATCAGTCCCTTTATTAATTCTAATCAACTCAACGTTTAGCATGAAATAAATGTTTTCATGTCATGGCATAATAGTGATTTTTTTTGCACTTTTGATTTTAAACTCTTCTGATTTTTGAAACATTGATTAGACCTTTTGATTTATTCAGGCAATTTCATTTAATATGTTCAACCCCACCACAATTGTAATATTTTCCTTACCACCTGCGTTGCTTTTGTGTGTCATTCTGCTTTGTGTGTATTTTTTGTTGCACCTATAAGTTTTTAATTACATTTCTTCATTGAATCCTAATACACGTTGACACAACTTCGATTAGAAACAACTCGAAGGCAAATCGATTTGTTAGGATCATCGTCAATCTTATACAATCAATTACTACAGTGCAGATTTATCGGTTCATTCCTCATTAAAATTTGAATTTCTATTCGTCCTTGTTCGACCAGTTATCATTTAAAATATTCGTCAGTTCCATTTTCCTTTCGATGATCGCCATTAATTGACTGCTTAAATTGTACGTAAAAAATCTATTAAGTTTTTTTATATGTGTTTGAGTCTTTGCACAACTCCAAGCTTGTTTTGCAGTGTCTATGAAAATATACGCGTAAACCTTTCTTTGCAAATCTGTTTATCTGGCATATGAACCTGACCCTTCAATGTCCTAAAAACATTTTCTGGTTCTTTTGTAAGAAATTATGCAACCTTTTGCCAAACTAAGTGCCTATTAAGAGCATTGCTGTGCATTGGATAACAAAGGATTATTTGGACTCTGACTGTTGAATTTTTTACCGTCGCGAGCATTTTCAACGCTTATTCTTTTGGTGACAAGTGAAAATTTAAAAATATTTGTCGTTTAACTCAACTGTTTGTTAACTCAAATAGCATTTTACTCCCTAATATACATTTTGATCATGCATTTTTGATACATGTTGCAAGGAGATGTTCTGCGTTGTTGTCCTGGGATCGATGTGACTGAATCCAAATATGAGACTGAAGTTGATGTAATTTGTAACCACTAAATCTTCAGCAGGAGAAATACCACCAAATGGATACATGCCGCACTCTTGGTTAATAATAGAAAAGTGGCTTACGTTGCAACGCATCTATTTTGTAACGCATCATTGTTAGTTTGAGTAGTATCGGACACTTCAATGTTTTAACGGTGACCATATATGAATAGCTAACAGCAAGTGGAACCATGCATAAGGCATGCCGTCTGACTCTGCCACTATAAACTTGTGCAGTTTTCCGTTAAATTCGTATATTCCAGCATTTGTCGAGTTACCGACGAGTTGCCCACAAAATTATGTCGTATAAATTTTGCACCCAGCCAGCGATTTTTGTCTCAAAACTTTGATTTCCACATTGAAATCGTCTAGCCGTAATCCGTTTACTATATTGGTGAGAATGTTTGAGAACTGCTTATCTGATCATCTGACTACCCGGTTTGGTGGGAAGTACCTACTTAAGACAATATGCAAAAAACAGAGCTGCCAAGCTGAGTAGATGATATAGTGTAACAAGGTAATGTGATAAAAATAAATATCCAAACTGCCGAATGATTTATCAGAAACCTTTGTTATCTGCTGCAGTTGGTCGTTCATCTTCTGCCACATGGCCGAACTCAGATTGTCAATCTCATCGAAGATGATGCATCCTACGCCAAAAATATTTTTATGTAGCCGTGTATAACTTCAATTGTCCACGTCGTTGTTCTTCCAGACGCATACGTTAACGCATACGTTTTGTCAAAGTCCTCCTGTTTAAATAATTGTCTACTACTTAAAACTCGAAGTTTAAGTTATTTTCTCTTGGCGTGATGAGAAATGTTTTGTCCCCTTCATTTTTCGTTACATTTCAAGCATTCCAAACTGCTTTGTCAAATATTTAATCTAATCTCATTTGAATATATTAGCTTTCAAGTGACAACATTTGAAATTAGTTTTCAATACTTTTTGAGAAGAATCAGCAACAAGTCCCGCCTTTGATGGAAAAAGCATCGTACAAACTCTCTACTGATTTTGAAACTAGGCAGCTGAGGTTTTTGTAAATTTTAGCGTGTTAGTGACTTAATGGACCCTATTTTCTCTTTAAACGTTCATTATAGTTTAAAAATATATCCAAGTTTTCAACCATTACCTCATTTAAAGAAAAAATCAGGTAACATTTGAACCGCAGCTGTGAACCGTTAATGTCTACAGCAATATTATGTAAAAGCAATATTATGTTGGCTGAAAACGCGCTGAAATACCATGTTGTATCTCGAATGTAGCAACATTCATTCATGGTTTAGTATCTTTCAATGACTTCTTATTACTAAAATCTCAGAATTTTTGTTTAAATTTGAAAATTAAGACACCAAAACTATATTTAAAAATTGAAACTGGGTTACTAAATTATTTATTTATTTATACTTTACCTACAGTTATTATACAATCGGCAAATAACAAAAAATGCAATACAAAATAACACAATTGATTAAACAAAGTTACATAATTATAAGAAAATTTAATTTTTAATATTAATAGAAAAGAATTTATACAACTCAAGTTTAAACGAATTTCTTGAATTGTTAAAGTCAAAAATATTATAAACAGAATTAAAATCGCATTTTCAAAACTGAATCAAAAAGAGCAAAGTTAGTAGAAACCGAATCAATATGTAAAAGTCCATCACGAGGGCGCAAACAACATATTGCAACATAAATATTCAATCGTGTGAAAATTTCATCACATCCTATACGAGAAACCAAAACATCGCGAATAAAGATAACAGATGCTACATCTCTTCGGATATTCGTTGTAATTTTAATAAACTACAACGATCTTACCCGAAAAGTGAGTAAGCCCCGAAGCGCATATAAAACAAACTGCTTCCGAATACTTTCAATTCTGTCCGAGTCACAAAAAAGTCTTCGCTTAATGAAACCTAACATAACATAAGCTTTCGCAACAATAGTATCTATGTGTTTTAACTTTTCGATAAGTTTTGGAATTGCAGAAAGAATTGCTATTCCGCAATAGTTACTGATATCACATATTTTACCAGATTTAAAAATTAGACGAATGAAAGAAATTTTCCAGGGATCAGGGAAAATTCCAGATCGGATGCTTTCATTAAAAATTAGGGTCAAAGAAGAAGTTAAGCTCTCAGCACAATGCTTGATTAGGATAGGTGAAAAACCGTCCTGACCAGCTCCCATATTAATATCAAGTTGCAATAAACCATCATAAACTTCTGCTTCGGTCAAATTAAAAAAATTAAAATCATTTTTAAAATGAGAAACTAGAGTTAAGATATTTGATGTAGCAGATGGTGAAGAAGGTTCATAAACGGAAAGAAAATGACTAGCAGAAGAGCCCTGCAATGTCAAAGGTGTAGGAAACCTTGCTACTTTCCTTTTACCATTTATGAAATTTCAGAACCTTTTTGGATTTGAACTTAATTCATCTTCTATCTGCAAAATATAATTATTACACAGAAACCAATTTAAAGTTTTAAACTCCTTTCGAGCTACAACAAAACTAGAATGAAAATCCGCACCGTGAAGTCTATATAGAAAATGAAATTTGTTACGGCGTTTTTCGATTCGCAATATCTCTTTGTTGTAACATGGTTCGCGGTATTGCGGCTCGTTTTTAATTAATGGAACGTACCTTTCAACACCTGTCTTGAGTAGTTCATTAAAAATTGAAATAGTTCCGTTTAAATTATTTGTTCTTCTTCCGAAAAAACTCCAATCAGAATTAATAAGAAATTCGTTTAAAGATACAGAGTCAGCATGCCTAAAATCAAAATGAAAAAAATTATTAGGTGAAAACAGGGTCAGCATTTTTCATTAAAAATTGTTGTCGTAATTGGAGTATGGTATATGCTCGAACATCCGGTAAGGTCATCACACGAAGAAGCCTCGGAGTACAATCATCGGTTGAAAAAACTAAATTTAGAAATTTTCCTTGAGTATTGGAAATCCGATTTATCTGCAATGTAGCGATACTAGCAAAGTAGACCAATACTGCCAATGCATTTTGATCGGTGGAAAAAAACATGAAAACTCCATCAACAATGAACCAAGTACATCGGGAGTGTTGAAGTCTCCAGTAACCATTAATTGTTCTCCAACGTGCATCAACGATAAAACATTAAAATAATTAAAATTAAAAATTTCAAGATAATTTTCCAAAATTGTTCCATTGGGACTGTAAACAGCAACCATTAAAATAGACGTATTGGCAACCTTAATACGTACAGCAATAACATAAAAAATTGGATGGTATGCAATGATTTTATTTTGAATCGGGGTCTTAACAGCAATTAACACACCTCCTCCCTTAAGGATAGTATCAAAATCATGTCAATCTTTTGTATGGACCACATAGTCGAACGTAAAAAATTCTTCAGAGTTAAAATTTTTGGTAAGCCATGTCTCTGTGATAATAATCACATCATAATCATTGTCCAGAACACCAAACAAAAATAATTTAGCTTTACCACGAATACTGGAGGCATTGTGGTAGTAAATGGAAGTGGCAGCATTTTGTACAGAACTTTTAGACAGGATTTTCTTAGCTTTGTAAACACCCAACGAATTTAAATTTCGTCTGAGTTTAATATCACAGCCAACAAATATTAAACATATATATCAATTAATCCGAATATATCTTAAACCTTTTTAAGCTGATTTATTGCACATGAGGAGTGACTCTTAAAAGCCAGAAATCCTGGATATACCGAAAAAATATGAACTGGACCTTAAATATATATAGCACAATATATGCCTTTGTCAATGGATGTGTTGACAGAGTCAACCACTCGGATTTAATTGGTAAAATGGTTTGAGTTTTTATTATAAGAAGTCTTTTGTATTTTGCAATGTCTGCATATTTGTATGTCTTCCTTAAAAAATATAACTTCATGTCTAGTGTCCGCTTCGTTTATTTTCTCTCCGTTCATTTTGTTCATCACATCATTTTGGATACACTCTGTTTGAGCCTTTACTGTCATTTTACATTGACGAATATATTTTTTTAGGTTTTCCCATAAATCCCGTTAGAATATCATTTAAAAACATCTCGATTGATTGCGTCATAGGCCTGCTGGAAAACCACAAACACTTGATGTACATTAGAAATGTTTTGTAGTATTTAAAAAGAATCATCTTCAGCGAAAATACATGATCAACGACTAACCGATTCGTACAAAATCCTTTTTGGTAATCTCTTACAATTTTCACCATATAAAGGAGAGATTTTCTCCATGTACCAATAATTTTATTGCTGTTATTCTCAAACTAAGGCTTCTAAAAAAACGTTGTGAAAATTAATCAATAATTTAATTCGTGGTCATCCATTAAAAGTCGTAGCAACGATGGTAGTAGTTAAATGAAAAACTGAAGAAAAACTTTTACCTCGATCACCACAAATTATTTAAATGAAATATGTATCAGTACCGCATGATTATGGTTTCTCTTTATGATTTGGAATATTTTCCTATAAAGATTTTTTCATTGTATATCTTTCGATGTTTTTTTTTTCTAACTTAAGCGTTCTAGCCAACCGGTAGAAAATTGCATTGTTGTAGATAAACGTGTATCCCATAGAGGTACGTAAGTTTTCTCCAACATCTTTGGAAAATGTAGGTGAAAATAAAAAGATAAATGGAAAGCAAAAATTCCCATCGACCTACTTTTGGAAAAGAACTAATTAATTAAATCGATTTTCTTTTGATTTACCAATTTCCAACCCTGGTTTATATTGTGAAACTACCATAGCATTGTAAACAATACTTAACATTTATATATTCTTTAAAATCATTTTTCCAAGTATATAAGATGATTATTAAATTATCTTAATAAATTTACGATTCAGTTCTCAAACATAAAATATTGTGAAAATCGATATAAATATCGTAATTATCGGAGGAAAAAGGAAATATTTATTTATCTTATAATATAATTAATAATTCTATTGTTGTAAATCTGCGCAACTTTTTTTTATATAATTAAAATTAACATTTTCTTTTGTTTTAAATCATAATGATACGATTTACTATGAAATATTATATATTATACTCGTATACTTGAGAGTAAGAAGCTTTAAATAAACAAATCGGTATTATTTTACGAAGGATATTGTAAAAGTATTAAATTTGTTTTTCTTATACAACAGTTTTCTACCTTGCTAAAACAAATGATTTAATTTTAATTATTCGTTGCTTATATAATAATAAAACCCCCGATTTTCTTATCATTAATGAGTATTTTGCATAAATTAACATTTAATCGGATTGGGTGTCGACAATCTATGTATATGTATATATATAAACGTAAATTTAACGGCAGAATAATAATTATTTAATGATATTTCAACTAAGGTAAAGAATTTCAAGATTTGTAACAACAACTGTGGGTTGTATACACTTCTCTCATAAATAAACACGAGCAACCACACAAATTTTGAATGAATTTGTAAAATAAATTTTAAACCATTGAACTTCATTCAAGATTCCATTTCTTAATTTTCATTATCCAGTGTAGTTCAAAATTCCAAAAAGTTCCAAAAAGGTATACTACTTTGTTTTACCGCCATTTTGGTAAACATTTTGGTATTGACAGTTCATATTTGGCAGTCGTGAAGTAGATACGTGGCAAATTTATTATGGAAAAATATTCGATAAACCAACGTGTTTTAATACCGAGCAATTGGCGCAGTGGTTAAAGCTGCGGTGTTTGGGACGGGGAGGTACCGGGTTCGAATCCCAACGGGGGAGGGTTGCAAAAGGGATTTTTCATCACTTGATTACGATCGGTGATGACGATGAACACAACTATGACCCCCCGTTGGAGTGCAGAATTCATGAGCCGAACCATCGTCCATGCCAGTACAGGCTGGCTGGAGCAATGCAATGTGCAGATGGATATTTGAAACGCGAACCTGTATTCGCGCGTCCTCGATTTGGCTAGTAATGGCGTAAAGTAGGACGTTAATTAACCGCGAAAGAGTTGAGCTTCGGCTCCAAAACAGATTGCATAGAAATAAACAAACAAACAAACAAACGTGTTTTAATCGTTAAAACATTTTATCAAAATCAATCATCGATTACTGTGACGATTAGAAAGTTACGTGAAATTTTTGGGAGAAACAACGTGCCAACAAAACGCACTATTTATCGTGTAGTGAATGATTTCGAAAAAAGAGGGTCTGTAAGTGATAGACCCAAGCATGGGCCACAACGTACTGCAAGATTGGCTGAAAACATTACTGCTGCTCAATAAAGTGTTCAAAACAATCCATCAACCACAATTCGACGCCGTGCTCAGGAGCTTGGTCTTCAAAGAACAAGTTTG
Organism: Tipula confusa; assembly: GCA_963556175.1. Lineage (NCBI taxonomy): Eukaryota > Metazoa > Arthropoda > Insecta > Diptera > Tipulidae > Tipula > Tipula confusa. The sequence goes on from OY744476.1 coordinate 62,878,180, forward strand.
GCCACAATGTTGCACAAGGGTTTGCATTTGTTTCCATTTAAGATTCAGTTGACACAAGAGCTTCTTCCACAAGACCATTTACGCCGCCGTACATATGCCAATAGGATGTTACAGCTCCCCCATGACAACCCCGATTTTCATGAAAAAATCATAATGAGTGACGAGGCACATTTTCATTTAAATGGATATGTGAATAAACAGAATAGACGGTTCTGGGCACTGAAAATCCCTCAAATTATTCATCAGTCACCTTTACATCCATTAAAAGTGACAGTCTGGTGTGCAATTTGGTCAGGAGGAATCATTGGACCTTACTTCTTTGAAAATCAAAACGGCGTAACGGTAACTCTGAATGGGGAGCGATATCGTGATATGATTGAAAACTTTTTAACGCCACAACTGCATTGGGCTTGATTAACATGTGGTATCAACAAGACGGTGCCACATTGCATACAGCCAGGATTACAATGGAATTACTGCGAGACCTCTTTCCACAACAAGTTATTTCAAAAAATGGTGATGTTGATTGGCCTCCACGGTCGCCTGATTTGACTGCTCCGGACTTCTTTTTGTGGGGATATCTAAAAAGCAAGGCTTATGCAAACAAACCAGAAACGCTTGAGCAACTCAAACAAAATATTCGTGATGAAATTAATGAAATACGGCGTGAAATGTGTGAGAATGTAATGAAAAATGTGCTCAAAAGGGCTCGCATTTGTGAGGCTAACAGAGGCGGACATTTATCTGATATTGTATTCCATACATAATTGCCGACATTAAATAAAACATTTATTAATATAAGATCCATTCTCTTTCATTTAATCAAAAATTATAAACAAACAAAGTAGTATACCTTCCCGGCGGACACCCTGTATAACATAAATGGTATCAATTACTGTGAATAAAAAACGAAAAAAAAATAATTCGAGTTCCATTTCAAATAGTAATTCGGCCTTATTTAATGAAGGTTTTGGAAGTAAATCAACTTAAAGGACAATGGAGCCTGAGCATCTATATCACTTTTGAGTCAATGCCAGATATGAACATACGAAATAAACCGGTGTATTTTTCTCCTCATCTATACTTCAACAGTAAATATTACTTTCCAGACCCAGCCCCCAAGAAACAGTCATAGCCCAACAATTGTTCTTAACTCATTTCTGCGTAGAAAGATTAGAGTCATAGAGCACTTTAAGTTCAACCTTAACCACACATTATGTCTTGATTCCTCACATGTAAAAGTATTATTCCTCCTTTTCAATGTCATAATGCTTCTGCTGTTTTACATAAGCGCCATAATTAACCTTCTCACAACTAGCCAATACGGTTTCAGTGGAAGAATCATTTCTTGCCTATGAAGTTTTTACGAATTACAATTTTCCTTGGAGTTCCGAGTGGTCAGCTCAACTACCTCGTTTAGAGATGACCAGCATCCCAATGCCACCTTTCAGCTCAAAATACTGATTTTAACAACTTGACTATAGCTTGACTGTTCTTATATATTGAAATATCATTCATGCCTTGTATAATGCAGCCGACCACTAAACGCACACTCCGTAAATAATAACGGGTCTTCGGCAATATATAGCCTATATCTATATTTACTCTTTTTATGATGATAGTTGTTTTTAGCTCAGTTTACTGCTTACGATTAGTAGGACAACTACCGAGATTTTGTATTTCGTCGTAAAGTGTACCAGCTCTGTCGTATAGATGGGTTCCTTGTCCACACTTACTGACCTAATTTATAATAATTTTGAGTGGATTCTAGATTACATTTCTAATCGCCACTACATTAATGCACGCGATCGATTCCAAACCTTTCACTTCCAGTTTCAAAAGTAATTCATTAACCGTCATGTTCCAGAAAAGACTATACAGGACGGAGCAGCTGTGTATTGCTAACAACCCAGTTCTTTATAGTGGATTTTCCCATAGCTCAGAGTTTGCAAACCTGCTTACTAGCATGAATACTCCACCTCCATGAATGCCATTCCTTCCATGATTGCATTCCGTTTTAATATTATTAATGACACCTTCGATATCGAGGAACGCTATACCTTACAGTACTATTGCGAGTGAATTGATCCCTCGATCGTACGTACCAGGGTTTAAAGAGCTGTGTCCACATATTTTCTTTACAGTACTCATGATGAGACATAGTATAAGTACGTGTGTGCAAGCCTTTTTTCCGCTTTCAGGATGAAGACTACCTTGAACTTCGTCCATTTCCTAAGATTATAGACCAGGCTTAAACATCACTTCAAGATCACCTTTAGCCATGAGATAAAAGGATAATCACTAAGTTGTTCTGGGCCGGATGCGCCACTCTCAGTTTGTTCGGCAGAGCCATGTACAACGCAGATGCCAGTTGGTAGATGTCCTTGCTCACATTTGTGTGCGTGCAAAGGACTTCTGGTAGCCTACCATTATGTTGGTATTCAAAATCCTCATTTCATCTCCTTCTCCTTAACAATCTTACAGTTTGAATGTTTGGAGTGGCTGGCGTTAATGATCACATTGAGCTCAAATAGGAACTTCGAATCGGTTGGTATAGCTAAACGCTTGCACTTGGCCATAAAGTAATTTATTCCCGGCTAACAACCACAAGCCACGCACTTGGCTTCAACTTGCCTTTTAAGTCATTTTTGCCTTGTACAGATCCACAAATAAGTGCCTCTAAAGTTTCTTGCTACAGGACGGTAGAGTCCACGAAGTCTCCCAAAAATATGGAATTTAGTGCGTTAGACTCTGTCATAGCTCATGCTCATTTCTTCTTGACTTTTGGCAATGACAGCAAGGGTTACTACTGATGACTTCAATGAATTGGCACCACTTGCAGCTTGGTTCACTTGCTTTAGCTCGCTTCTGAGTCATTCTGAAACCGCTGTCGTTTAGATAGAATTTGGCTATCCGAGTATTTCCAGTCAAATTTTTTCTAGCCCAAGCCACAAACTGCCTCTGCTCTATTAATACACTTCGAAAATCAAAGACCATTTCTCTAATATTGAAAAGATTATCTTCATTCCCTCGCCTAAACCTGTTCGGTTTAGTTCTCCTTTTTATATTTGCGATCTCCCTGATTTTATTTACTGTCGTATATCTATAGTACTCCAACGTAATTTCTATCAAGTAGGCCCAAAGATCATCAGCACAGATCGCTATACACCTTAATACGACCCACTCGGTGTAATTTAGCGAGACCTGCTAAACGACGATAGGATGTCATTAGCAATGATCCCACATACAACGATTTTGTTTTTATTCTCAAAGAGATGCATGTATAAATCTATTGGTTCTAATAGTGTCGCCTGGTAAACAAAAAATTTTCTGAAATTAACGGGTGTGTTCAAAATATAAATGCGATATGGTACTATTTACACAGATGGCTTTCGAATATACCTGTCAATGATATTTTGATTGAGTTAAAAATGCATTTAAGGCGGTTAGTAATGGAATCTTAAATATTTCCTGAATTCAACAAAATACTTAAAAATTCTTAAAAATTGTACATTAAACTAAGGTATACAAAATAGAAGCAAACCTAGTCTGTGACATTAAGAGGTCAAGTGACCTCTTAATCCTTCAAAAGTATAAAATCAATCGATAATTAACTAAACAATTAAAGCACGCGGGTCATTAATAAGAAAAAATAATGATCAATTTGACAGGAAGTTTCACCTTACAGCAATCGAATTAGAAAATACCAATAGAAAAAAATTACAACCTTAAAGCTGCATATTTGTAATATACAGAGTACATTTAAAAATTCAGCAGCTTCGCAGATATTGCGACTTTGCATTTAAAAATTGGGTTTTGCAGAAAAAGCAGTGCAAATTTAGACTGCAATAACTGCGTTAGGCTGCGTTTGTAAATTAATTCTTGAGCGCAAAATTGCACTGCCCTTTCTGCAAAGCTTGATTTTTAAGTAAAGGGCTGTAGTATCTGCGCAGTTGCTGAATTTCTGAATGCACCTTAAGTGTGTGTGTGTGTTGCTACGGAATAGTATATGTCTGTGATAAATTAATTTTTTTTTTTTTTTGCTTGATTTGTTTATGTCAAATCACAGCACCCCAATAATAATCCCTCATTCCATAAAAGTTGACAAACACATTTTTAAAATATTGAAAGTGCGGTGAATTTGTCGAAAGTATGAAGTTTCAAATGAGCGAGTTACAGTACAGTTCAAATTTGTGTCCACAAACTACAATACAATTGATATTTGAGTATAAATATATCTATAGTTTTCTAATTTATGATATTAAATTTCTTCCAGATTTTATTTTAAGACTCAATTGTTATCTAATAAAATTTTTTCAATTCAGAACGATGTGGATGTGAAAAAAATACTTTACAGCTTAATGGCTCAGAAATTATAATTAATCAAATTAATTGCAAAATAACAAATGTTGTGCATTTAAGACACTATCGAATTTCTACTATAATAAAGACGTCTATCAAAATATATAAATTAGAGTAAGTATATTTTCCATAGCATATTGATCTTCTTCATCCTTCACTCTTACTTACGTCTTCCACTGATTCCACATCGATAACTTATTTTATACTCTTATCTAAACACAACAATGTTGCTATTCTTATATGTCCAATTTTGTTAGATTCATTGCTTTAATTTTATTTTTTTTATATAGAAATTATGCGGTTGGTTGATGTCGGTTAAAATTGTAAAAAAAAAAATTTCTTATTATAGAACGTAAACCGAACAAATTTAATTTGGGTATAAGCCACGAATTTAATCGGTTAGATTTTTTTATTTTTATTTTTTTATATCAGTAGTAAGATAAATTTGCTGTTTAGTTTTGTGATGCTCTAATTGAGTTTAATACGATATAGTAATTGGCATGATAAATATTTACCCAAACCAATTTACTACACTAAACGTTTCGTTCATATATAACACAATCATTCAAAATGCTAATTTTACATGATTCTTGTACGCTCATTAGAATTTATTATTTTAACACTAAAAACCAAAACCAATTTGTGTTTATTTTTCTATTGCAGGTATACATTTAAATTTGTCTATATTTGAAATAAATTGGGTTGATTTCTGGAAAGTTGTGATTCGTGATTTGTGAATTGCCATGTTACGATAAGTACAAAAGAATTCATGTTAGCACCAAAATAAATTTTAAACAAAAGGATTTTATAGTTTTAGATTTAAAAGTGAACCTTCAAAATTAGATCACATTTGTGTAAGTAAATATTTAATTTTAAAATTATGTGCAATATTTCTTGTAGTGCCATTGTAGTACCGTTGCCTTACAAATCAAAAATTTAGATTGACAGCATAACACTCAATATTAAAAGTTGATATTTATACTTGCGGCAAAATTGAAATCTTTTTGTTGAAATAATTCTACATACAGACAAAATGTTAACATTCACCAGATAGCTTTAGCTTTGCTGATTAGCAAAATTTAGATCCGATAATATATAATTCCAATCTTTTTACTGGCGGTGACTTTAACATGAATATTAATTTTTCTTATCGATGCAATCTTTTCTGGGCCGAAGCTCACCAAATTATTTAATGATTAGTGTAACCTCTTATTTTACGCCGTCACTAACCAAATCGGAGATGCACGAATACAGGTTTGCTTTTAAATATCGACCACCACATTGCATTGCTCTAGTCATCCTGTATTGGCGAAGAGGATGGTTCAGCCCATGAATTCTGTACTTTAACAGGGGTTATATTTATGATCATCATGATAAATTATCACAATGAAGTAAAAAAAATTCTTTTACAACCATTGATTCAAACTCGGTACTTCCCGACCCAAACAACGCAGCTTTAACTACTGCGCCAATTGTTCGGTACGGATATTCTTATAGAATGCTTAAATCTAAAGAAACATAACATTTTTCATGAACATGTTGATTATAGACCTTCAAAGACTCATTCGTGATTTGGACATGGAACAACGGCTCATTATTTACACAAAATGATACAAAGGAGATTTATATAATCAAAATTAAATTTTTACTTCTGAGGGAATCAATAGTTTTTTGTGGCACTTTCTACAACAATTTTGGACACAAGTCGCAGTGTTTCTACTTCATACACCAATACTAAGTCACAATAAATTTTTATATCGCCAACATTCAGGTTTAGTAATGCAACTGATGTAATGGCGGCATTTTATCAAAATTCGTAACAAAAAAAATCCGGGTTTGAATATCACTTTTCTAAGTTCCCTCTAGATTGGAAAGTTTGTAAATTACACCGGCCGTCCCAAATCTTATAACCCCAAATCTTCTTGAAAATGTACGTTCAATCAACCTTTCTCCATGTTTATCTTAATGTTGAAGTTTCTCATGCGTAATTTTTCAATACAATGCAATCTGGTGGTTTTTCAAAACCTATAGTACTGATATAGAAGACAATAAGGTAACTAAGATGCTATGTAAGAAGCAATGATCAAAGTTTTTAATTCTATAGTAGTATTATTGAAGTTATCCTGAACTTTTATATAGTAGGATCATTCTGGAACCAATGTTGTCTTCACTATTTATTAATAGCATACTTAATTCATCAGTTAAAGGTAGGTCTTTTAATATAAAATATATGACCGGCGACCAACATATTGTATTAAATCCCAACAAGATGCAGATGCCGAATATTCACATTTGTGCAGCTGAGTAATGAACTATGTTAGTAATATAAAAAAGCTTAGATTCTCCATTAACTTATGCCTAAAATTGAATATTACCAAGGCAGTATTATTTGTAAAGAGAGTAAAAAAGGCATTTTTATACCTTTCTTAACTAAGGAAAAATGGATTATATCTCCCTGTTTTGTCATTTCATTAGTGCTGTTCTGGTAATGTCTAACTTTTATTCAAATTTCAGTAACTGAATTGCAACATCTTACGATATATTTTATGACTCTTATGCTTTTCCTTTTCATAACAATAACAGTAGTGAAATCAAATATATCAATAAAGAAGCATTACTAACGGCTGCAGAATCTTTTAACTGGGCATGTTTAAATCATGTATGAGCGATGTAAATAAACAGCTTTTATTTGCTGATTCTTATTTAATTCAATTTTAATTCAATTTATGAAAAAACATTTTGAAAATCAAAAAGTCCAGGGGTCAAAATTGAACATGGATATTATGCTACATCGTAGTATCTCAGTTACTTTCTACATGAAAAGTGGAGAAACTAAAATCAATAGACTCAGAACTCACAATTAATTTATAAGACCCAGTTTTATAATGATCGCTTCAACAGTAGAACTTCGAGCTATTTTTATTTTGGAAAAATGCCAATACTTACTCCTGATGAGTACAATAATTATTTCGATTCATTATTCAACTACAACGACGGTAATAAAACTTTTTATTTCAGTTATGTTTCTGGTGATGACGTTGGCTTTCTTCTGAGAAACATCAAAACAAATTATATTGAATTGGACGGCAACTATTTAACTTCATTACTATATTCTTCTTTTCGTCATTTTACCTCACTTAACATTTATAGTTAATTCTATTCTATAAATATTGACACCAACCATAGTCACTGATTTTCATCCTATACCATTATTTCACCAATAATACCCAAGCTTTTTGAAAAAATTATTCAGGTCCTAATCAATAGTTTCCTTTCTATAAACATAACTCACTAGTTGAATTTCATTCTAGATTTCGTGTGAAAGCCCTTCATCTGCAGTTTTAAAAAATACTGATGTTATTACTATTGCTAGCGAAAATGATAAAGTTAGATTCTGATTCTCTTAGACTTTTCTACGTTTGATATAGTTGATCACGCTATACAGTAAGTTACCGAAATAGCATTAGTTTTCCAAAAGTGATTACCAACTTATAAGTTTGCCAACTGTAGTTTCTCAAAGATACATATTAAGCCAAATACTTTTTTCTCAACTTTGGAGCAATTAGTAATAGTAATTTAATTGATGCTGTGATTGATAATATAAATTGATTGATAATATATAACCCGGTGAAATTCATTGCAAGTGATGTTAAATGTCACAATTATTAGTACGCTGCTGGAACCTTTGCTTTCATAATGCTGTTCAATATATATTTACAGTGTTTCGAAAATCATATAAAAAGTTAAAAGTTGCTTTTAATTCTTGTGCTAAATACATTTTCTAAAAATGTATGGGTGATTCGACTTCACACCTTTCTAATCCAAATACGAAATATATTTATAAAAAACTAAAAATCTCCAGTTTACAGTGGAGTGGTTTAGTCCAAATTAACCTAAGACGTGTAAAGCTACACCAAGCTCTGTGGACCTCTGAATGCTCTGAACTTAAATATTTTTAACTGTATTCATCCTTTTCCTATCCTTATTATTTGATTTTAATTTTTATTAGTTTCTTTTATTGTATATTAACATTATAATTAATTTAACAGTTTCTTTGTTATAAATTACTTAAAGTTTTATTCAAGAAGAAATTACTTCATTGTATTACTATAATATTACCGTGTCAAATTACAACGTTAAGATTGCGAAGTGTTCTTATTTTTGAGCCAAACTGTGAAATTTGTTGCTTAAAAGCTGGTTCTTATAAAAACCAATTTACAAAAATTTAAAATAAATAAACTAACGTTAACAATGATCGAAATCAATCGAGTTTAATAACTGACTAAAACTGGGCTAGTGTGAGAAACTTCATAAACATATAAGTTATTGACATAAATCACAAATTTTCAAAATCCAAAAAATAAGCGCTTAGTTACTTTATTAAAACTTTGAAATATATGCCACTAATCGAATATTTTAACGTATACTTGTTAAGTATATCCACTATAAAATTCATACTACAAATCAAAAAATTACAAAATCTTCATTAAAACTGTAAAATGTATGCTTCAAATTAAAAATTTACCAAATCCAGAAAAAAGAGTAAAATAGAAAGCAAACGATTCTTAATTTTAAATTGTGATTTAAACCTTAAAGTTAATCGTTAAACGATTTTATTTGGGTTATACCTTTGCGGCAGTTCAAGTAGCCTCTGTTTTAATTATATAGAAGTTCCAGTGTCTAGGTTGACAAAATTAATTAAGAGGTAGTTACAACCCATTTACACTCCTTCGATCTGTCAAATTTACATATCATGAATAATTCATTGGGCTGAGAAATTATTAAAAAATATATACTGGCCGTCAACGGTGGTATTTTCTGATTCCAAATAAAAATTTCGATTTGGGTTTTTCCCTACCACATTGGTTTTGTACAATGTACTGCTGTATGAAGTGAAATTTTTCTTTGGCATCTCCTAAAAACCTTAGATGTATAAGGTTTTGGTACCTCCTAAAAACCTTAGATGTATAACAATATTTACCTTAGACAAACTTGATTTTAACCCTATAAGTTTGTTGCTTATAAGTCATTGATAAGAATTTCTTCGTATTATACTATTTAACTTTATTATATATTTTAACACATTGGCCCCTGGTATCGACCGCACTCGCGAGTCTCGCAAAGTTTATATATATATATATATATATATATATATATATATATATATATATATATATATATATATATATTTCGAAGAAGTTATTAGGCTTATTTTATGTTATTTTTTTAATATTTTTGGTTCTGAAGCCTATTTTATTTATACGAAGTTATTTATTCATTTTACGTTACGAATGGAATTCCCACTCATCCTCAGAAATACATGATAAAAACTAAAAAAGACAATACAGAACAATATAGATTTTAAAAACATTGTTATAGTTTAAAATAAATTAAAAAGATTAAACAAACTTACAAATTGTTTTTATCTTAAAAACATATTTTTATATTTATTTCCCACACAATTTCCCAATAGGAAAATAATTTAATATAATATTTATGGGCTTTCCCCTTTTATGAACACGTCATTATATTACTACTAAATTTTTCAAGTTCAACATCTGAGTGATGTTGACAATAGATTTGGCGGTATATACATAAAAAAAAAGAAAGAGATAGATAACAATAAAAATGAAAGAAAAAAACATTACTGACATAGAATAAAACTTTTTGAGTCTAGTTTTTTCATAAAGATCGCAGAGATATCATAAAAAATTTAGAAAATTTTTTAGTGAAAAGCAACATAGCATACAGATAGATATTTAAATGTGCCTTAGATTATAAAAAGTTAACTGAAATAGACGAGAATTATAATGGAATTAATCAGATGTTATTATGTACTAATAATACGTAATAACAGATGAATTGCATTATCCACGTAGAGCGTGAGATATTTTATTTTCAATCAGATGATTGTATATATTCTAGAAATACGTACAGTCAGATTGTATTTTTTGGACAGTTAGGACCTATATCGAAATAATCAAATGATATTATGTATTAGTATGCAATTTTATTATCCACGAAGAGTGTAAAGTATTTTATTTACCAATCAGATGATTGTATGTATTCTGGAGATACATACATTCAGATTGTTTGTTTAGGCAGTTGGGATCCATCTTGATCATTTCCAAAACAAGTCTTGTGGTATATTTTGGTTCCTTCTCTAGAATTTTTACATTATCTAAGCAAATTGCTTGATTAGATTTAGAGTTTGTCCAATAAACGATTTTCTACATTTTCACATAATTTTATATACAACATTAGTATTTTCGCCTAACTGAAATGAATTGAAATTGTTTGGATTTGACTATCATTTGTCAACTGAGAGGCAGCATCATCGGACTGGTTATTTCGCTGTGTTGAAAATTTATAAATAGTGGACTTAATAATTGGGTTGAAAAAAGAATAGGGATAGTTATTTCTAAATAAATTTGATTTGAGAAGACTTAAATTTTTCTTATGAAAACAGAGGTCAGATAATTGAAGAATTTTATTAGATAAAAGGTTGACTGTATTTTTTGTAAGATAAGGGAAGATGCGACTTAAAATTTAAATATCTACCAGACCACGTCGATTTTTGAAACCAGTCAGTGGAAAGAGTACCATCTTCATTATTAACAGTTGTTTATAATATTTTCCATCAAAGGAGAATTCACAATTATGAAGTCCAAGCTCCATTGCTTCGATAAATTGCGTCTTCTTCAATTTTGTCTTAGAGTTCTTTTTTATTTCTTGCCATTTATCACTTACCAGATGTAAGGCTAAATTACTGTCTATGTTCGTGAACTACGAGACTACATCTAATGTTATTATGATGTGGTATTGTGGTAAGTTGACTTGTTTTATATACTGTTTAAACTCGGTCGAATTTTTACAGCGCTTTTTGATTTACCTACAGTATTATTTAGGATTCTTGACAAAAAGGGGGAAAGATCATATAGTGAAGTACCGATCGAACTCACTATAGGGCGATATAGCGTATTTACTTTATGTATTTTTGGTAGCCCATAAATTTTAGCTGCTACACCATGATGGTATCTTAGCAACTTAGCCTCTCTCTCTGTTACTCTGCCTTCAATTTGCCAAACAGTAATCATCCGATTTAGTTTTGTTTGGATAGATACTGTTTTGTCTTTCGATACTGGTTGGTAAATATTGTTGTCAGCTAACATAGAAAACAATTTGTTCACATAACCGAACCGTTTTACTATGACTGTTGTATTGCCTTTATCTGCCCTTGTCACTAATATTTCTGGGTGATCTTTTACGAATTTTCTTGTTACAGAAATATCACGTACGAGACAATTATCATCAAAATTTGTTCGCTGTATATGTCTATCACGATTTTTAAAATTTGTTAAAATATGCACTAATTGGTTACGTAGTAATGATTGGTCTAACTGTTCATTGGTATTATTGAACAGTGCTCCTTCAATATCCACAATAATTTGGATGTACGAAACAGTTTTTTTTTTTGAAAATAGGTGACAAAATCTATCTCCCAATTCGAGAACAGTCGACACTTTCTCTGGAGTGTTGGTGTCTGCGAGATTCACCAACCAATGACTATCGGTCCCAAAATCGTCTGACGATAAAATATTGTTATCTGTCTCTCTGTTTATATTATCCTACGAATTAATTTAATTTATCCTACGAATTTAAATATTATTAAATTTGTTAATATGGATCACTTTAATGCGTTGAAATATGTTCCTAAAATAAATGTTTAATTTGATTACAAAATTTCTAAAATAATAAGGAGATATTGAATTTTTTTAAAAAAGCAAGCTTAATTCTACTTAATTTGTTTAGTTTGTTGGTGTAAATGAAGTTGTCAACAACCTCCTGATTTATCACGGCGAAAATAAATCTGCTTTCAAGCCGTTTAAATATTACTGCATTAATATTAAAGATGTTTTTTTTTTGGTAATTGCTAAAAAACGGTGGATTTGATCAAGTTTAATTGTTTAATTATTTTATTAAAATTCGATTTCTAGTGTTTTTTTGTTTTAAAGTAAATATGAATAGGATTTTAATGCAAGTACATTGTGTAATTGCTAAAAAACGGTGGATTCGATCGAATTCAGTTGTTTAGTTATTTTAATAAAATTCGATTTGTTGAATTTTTGGGCAGTTCAACAAATAAATTAGGAAAATGTAGTTTGCAAACATTTTTATAATCTATATACAAATAAATAAAATATATTAAATAGATAAAATATTTCTATATTAACTAATAACTCTAAATTTATTAGTTTTTAAGTATTTGTAATTCTTAGGATCTTTTAGTTTTGTTGGAGTGTAGAGTGGTTTTGTCTGTTCGTGATATTTGGGTGGTCTCTTTTAGGGTTTAAATTAAAATTTATATGTTGATAGATCAATTTTATTTAATAAAATGAAGTTATATAAATTATATCTGTACCAGAAAAGCTTTGAAGATTTTGTGTTAAACCCAAAAAAATATCCGTATGCTCAAATACGTGACGTTGTTGAAGGCTATCATCCCGAAGATTATGGATGCTGGCTTCTCCTACAAATTACATATTTTAACGAAGATCTTAAGGGCCATAAAATAATAAGTGACGAATCAAGTATCGCTGCTCCATTTAATTTGCGTACAAATGCCGATGTTATTTAATTAATTTCTATATCTTTATATTTTATATTTTGTATATTCTTATGTTCCAGATTTGAATTTTGGTGTTTATATTGTTATATTATTGTAAGTTGTATTATTTCATATCTTGGTACTGTCATATTTTATAACAGTGCCAAGATATGAAATAATATATTACCACTATAGTACGGTACTAAATTAACACCTAATTTTTAGCAAAAACGCAACGGAACGAATTTCAAGGGAAACTAATCAACATATTACAGCATATGGATTGCAGAATTATAATTTTATAATATTATAATTAATTAAATTATAATTTCAGATTGAAATTAATTCTATTTCTTACAGCCTTTGGCTAAGAGCAATTTGGTCATTAATAGATTTTGTTTTCAGGAAACCTCTGCAGATTACAGATGAATGATGGCACATTGGAGTTGCTGATAAGAGATGGCAGAATGCAGAGCAGTACAACAAAAATGTTATTGTCTTACACTAACAGTAGTTAGAATATTGGATACCGGGAAATCGGACCAATTAAGTCATAACTAACATACTTTTCCTTTCCTAACCCATAAAAATTTACTAACTATTGGCCGCCAAGGTGTCTGTAACCGGGTCGATCTCAATAATTTAACTAGTATCCTTCCATATCCTTCCAAGTATATGTAAAAACGGGTGTACTGTGGGCCCGGCGCTTTCCGGGATATCCTGCTTAATGCTTGGCAGTACATTCAAAATCAATCAATCAATCAATCAACATTCAGGTTTAATAATGCAACTGATGTAATGGCGGCATTTTATCAAAATTCTTAAAAAAAAAAATTTCCGGAAATAATTTTGAAGTTTCTCATACGTAATTTTTCAATACAATGCAATTTGGTTGTTTCCCGAAACCTATAGACATTAAAGTAACTGATGCTATGTAAGGAGCAATGGTCAAATTTATAAATTCTGAAGTAGTATTATTGGAGTTATAAGCCTAAGCTTTTATATGGTAGAATCATTCTGAGACCAATGTTGTTTTCACTATTTATTGAAAGCATATTTCACCAGTAAGGTTTAAAATATAAAATTAAATGACTGGCGACCAACTTTTATATTAAATCCCAACTAGCTGTCGATTCCGAATGTCTACGTTTGTATATAAGAAGGTGGGTATTGAACTATGTTAGTAATATAAAAAATCTTGGCTTCTCTTTAGCTTAAGCCTAACATTGGATTCAGCCAAGTCAGTAATATTCTTAAAGCTGTTTATTATGTGCTGTTTATTCTAAAGAAGGTAAGAAAGAACGACAATTTTATACCTTTCTTAACTCAGGCAAAATGGATGATATCTCCCTTTTTGTCATTTCATTAATGCTGTTCTGGTGATGTCTAACTTAAACACAATCACCTTTAAAGTACCTTTAAATGCGACCTATATAATAAATTATTTCCCTTTTCATAACAATAATAGTAGTGACGACAGCAATGAAAATAAATTTTAGAAATCAAAAAGTACAAGGTCCAAAATTTTAACAAGGATATTTTGCTTTATTTTAAAATCCGTGATTTTCTACATGAAAAGTAGAGAAAACATAAAAATGAAATCAATAAACAGAATTATGTCAGAGCAAGTTAATTGTATTGATTGATTGATTGATTGATTTTGAATGTACTGCCAAGCATTAAGCAGGATATCCCGGAAAGCGCCAGGCCCACAGTACACCCGTTTTTACATATACTTGGAAGAATATGGAAGGATACTAGTTAAATTATTGAGATCGAACCGGTTACAAACACCTTGGCGGCCAATAGTTAGTTAATTTTTGTGGGTTCGGGAAAGGAAAAGTATGTTAGTTATGACTTAATTGGTCCGATTTCCCGGTAGCCAATATTCAAACTACTGTTAGTGTAAGACAATCACATTTTTGTTGTAATGCTCTGCACTCTACCATCTCTTATCAGCAACTCCAGTATGCCGCCATTCATCTATAATCTGCAATGGTATCCTGAAAACAATATCTATTAATTAATTAATTGCTCTTAGCCGTAACCTGTAATAAATTGAATTAATTTTTAATTTGAAATTACAAATCCATTAATTCCCAATACAATAACATAATGATACAATAATATAACTCCTACAAGTCATATCCTGTAATAAATTGGATTAGTTTTTGCCTGAAATTTACAATTAATTAAATTTTAACATTTATAGAAATATGAAATTATAAAAATTATAAATAATATAAATTAGATTTTTTAAATTTAATTAAATATTACAAATCAATTGAATTAACCGCTTTACGACAAATAGGTCATATACTCGCCGAAAATCTAATTTATACATCTTATAAATATAAATATACCTTATAATATAATAAGAAAATAATATAATAATATAGTTATAATAATAAAGGTATAAAAAGCCTTAAAAATTTGGTGATGTACCAAATTTGGAAATTCAAAATCCTAAAGTGCCTAAAGGAAGGGGGCGTAAAAGAATTACAATGCCTAAGGAAGACTACGCTTATGCAAAGAGACCCTTTGCGTACAGGAAAATCTGTTCTAAGTGAGATAAACAGTATGTAAGAGGAATAAAAATTAGTGTCAAACTGTACACAAATGGCTTTGTGAAGCGAATGTAAAAAGAAGCCAGAAGAATAAAAAAAACCGGCTAAACTTTGCTCGTACCTATTTAGCAAAACCTGCCTAGTCTGGCGGATAGTTTTATAAAACAACGAATCATTCTTTTCTTTAGATGGAAGCTACGAAAACAAATTTTTTTTGAGCATCTCAGACATAGGCGGAAATAAGGCATGCGTTTGTAAGCATGTAATCAACCAAAAACTAGCTCCAAGATTCGAGAGAGATTTTCGATTAGAAATTGAAGCTTTAATATTTGACAAATTAACACAACAACTATCCGAGACAAATGTCGATACAACCAAATGGACTTATCTGCAGAATATACAACTAGCTGATCCATATTATTACCAAGATCAATCAATCGATCTGGTACTAGGGGCAGACTACTATCCATCAATAATAAAAAATGATAAAAGGCGGATGCTAGGAGCCAAAATAGAACAACCATGGTATCGACCAAAGAAATCGAAGAACAAAGTAAACAGAATTATGTCAGAGCAAGTTAATTGTATGATTAAAAATTCTAAGTGCCAGTTTTAAAATGATCGCTTCAACAGTAAAACTTCGACCAAATCATTTTGGAAAAACTTCAATACCTCACAATCAAACATTCACTGCGAAGCATTAATGTGGCCTTACTCCTAATGAAATTATTAATTATTTCGGTTTGCTATTCAACTCTGACATTCGGATGAAGTTGGAATTTATCTGAGAAACGTCAAAACAATTGCTATTGGAGTAGACGACACATCACTTAACTTCATCACTATTCTACTTTCCATCATTTTACCTCACTTAACATTTTTAATTAATTCTGTTTATAATCTAGCCAATTTTAAAAATTTCGACGCCAACCAGAGCTACAGATTTCCATCCTATCAATGTTTGGTTCTCTTAGATTTTTCTAATGTTTTTGATATATATATATATATATATATATATATATATATATATATATATATATATATATATATATATATTTATATATATATATATATATATATATATATATATATATATATATATATTTATATATATATATATATATATATATATATATATATATATATATATATATATATATATATGTATATATATATATATATATATAGTTGATCTCGCTATACTGTTAGTTGCCGAAATAATCTGGGGTTTCTCAACGATTATTTGTAGGCCAAATATATTTTCGTTATATATAAAAAAAATTTGAAAGTAATTTAAACTAACCACCACATTTTTCACTACCACATTTTAGCTTAGGTTTAATTAAACTGGAGTATCAGTTGGAGTATAATTTATAGTATCCTGGGTCAAACGCATAATTATAGAACGCATAATTATGTGGGAGCTTTGCTTTGATATTGCTGTTCAATATTTACAATGTTCCAAAAATCATTTAAAAAGTTAACAATTTGTTTTAATTCATGTACTATAGATAAACATTCTTGAAACGGCTCCAAATTCACACTTTTCTAAGCTAATATTTAACATGAGTCCCATAACCAATATTTGGAATTGCCAGCGTTGATTTTTATATTTGGATTGACTAAAAAAACTCTCCAAAATACGTTTATGAAAAACTAAAAATTTTCAGTTTACATCGGACGTAAAACAAATTTACTTAAGAAGTGTAAACCTATAAACCAAGACAACTTAAATTTTTTGTCCATGGAGTGACGCTCGACTTAGGATGCAATTTTCAAAGTTTTTATTTTTAATCTAATTTACTATCAAAATCCGATTATCTCACTAAAAAAAGTTTTCAGGGAAAATTAATTTGTTGCCTTAAAAAAATGTATTGAATTCGCAGTCCGTCAGCTTGTTTTATAAAAAACAATTTACAAAAATTAAAAATAACTATAAAATTATATAAATGTCGAAATAAAAATTGGGTCAAATGACTGACTAAACTAGGGCTGATGTGAATCTGGTAAACTGAAAAGTTATTGACATAAATCAAAAATTTCCAAGCATACAATTTAATAATTTTAGATTGTGGTTAATACTATTTCATATATGTGGGCGTCAGTAACTAGATAAAATCAATTGAGAGATGTTCCTTGGTGTTGGTCTAACAATCGAATAAATAACTACAATTGAAATTTTATAGTTTCCTGTTATCTTCTATCTACAGCGTTTTAGATGTTCACTCATTGATACTCCTTCAATCCGTAAAATTTGCATATTATGAATATTTCATTGGGCTAAAGAAATTATTAAAAACTATGGACTGTCTTAAGAATTTCTTCGTATTTTAGTAATACATATATTCAAGCATTGGCCTCTGTGATCGGATGCATTTGTGTGTATCGTAAAATTTTTATAAACAAGCACAATATATTTAGATTATCACAACATTGTAATATAAACAAACTTGATGTTTCTAAAACTCTATACAATTACCCTCTCCTTGTCGTAGGGGCTACTAAAACTAGGTTGGATAAACCAAGAATTCTGACAAAACATTACCAAATTCTCGCCTACGTAAAACAACATGCAATTTAGGATTGTATTGTAGAAAGTGTAGTTGGCAATAAAAACATAGCGCGTTGCAGGGTTATGTACCAGCTTTAAAATATTAATAGTTGCAATTTGTTGATCTACTAGAACTCGATGGTAAAAACGTTAGTAATTATCAAAATGTTGAAAATCGCAATGCAATAGGACATACATATACCCATTTAAATTCGAATTACAGAAAGAAATAGCAGTATGATAATATTAAAATACTATTAAAGGGTTGTCACACAAGGCGACTTAATGCATAGTCGCTAGGCGACCAACGACCCGCAACCTTAAAAATAATATTATTAAAATAAATGTTATACCACCAAAAATTAATCGAGCCCCCTCGGTAGTAGGTTCCTCTTTCACTAAGTATCTTAGGTATCACTAAAACAAATGGCATTATTTTTTAATAAATCGAGATTGTATTTAAATTAAGTACGGTGCATTTATTTTTATATTAAAGTTTACAGATCAATTTGGTTATAAGGTGATCACTACTGGTGACAATAAGAATACTGTAGATGTAAAGAGGTCTTGAAATTTTAGAATCTCGCAAAAACAAATGTTTTTCGTAATTGTAGTACACATTTTCTGGTGCTTAAATAAAGAATTTAACTGTGTCGCTTATTTTAAGCAACAACCTATGTGAAACTGAAGCATTAATCGATACGAACAATCCAAACTGGGAAAGCTTACTGAAAATTTGGTTTCAACTACGCAGTGTGATTTTAAAGGTAATTCCGTGTCTTTTAAAACCGATCGTGGTTTATTTTCTTAGTTGACAAAGAAAGTTAAACAAAGTATTTTCTGTTAATTCAGTAAAATATCATAAACCTTTTTGTCTGAAAAAATTATGTTTCGACTAGGCCGTCAAATACAGAGTAGTACTCTTTTAAAACTAAAAGTGTATAAAAAATTTATGGATTTTAGTTATGTTACTACTCAGGTTAGATTTTGCTTACTGCTAACCTTAATTGGTTTATATGCGTTAATGATTATTTTTAAACCGTATATATATATATATATATATATATATATATATATATATATATATATATATATATATATATATATATATTTATATATATTTATATATATATATATATATATATATATATATATATATATATATATATATATATATATATATATATATATATAACTGAACGGACCAAATGTGATTGTTCTGTGATCGTATGTGTCCGAATATCTAGATTAAGCGGTTTTTAATCGCCAAAGTGTCTAAGGCCTTCAAGTCAGCATGAAAAATGGTTTCAGAGTGCCGATTTAGTTCATCGTATAGTTGTGAATGATCCAGTTCTCAATTTTCCCAAAACAAATTTTTATATATATTTGCACACTATAACTTTACTATAAAGTAACTAGGGTAGTGTTTAAATATAACATATATATATATATATATATATATATATATATATATATATATATATATATATATATATATATATATATATAAATATATATATATATATATATATATATATATATATATATATATATATATATATATATATATATACATACATCTAATCAAGTTTTTTGAAAAATTTTACAATTACGATCCGTAGCATAATTCATAGAAATATCGTTCAACTTCAAGTTACAACAGACTTTTCCACTTCAAAAATTATTCGCCCATTAAATTTTAATGAAACCCTATTTTTGCTACTGTGTTTGTTGTTACAAACATTGAGCTTTTTATTTATACAAATTAATTATTTTCTGGCATAATAGTTTATATATATGTATATATATATTATATATATATATATATATATATATATATATATATATATATATATATATATATAAACTATATATAAAGTTACAACATTCTCTCATTATTATATCAATTAATTTAAACAATAAAAAACTCTAAACAAATAAATAAAAAACATCATAAATAAAAAATAGAACTATAAACCATATTTTTTACCATTAAAATTACTTTCTTTAGAATTTTTTCATTTTTTTTTCAATAGAACACAAGTGCACTCAAAGAAAATGGAAAAACTCAATTCATTTCAGCAAACTTGTTAATTTTATTTTTATTTATTCTTTATCATTCATTTTCATTTTTCAATTAATGTTAACTGCAATAATATAAAAAATATCAGCCAAGTTTTTGTATTAAATTTATATATATATATATATATATATATATATATATATATATATATATATATATATATATATATATATATATATATATATATATATATATATATATATATATTAATTTATATATGAATTGAATACAGAATATAATTAGAAAATATCATCTTCCTTTTTTGAATTTTCACTTTATTTTAATGTATAGAGAAAAAGTATGCGATTAAATCCGAAAGTATCCAATTAGCTTCGTATACAAATATCGCATTTACGAGAAAATATAATTAAATTGAAAATATTAAAATTGAAATTTCGCGTCAGTGACGTTCTATTAATTAGTTTAGTTTCATTATTTAAGAAAGTAACTTAATTATTATTCTGTGTAGTGGTGAAATTAAGTTCATAAATTGCAATCAAGACAGAAAGTATTTGCTTACATTAGGTTTCGTGTAGTTTTAACTTTAGCAATTTTTTCCTTAAAATTTTGCTATAATTTTGGTTTGGCATAATTTTTTCTGTATTTATTTTTCAGAACGAGTTGAACTACTATTAGTTTTTTATTAGCCTATCAAAATCAAGAATATATCTGAAAAATATTATTAATGTTATTTTTAAATTTACTCTGACGAGGCTCGATCTTGCATTTGTGCAAATTATTTTTAATGCATCCAGCTTAAGTATTTAAATGTAGCTTAACCTAATGGCAATTCAGTTTTTTTTTACTGATTGTTTACTCAATAGAAACATAATTTATTTTGCAGAGACTCTTATAAATGAATTCCTTTTTTCAATTACCTTAGTTACTTTGATGTAAACAATTGCATGTAATATCGCAATTTTATTTATTTATTGAAATTGAAGTTCATCGTTACACTGCAATTATTAAACTGTATCACGAACAATTTTTTTTGGCATTATTTACTTTATCTGCTTTCAAATGTATTGTGTTGGCTGTATTTGATTGAGACAACGTTAAGCAAGTTCATGTGACTGAAGCAGAATTTGATTGGAACGGTATTGAAATATCTGATGTGGATGAAGAAATTTGATCTGTAATCAGATTACAATTTTTTTTGTTTAATATCGATTCATCAATATAGTCTTCCACTACACTGGATGATTGCTACCCACTGTAGTTTAAGGGTTAATAAATCGGCACCACTGCACTGAGAAAAATAATTTGTTGGCTCACTCTTGTATTAAATATATTTCGTTTGCCTCAATACGTATTTTTTGTATCAAATAAAATTCATTTACTATAAATGTAATTCTATTCTAGATACAAAATATTTATTTCAACAAAGGAAAATTATTTGAAGCAAAATTGAGTAATAATCGATTCATTTGAAAGCTAGTGGTAAAATATGTTAATTGTAACAACTATATCCTTAAATAATCTTCCAACAAATATATTAGTTACGGCAAAATAAATATGTTGCTATAATAATTATTAGTTACATATTATTTTAGAAAACTGAATTTCGTTTATCCCAACCGACACATAAATAATTTGGTTATAATAAAGAAAATTCATTTGTTGCAATATTTTTTCGTTTGTCTGTATAATAAATTATGAAACCTTTAGCAGCCTACGGGAATATAAATCAGAATTATGCAGACACAAAAAGAGTGCGAACGTGTTTTTTTATAATACAATTAAAACAGTTAAAAGTCACAGTTCTAATCGGTGAACCAATATTTGGTCTTGTACAACTATTTGTGAGCCACGAAGAAAATTTTTACATTTGTTTACAATCTATTGAAACTTTATGTTTTGATATCTATTACTTCGCTTATTTGATCAAACAGCAAAACAATGCTGTGTTCAGAGATATAGAATCTTTAAAATGTGACCATACATCTTATATAACTAAATATTCCAACAATTAAAATTTTTATATGGGATTATTAAAGTAAATATTAAAAACTCAATAAAACTTACACTGGTAAAACTACTGTAAAAATTTGAAATTATTTAATCAAAATAAATTGTTTTAAAAAATTTGCATTTATGTTTTATTCTTCCCCTGAGTACGTATTGAATGATAAAATCTTAATTTTATTGTAAATTTATCGAACTCAAAAAAATATAGAAAGCTTCATTTATAAGAAGTACTCCTTCATAAGAAGTACATTGGTATATTTGCCATGCGCATATTAAATTTGTGTGTTAAACTTTTAAAAAAGGAGTATTAAGCTCAGTATATAATCCTGCTCGATAGCTTTAGAGACAACATATTGTACGCTTGTGACAAACAATTGTTTTAAAATGCGATCAACCCAAGTGAAATAGACGGGTGTTACAAATAAATTCGCATTTAAGTCAAACTTAAATTAGTAGACTCACAATTCAATTCGATTATTCCAACTAAATTATCAGCTGAACCAATGGAATATTTAGTTATAATAAACATAATCATTATTACACTGAACGAGTATTTTGTTGCTTAGAAAGAAAATCGTTTATCATTAAGAAATTATTCGGTTGTATTAGTTAAATCTTATTAGGTACAAATAAACTTAGAGTTCACTTTGAATGAAATTTTATAACAGCAAAAATATGTTGTTTCCTCTATTGAAATTATTTAGTTGTAAATACTAATAAGCGATTGTGGCAAAACAATAATATTTGTATCAATCGAAAATTGATTTATAATAACTTCAAATTAGGTCTTACAAACAAAAATTGATATTAGTCCAAATGAATTAATATAGTTGCGGCAACAGCGAAATTCAAGAGGCGCAAAAATCGTTTGTCACAACTAAAACTGTTCTCTCAGTGTGTGTACCAATAATGTTGCAGATGTGCGCCGAAAACTATGGCCCGTGTAATTGTCGACATCTTCAAGTTTCAAAAAACACCAAAAATCATTTTTGGCTGGAAAATGTATACCTTTGTTTGTAAGTGACCTGTTACCTTCATATCTAAGAAGTTCGGCAAAATCCAACAGAATTCTTTTTCAGAAATGCAGTGAGCTTATCATATTATATATTGATGTTGTGATTTTTTGCGATCATGGTTTTATTATTTGCAAAATACCAAATTATTCTCGTATATAATAATAAACATGTACTTTTAAGGTTGTTGAAGTACTCCGTCATGACCGTTTCACTAACGCATTTTTCGTCAATTTTTTTTCTACCCTTCATAAACTTATCATACGAGCGTAAATAAACATCAGCAGGTTTTTTGGGAAATAAGTTTAAAGCAATTAACTCTGCTTTGTCATTAATTTTATTTAAATAATCCTGATCGTCCATTTCAATGTTAGATGCAACTATTTTTATTCACAATTATAAAAAACTCATTTATTTACAATAGTGACAATTAAACAATAAATGCAAAGTCACTTAGATGTACGAAAAATGTCAGAAAAAAAGTTGCGTTTATATTTAAAATTAAAATTTTTTGTTTGTCGATAAAGTGCCATTATAGTCGAATGATATAAAATAAAGTATCCGACTTGTGTTACTAATGGGTATGTGTTAATAATGTCCTTTCTTGGTGAAAAGTCATTTACCAATCTCTCATATTATTACTCAATAATAGCACTAGTTGCATAATCTACTATTTTCGCGTACCTATAAGCCACACTTTTTTCACTCCAAAATTGTTAACTTTAAATGTGACACACAATGAATTGATTTGAAATTCTTTGCTATTTGGTCTTGTAGAACTACTGATAAATATTCCATCACAAAGCTAGCTCAGCTCAAGCTGCCATCACTTTTAATTATTCGTGTTTCTACCTAATCCTCTGTACCATTCATATTTTCTTAAAAATATTTGCATTCATACTAAAAAACATTTTCCACGTTATTTAAAACTCTAGCGCATATACAGTCAATAATATTTGCTAGTGGTAGGTTGATTCTCATAGACCTAAAAAGAGTAGATCTATTATTCCAAAACATTGATATTAAAAAAACATGTGCTCTACATTTTCAGTTTAATTCTCGAACTCAAGGTAATCATTCGTGCTTAAATTTATAAGTATCAAAACAACCATGCCGCTTAGGAACTCACTTAGATAAAAATTCTTCTCTTCTTCCACCTCTAATTTGTATATTTACTCGCCGAAAAGATAAATCGTAGGGTCCAACGTCCTTTGGACGAACAGTCCTATTGCACTCTTGCAACTCGTTCACAGTTTCCGCAGACGTGCCTTAGCTTATAAATCTACTGGCGGTATGAGACACACGGCCTCATCTAAGATCATTATAAATGCACAAACCACTCCTAAATAGCTAAACCTATAAAACAGAAGCCACATGCTGCTTCAATGTACTTTTATCTATAGCACTCGCCCATATCGGTGCGACTTACATCAGAATAGATGTAACCGACGTATTAAGTAATAATATGCGACTTTGTTGAGCATTTCCTAAGTTCGAAATTAATTGCGACTAAGCTCCATTTACTACATCATCCATTATCTCCCAGGTACATGATAAAAGGTTTTGACTCCATTTTTGTCGAACCCCTTTAACCTTTATGTTTTTTATCTTTTTTCTAGTGGTATATATATATATATATATATATATATATATATATATATATATATATATATATATATATATAAATATATATAAATATATATATATATATAAATATATATATATATATATATATATATATATATATATATATATATATATATATATATATATATATATATATATTACCTCTTCTGTGTGTTTTGCCACCACAACAACCGCCACATCATCCGGTAAGTCGGCAATTGTTGCTTCTTCTGGTATCGGTAGTTTCCTCCATACATGGCAATGCACAACGTAAAAGCTAGCACCGACTCTTGTGGTACTCCTCCGATATCAAATATGATAGTAGTTTGGGCTTCTCGTATACTTTAAGTCTCTATTTCTTAAGCAATTAGCCACCAGCCTCGTTGATTACTTGAAAACGTTTATACTTATAGTAGCGCATCTTATAAGCACTTTCATCTAGTCGAAGTAAAGGCATTTTCAATATCCAAGGATGATGATACACATACCTTTGTTCCTTCCGGCAGAAGGATCAGCCGCTGTACATGCAATTGCATAGGAAATAATCCTTCCTTAAGGCAAGTATATACAAACTAACAAAATGCTCCGGATATGCATGAACCAGAAGCCACTCAGATCTTTTGTTTACCACTATACCACACACTGTTAGAACCTCCTCTATTGACATTATTGGTGGAATATTTTCTTCTTTTACCCCTTGGTTCAATGATTATTATATAAACAGTCTGTTGTGGAAATAAAGCAGAGATAATATTTTCAACAATTTTAGCCACGATGGACGTGCATTATATGTTGATATAAGCGTGTAGTACTGTTTGCTGCAGCAGGTCTTGCGCAGTTTTCCAGTGATTATGATTATGTTGGATCAACCTTATCTTTTTCGTTTCATTTGCAGCGCCTCCTCATATATCTGACACTTCCAACTACCAGAAGAATGTCTATTCCCTTCAGTTGCTTTATCAGTACAAAACATGCATTTCGTATCATTGCTGTAGCATTTTGCAAAGGGATTTTTTTCTCCGTACTACCTACACAGCTTAGACCTATCCTTCAAAATCCTACAATGATGAGCTTGATGACCATATTTAATGCATTTGAAACACTTTAAATGCTCGTTTATTTCTCAAATTCAATAAATCACACAACCAATCCTTTTTTACCTTTGGATATAACATCCTTTGCTATTTGGCTTAGAAGACTAACCACTGCCTTTTATATCCCACTTTAAGAAGCTTTCAGCATTTTTATAGAAGCAAAACCTTTTGTTTCTCCCACCACTGATTGTAGATCCTGAAATACTTCGTCCTGTGTAGTCACTACATCAATGACCCTTATTTCTAAAAGAGCTTCCTGACAAGTAAGTTTTTAATCTGCCTTCATTTTTCTTAGTAGTTTAGCACACGACAAAAATTTGTAAATTCCAAAAACGAAAATTCCAAAAAGCCCCTAAAAGACGGTTTTGTTGGAAATTTGTTTGTGTATAAATATCGTGGCTTACCGGTTTATCTTAACCCTGGTGTTTTCCTCAGTTAACTTTGTAGGCTCTATCAAAGTAAGTTCAATGATTGCTGTAAATTCGGTAACATAGGCCTCTTCAAGCGGTCAGCCTCTTAAATACAGCAATTAACGCTGAATTGTCATAACGCTGACAATTTTCGAAACTCTTAGAGATAGGCCATCGATGCATACTATTGCGTAAGTCGTTTTATGGGTAAGCTTATCTTTAGTTTGTGGTTTACTGCAGCGACATAGCAAGCTTTTCATATGCGCATCTTTGTACAATTATTTGTATTGGCCATAAAAGTTGAGATACTAGGTCCATCCAATATAATGTTATCATCGTATCGGTCCAAGAGATTAATTTTTTAAAAGACTTAGATGACAGTACATTAGATATTTTCTGAGCCGTTGCAGAATCCATTAAATTCTGTTTTAATTTTATCAAAAGAGATCCATCGTGGGATAGATATTTATCCAGCAGGGGTAGTGAGATTTACAATTCTCGCCATTTTGTAATTTATCCCAAAAAAGGCCTGCTATAAACAGAATTCGTCAGAGCTCATCATAACCTTATCTGCAATCGTTATCTATAATCGTTATTTACAATCGCTACCAATATCCAAAGGTAAGTGTCACTTGTAGGTTTAGACTACCCGATATCAGACTTAGTTTAGATGCCACTAAAGCCGAATGTATCTGCTGCTGAATTCCAGTGTCAAGTTTAATTTTCAATTGATTTTGTTTTCTTTAATTTGATAAGGCTTCTGCTAGTATGCTTTGTCCAAAAAACAGATCATCTACATACAAATCATTAAAAACTACTTTAGACGCCATCAAATAGTTTTGCTTTTCATCAATAGTGGCTGTTAAAAGGGCTTCACTGCTTGTATGGATGTACTTATGTTATTGTCACCTTCACGCAATGGTTACTAGATCTAGTTGAAGTAAAGGCCTACATAGTTACAATTACATCCTTTAAATGAATTGCATAGTTGTGTTTTTGGTAGACCAATCAAAAACTCGCCTTTGTAGTATAGTACTCGAATCATTTAGAATTACATGATGCGGAAGAAAACTGTATCAAGTTTCCTTTGTTGCATAAATCACTTAGTCGTCCGCAGTACTATGACCGTATAAAACTTAAAAACACACATTATTATTTTTTTGTTTCCTATATCTATTCCAGGGTTGAACACTCCCAACACTTTAATTGTTTGCTGATAACGCCCTACTTTGCTACGTTATCAGTTAGATCAAAGACGTGACTTGTTAATTTTGATTTTGAAAAGAAATCAATATTTTGGTTACAGTCTTAAAACTACAAGCCGAGGTTTTAAAATTGATCCGGTACCGGTATATCGTTTACCTGATACTGTTACCTGATAACATGGCTTTTTCACGTAAAGTAATTTAATATTTTTTCTCCTTCTGATTTCACAGTAAAAAAATAATGACAGTAAATGTTGCATTGTACAATACCGAAGAAATAATTGTGTTATTTGTGGATTCTATGTAGATTTACGAGTTAATTATAAAAATTAAATATGACATCAAAAAAGCGGATATGTGTTTTTAACGTAAAATTGGAAAAAGAATTTTCCACGTTCAAAAAAAACGAATGATGAGTCTATAGTTGAATGTGTTACATGTAACAATTAAATAATTTCAATTAGTAATAAAAATATCAAATTACCAATAAATGCGTATCGTTTGGTGGGAATAATTGTAACAAGAATTTTGAGGGGGTTCGAAAGGCAGGTAAAAATATTATATTTGCTCCACTGAGGAAAAATCATTATCTTCAAAATTTAGTTAGTGTTGGATGGCCCACTCATATACTAAACAACTGCATTAAGCACTCAACGATTTGTGGCCTACTAATATTGAAGCTTTGATTGGAAAATTACTCAATCATTTTTTGACGTTTACAGTAAGATATATATGTATTAATATATATTTATATATGTATATATATTTATATTTGTATATATATATATATATATATATATATATATATATATATATATATATATATATATATATATATATATATATATTTATGTTGTACGTGTCGAACCAATGTAGCTAGCAGTAATCCGTTTATATCAAAACTATTTATGCATGTGAATGCATTGTCTCAATTATGTGCCTACACCATACAAATATGATTTGTTTTACCATTCAAAGAAGTTGACACGCAACAAAATTTTAATTCCCATACATCTCGTTTAATTATTAAATCTTTTAAAAATAGTAAAATAAAGGTGTTCAGTTACTTTGTGTATAAATGGATAAATCCACAAGAGACTCATAATATGCTTAAAATATTTTTCCGCGCACACAAATACATCTAATATACTATAGCTGCCATATACTTGTTCTATGTATTTGTATATCCACATTTATATGGCAGAACAATTTCATTTGAATGTGTTTGAAATATTATCAAATGTAATTTTCTTAATTTCCAAAGCGCCTAGAGATTATATTATGTATTTTTGTATTATATATAAGGAAAAGGAAGTAAAAAAAAGGAAATTTACACGTCACCTAAACTTTATCGAATATGAAAGAAATGGAATAATCCGTTTTATTCTCCTGAATATTCTCGATTCGTTTTACCATGAAATGAATCTTTGTATACACGACTCCATATAATAAATTCCTATGAGTATATGCATATTATTTATTACCAATGTATATATAGATATGAAAAACCATACATATATAGTTTCCTTATTTCCTTAAAGAATATAGAACCATAAAACCAAATATGACATTGTATTATGGATATAACTTTAACACACACACACAAAGCTAAAGAAAACACAAAAAATATTTACAAGAAAAAATAAACTTGTGGAAAATAAAATATCTTTATCTAAATAACATCTTACAAGAGATAAAACATATTCATGTTACACAAAAGGAAATATTATTTTCTTTGACATTTTATTGTTATATTATTTACTTTCGTCTCTTTATATCCTGTTTATATGTATTATGTGAAATTTTTTTATATTTATTTTTTTTCAGATTTGATAATCCAGCCTCGGTAGCACCATCACCAGCACGACAATTAACTTATAATTATCTAGTTTCACTAAATTTATGGTTGTTACTGTTTCCATGCGAATTGTGCTGTGATTGGACGATGGGTACAGTACCGCTAGTTGAAACGTTTACGGATCCACGGAATATTGTAACATTATTGGCGTTTGGCTTGTTAGCTTGTTTAGCATGGATTGCATTGGTTAGTGAAAATCGACAACAAGCAACCATTGTTATTATGGTAAGTGGAAACGTTTATATAATTATATGAATTTATTATAACCTTTTTTAGAAAATGATCACATAAAAAAGTAGCCTAGTGTCTAAACCCCAAACTAATAATTAATGTTGTCTTAAATTCGTGGATTTTTATACCAAGGAGGCTATAACTGAACTTGTGAGGTAGATTTAGAAGTTTTTTTTTTTGGTAAGGAAAAAAAGAAAAAATATGTGATAGAATTGGTCTGATTTCCCGCGGGAGCCAATATTTAAACTACTATTAACTCAAGTCAATCACAAGTACAATCAACTGCTCTGCATTTTGTAATATCTTATCAGCATCTCCAGTCTGCGACCATTCGTCACTGTTTGTCCCAAAAGAAAATTTACTTAATATTAATGGACTAATCTCTCCAAGCCGGAGGCTACAATAAATTGAATTAGTTTTTGTCTGAAACTTACAAATTAGTTTATTCATCCCAATGTTGCTAAAAATCATTTAGTATATAGTTGTTAATGCTTATAATAATATAATAATATAATAATATAATAATATAATAATATAATAATATAATAATATAATAATATAATAATATAATAATATAATAATATAATAATATAATAATATAATAATATAATAATATAATAATATAATAATATAATAATATAATAATATAATAATATAATAATATAATAATATAATAATATAATAATATAATAATATAATAATATAATAATATAATAATATAATAATATAATAATATAATAATATAATAATATAATAATATAATAATATAATAATATAATAATATAATAATATAATAATATAATAATATAATAATATAATAATATAATAATATAATAATATAATAATATAATAATATAATAATATAATAATATAATAATATAATAATATAATAATATAATAATATAATAATATAATAATATAATAATATAATAATATAATAATATAATAATATAATAATATAATAATATAATAATATAATAATATAATAATATAATAATATAATAATATAATAATATAATAATATAATAATATAATAATATAATAATATAATAATATAATAATATAATAATATAATAATATAATAATATAATAATATAATAATATAATAATATAATAATATAATAATATAATAATATAATAATATAATAATATAATAATATAATAATATAATAATATAATAATATAATAATATAATAATATAATAATATAATAATATAATAATATAATAATATAATAATATAATAATATAATAATATAATAATATAATAATATAATAATATAATAATATAATAATATAATAATATAATAATATAATAATATAATAATATAATAATATAATAATATAATAATATAATAATATAATAATATAATAATATAATAATATAATAATATAATAATATAATAATATAATAATATAATAATATAATAATATAATAATATAATAATATAATAATATAATAATATAATAATATAATAATATAATAATATAATAATATAATAATATAATAATATAATAATATAATAATATAATAATATAATAATATAATAATATAATAATATAATAATATAATAATATAATAATATAATAATATAATAATATAATAATATAATAATATAATAATATAATAATATAATAATATAATAATATAATAATATAATAATATAATAATATAATAATATAATAATATAATAATATAATAATATAATAATATAATAATATAATAATATAATAATATAATAATATAATAATATAATAATATAATAATATAATAATATAATAATATAATAATATAATAATATAATAATATAATAATATAATAATATAATAATATAATAATATAATAATATAATAATATAATAATATAATAATATAATAATATAATAATATAATAATATAATAATATAATAATATAATAATATAATAATATAATAATATAATAATATAATAATATAATAATATAATAATATAATAATATAATAATATAATAATATAATAATATAATAATATAATAATATAATAATATAATAATATAATAATATAATAATATAATAATATAATAATATAATAATATAATAATATAATAATATAATAATATAATAATATAATAATATAATAATATAATAATATAATAATATAATAATATAATAATATAATAATATAATAATATAATAATATAATAATATAATAATATAATAATATAATAATATAATAATATAATAATATAATAATATAATAATATAATAATATAATAATATAATAATATAATAATATAATAATATAATAATATAATAATATAATAATATAATAATATAATAATATAATAATATAATAATATAATAATATAATAATATAATAATATAATAATATAATAATATAATAATATAATAATATAATAATATAATAATATAATAATATAATAATATAATAATATAATAATATAATAATATAATAATATAATAATATAATAATATAATAATATAATAATATAATAATATAATAATATAATAATATAATAATATAATAATATAATAATATAATAATATAATAATATAATAATATAATAATATAATAATATAATAATATAATAATATAATAATATAATAATATAATAATATAATAATATAATAATATAATAATATAATAATATAATAATATAATAATATAATAATATAATAATATAATAATATAATAATATAATAATATAATAATATAATAATATAATAATATAATAATATAATAATATAATAATATAATAATATAATAATATAATAATATAATAATATAATAATATAATAATATAATAATATAATAATATAATAATATAATAATATAATAATATAATAATATAATAATATAATAATATAATAATATAATAATATAATAATATAATAATATAATAATATAATAATATAATAATATAATAATATAATAATATAATAATATAATAATATAATAATATAATAATATAATAATATAATAATATAATAATATAATAATATAATAATATAATAATATAATAATATAATAATATAATAATATAATAATATAATAATATAATAATATAATAATATAATAATATAATAATATAATAATATAATAATATAATAATATAATAATATAATAATATAATAATATAATAATATAATAATATAATAATATAATAATATAATAATATAATAATATAATAATATAATAATATAATAATATAATAATATAATAATATAATAATATAATAATATAATAATATAATAATATAATAATATAATAATATAATAATATAATAATATAATAATATAATAATATAATAATATAATAATATAATAATATAATAATATAATAATATAATAATATAATAATATAATAATATAATAATATAATAATATAATAATATAATAATATAATAATATAATAATATAATAATATAATAATATAATAATATAATAATATAATAATATAATAATATAATAATATAATAATATAATAATATAATAATATAATAATATAATAATATAATAATATAATAATATAATAATATAATAATATAATAATATAATAATATAATAATATAATAATATAATAATATAATAATATAATAATATAATAATATAATAATATAATAATATAATAATATAATAATATAATAATATAATAATATAATAATATAATAATATAATAATATAATAATATAATAATATAATAATATAATAATATAATAATATAATAATATAATAATATAATAATATAATAATATAATAATATAATAATATAATAATATAATAATATAATAATATAATAATATAATAATATAATAATATAATAATATAATAATATAATAATATAATAATATAATAATATAATAATATAATAATATAATAATATAATAATATAATAATATAATAATATAATAATATAATAATATAATAATATAATAATATAATAATATAATAATATAATAATATAATAATATAATAATATAATAATATAATAATATAATAATATAATAATATAATAATATAATAATATAATAATATAATAATATAATAATATAATAATATAATAATATAATAATATAATAATATAATAATATAATAATATAATAATATAATAATATAATAATATAATAATATAATAATATAATAATATAATAATATAATAATATAATAATATAATAATATAATAATATAATAATATAATAATATAATAATATAATAATATAATAATATAATAATATAATAATATAATAATATAATAATATAATAATATAATAATATAATAATATAATAATATAATAATATAATAATATAATAATATAATAATATAATAATATAATAATATAATAATATAATAATATAATAATATAATAATATAATAATATAATAATATAATAATATAATAATATAATAATATAATAATATAATAATATAATAATATAATAATATAATAATATAATAATATAATAATATAATAATATAATAATATAATAATATAATAATATAATAATATAATAATATAATAATATAATAATATAATAATATAATAATATAATAATATAATAATATAATAATATAATAATATAATAATATAATAATATAATAATATAATAATATAATAATATAATAATATAATAATATAATAATATAATAATATAATAATATAATAATATAATAATATAATAATATAATAATATAATAATATAATAATATAATAATATAATAATATAATAATATAATAATATAATAATATAATAATATAATAATATAATAATATAATAATATAATAATATAATAATATAATAATATAATAATATAATAATATAATAATATAATAATATAATAATATAATAATATAATAATATAATAATATAATAATATAATAATATAATAATATAATAATATAATAATATAATAATATAATAATATAATAATATAATAATATAATAATATAATAATATAATAATATAATAATATAATAATATAATAATATAATAATATAATAATATAATAATATAATAATATAATAATATAATAATATAATAATATAATAATATAATAATATAATAATATAATAATATAATAATATAATAATATAATAATATAATAATATAATAATATAATAATATAATAATATAATAATATAATAATATAATAATATAATAATATAATAATATAATAATATAATAATATAATAATATAATAATATAATAATATAATAATATAATAATATAATAATATAATAATATAATAATATAATAATATAATAATATAATAATATAATAATATAATAATATAATAATATAATAATATAATAATATAATAATATAATAATATAATAATATAATAATATAATAATATAATAATATAATAATATAATAATATAATAATATAATAATATAATAATATAATAATATAATAATATAATAATATAATAATATAATAATATAATAATATAATAATATAATAATATAATAATATAATAATATAATAATATAATAATATAATAATATAATAATATAATAATATAATAATATAATAATATAATAATATAATAATATAATAATATAATAATATAATAATATAATAATATAATAATATAATAATATAATAATATAATAATATAATAATATAATAATATAATAATATAATAATATAATAATATAATAATATAATAATATAATAATATAATAATATAATAATATAATAATATAATAATATAATAATATAATAATATAATAATATAATAATATAATAATATAATAATATAATAATATAATAATATAATAATATAATAATATAATAATATAATAATATAATAATATAATAATATAATAATATAATAATATAATAATATAATAATATAATAATATAATAATATAATAATATAATAATATAATAATATAATAATATAATAATATAATAATATAATAATATAATAATATAATAATATAATAATATAATAATATAATAATATAATAATATAATAATATAATAATATAATAATATAATAATATAATAATATAATAATATAATAATATAATAATATAATAATATAATAATATAATAATATAATAATATAATAATATAATAATATAATAATATAATAATATAATAATATAATAATATAATAATATAATAATATAATAATATAATAATATAATAATATAATAATATAATAATATAATAATATAATAATATAATAATATAATAATATAATAATATAATAATATAATAATATAATAATATAATAATATAATAATATAATAATATAATAATATAATAATATAATAATATAATAATATAACAATATAATAATATAATAATATAATAATATTTCTATAATATTTAACTTGTTTAAGGATACGACAGTTATTTTTTTCAAAAAGTACAAAAACTGAATTTATAACATTTTCAAACATTTTGAAGAGTAAAAAAAGCTCTGCTGGTCGTTGATGGCTACTGAAATATTTGACCTATCTTGCTTTTTAACAACTATTAATTTATTTTAACATCTATTTTTTTATTTTAACAACTTTAAGCTATTGATTTTAGTTTATGTATAGTATATCCAATTGGAGTATTGACTTCCGTATTAAAAAATAAATGCTGAGTTCGATTTAAATCTTTATTCCTAATAGCCTGAAAATATCAATCTGCACCTCATTTTAATTGTCCCACTCCCAACTGTAATTTTATAGTTAATACTTCAAAGATTATGGTTATGCGATTTCAAAAAAAGAATAAAATCGGACAAAATTACTTTTTTAAGGTTAAAACTAAAAAAGAGCGTCACCGGCAACCCTCGACACTTGACATACTAAATTACACAAAAAGCATAGTACAGATTATAGAACCATAAACGGTAACGACAACGGTTTCTTCGTTGAAATAAACTTGAATTCTATAGAGAATTTTAATCGTAATGTGTCAGGAAAAAATCTCAAAGAAATAAGTCTAACGGCATTAAAGACCTGAGACCAGTTCTGATCGCTAGAACAATAAACCACACTACCAGAAAATGACTTATGCGCATTAAATTGAATTGTTTGTCTTTTTGGCATGTGCACTAAAATCACGTGTCGTTCATAAACTGTTATTTCCTATCCAGTTATATTTTTAAGAATCCGATGATGATTTAGAACAAATAGTTGTCGTGTTGTGGGAGGAATTGTTTTTCAAATGTCAGCTGTCATGGTGTTTTTTTTTCGTTGGCAACACTTTACCGAAAAATATAGAAAAATTCAAATCTTTTGTGAATTTTGAAACTTTTTTAGTTATGAAAAAGTAATAATTGGGCTTTCGCCTGCTAATTAGAAGACGGTTTGTCTCGTCAGTTTCATAAAATTTTTGCAGTGAAGGTTCCATCTCAATCAGATTAGCGGTACTTTTGATATTAACTTTGAAGTTTATAGTTTTGATTGGTGATTGTTTTATTTAACAGCTTAACACATATGTTAAGTCCTTGCTCATTTATAAAAAGCACACCATCTAGTTAATTTTTTTTTGATTGCATAGGACTTTCAGAATGACTGTTAGATTGTTTTTGCTCCAAATTTTGAAATTTAATTTATTGATATAGTCGGTTAACCGGAAACGAGCCTCATCCATTAACAAAATTTTCCAGTAAAAATGTTCATCAATGTCCAATTTGTCTATGGTAAAATCAGCAAATAAACGACACTTCCAATGGCTTAAGTTATTAGACTAGTTAGATCTTAAAAGCCCTTAAACCCTAGTCTTTATGTTGTGCCGTATGACAGCCCTAATAGTTGTGAACATTGTGAAATTAATAAATGTTTATCTCCTCGTACTGTCTCTTCTACGAACTCAACGAATAGTACGTCCAGGAAAACGATTATGAAAACCATAAATAACACGATGTGCAGGATAAGTTTGGCTAACAAAACACTGATTTTAATAATAAGTGTTAATAATTTTTAAACGTAATGAGTCATGCCCAACTTTACAAAATGATCAGTTAACTCTATAATATTTTTAGCCACATTTTTCCGAATTAATCGGTTCATTTATAGATAACATTTTAAACGAACCTAAAGTTAAACAAACATCCATCGCCACTGATGTATATTATGGTGTCACAGACGTTGCACAATTTGCATCATTATAATGTCAAAAACTGAACAAAATGTATACTATTAACACTCGGAAGCCCATACAGTATAACTTTTTAATATTTACAAATATAGCAACCAAATACCAAGAGCGAAAAACGCTCGCTACAGTTTTGCCATTTCCTTATTTGTTGTGGTTTTGACTTTAATCAATCATCCTTGTGCCAAATATGTTTGCACTCCAATCAAGTAAAAAATGTAATATACATTTGTCGTGTCAACACATCAAAACAAAAGGTTGAAGCATCCAACACGCTATATATACCTAATAATAATATAATATCAACACTTGTACGGATAACTTCAACGCATATTTCTGCAATTAAGATATTAAATTGTGTAAACATCAAAATTGTATCTTCACGCAGCTAAAAATGTTTACCATATTATAAATTCGATCCAACTTAAGTGACTCCAATAAACAAATAGAATTTCTACCCTTTTTAACGTTTTCAGTCAGACAATATTTTTTCGATTTACAAAAAAAAAACCATTACGTGAATTGGATTTTATTTTTTATACATAATAAATAAAAAAAAAAAAAACGAAAATTTCCATCTTTTAAAATGGCATAAGCAAAAGGAAAAACATAAACATATGAAAATTAAATTTTCTTGTTCAAAAAATAAAATTAATACATGCTCGCAAGTCTCCTTTCAACAATATATATATATAAATATAAGGAAAATCAATTTGCATATGATTACATGCCGCACCATACAAAGACTCCACTATGTCCGTGAATGGTGGCGAGACATAAGAATCTAAACACGCGTACGTTATATATTTGTACGATGACAACCTGCTTAACTAAATTGTTTTGTATGTGTTGTACGAGAGTTTTGGCGAGTTTTTGCCAACAACTCACCTCATTCTTAAAATAGCAGGGTAAAAATGGAAAAATATCAATCGATTTTATAATAATGATACAGGGACAATTTTATATTGTATATTTACCTCTGTGTGCTATTACGAGTACATTGTCTCGTTTTTTTTTCTCCCGTAAAACGAAAAATATTATGTAAAATGAATTTTTAATTTGATAATGGTCTAATTTAATTTACTTAATATATAGGGAAAATTTGGGCCAACGATTTTCAATCAAGATGGTGAAGATATTTTAAATTATTATTTACATTTTGTGGTTTGATTTTTAGATCATTTTTGGTTGTGGTTGTAAATATGGTTCTAAAGCAACTGACAAAATGTATAACCTGATCAATTTATTTGGTTCTATATAGATAATTTAATTTAATTTTGTGTTCTGCAAAGGTAAAATAATTGATATTGATTAAAATATCTGTTTAGATGACATTCTTAATTGAGTAAGCGTTTTGCTCAAACCAAACGTTTTGTCAAGATATTTTAGGTGCTTACACCAAAGCCACAAACCGAAACTAACATCTTGGTTTTTCCTGTACTCTTTTCTATTGAAGGGTTTTCGTATAATAAGTGAGATTAGTAATCATTTATTCCTAACATCATCCCCGCTGGTGCCTTGATTCGGTTCGATCCACTAACATCTTCTATCGTTGGCTTTACTTCGAACATTGCAAGCTTTATTGATAATCTTCTTTATCCTCGCTTTTGGAACCTAACCATTACAGCCGGAAAGTAAGTAAAAGATATACCATCCGTTTTTTTTTGTGGCGCTCAACCTTGATCCAAGCAGGTTAACCAACACGAAAGTAAGTGGTTTAGTGAAAGCAAACAACTATGCCGATAGTAGCTACCCATTTCAGAGGAGTTAGGGTTTGCCTTTAATATTTTGAATTATTTCAAATTTTGAAAATTGATAATATTTTGCATATTTTGAAGACTTAACATCGTTACGCATGAATATGCAAATTTTTTGTAGCTTATAGGGATCATGAATTTCTGCCTAATCTCACTCCTAATTGAAATTAAGCTACAATTAATTCTGTCATTTTCCTATGTTGAAGCATAATTAGTTGGTTTCCTAAGAAACCCATTCACTTTTGAGAATTGTTAGGTCCTTCTCTCTTTCAAGATTTTTTTGTTTATCCCATAATATAGTTGTAAATCTTGCTTTTTGGTTCGAAACTACCCCCATGGTTCCAGGTGATAATTTAAAAGCCACGGACTTGGAACTCATCAGTTGCCAATTAATAATTACACCAATGCGAACTTTTTGGAACCTCAGTTTAATTTCAAAAATCGTGTCACTACTCTGAAAGCCTTCATAGGTGACTTTCATTATGTTTTTGATTCTCTTTCCCGTTTCAGGATATTTAACACCAACTCTGCTACTGTACACTTACACTCTGCGATCTTCTACATTTGCTTTTCATTCGATTTGATTTGGTATCAACATTACACGCATGCTAGTCAATTTGATCGTTGTGGAAACTCATATGAAATTGGTCCTTCCGGCTGGATCACCAGATTTACTTTAGATAAAATTTCTACAAGTTACATTTGCGGTTTGTGATTTCAGTGGTCAGTTAGTAGGTTTATTTTTATCTTTCGTTAACTAAAGCTGAATGTATTAAAATTTGCTGGCGATTATAAGACATTTCTTTAAAGATTTGCATTATTATGTATGGTAAAATTAAGTTGAACGACGGTGAGAAATCTTTATATTTTCGCAAGTACCTTCGCGATGAAAAGGTTGATTTGGTGCAGCATGTTCTTGTCACCGAGCCGAATTATAAGCAAGTATGGCAACAATTATGTTTGCGATACGACCAATCAAAGTATGTGCTGAACTTACTAATTAAATGTTTGTGTCAAACCGGTATGCAACAGCCATCATTATAGAAATGGCGACCAGTGCATTGTAACGCTGATGAAGTATACAGATTGATAGATGCGTTGGGAGGTCAAGCAAAATCGAGATTAATGGCTTATTTATATTTGTTACTGCATAAAATTGACCCTGAAACACAACCTGCTATGTGCGCTTTAAACCGTGAAGGAAGAATTCCCACGTTATAGAAATTTTAAATTTTATTTGACAATTAGCAAGGTCATATGCCAACTTAATCCTGTACCGACGAGTGCTCATGAATGTGTAATGTGTAAAAGTAACCACAAGCTACACCAATGCAATAAGATCAAGGGCTTAAATCTAACGATGCGATCAAGCTGCTGAAATATGTGCGTGCTTTAACTGTTTGTTGATAAGACATATAGCCAGATAATTGTGGTATATGCTAACGAAAACATCACACATTGCTGTACATTAACTTTACAGACCATAACGTCATAGTTTTAAGGTCGAGTGAATTGTATTCAGGAATCAAGGACAAAACAAGAATGAATTAAATTCGAATGCAGTTGTTTCAAGTTCTGCAGCATGTAAAATTGGTAGTAAAATATTAAATTAAATTTTAAAATAATTGATTAATCATTACAAATCAATTGAATTAACCGTTTTATGACCAATACGTCCTAAAACTAATAATTTATTTAAATGACAAAAATATCCTTACGATAAAAGTCTATTACTGTGCAAATCTACTGATATTTTCTATCAGCAATTTTATGTTTGTATATGTTTTTTTCCAATGTATTGATAAATATTTGTCGGGAAAATTGCATGGCTGGGCATTTCACTATCATAATAATATCTTCAAATGTCAAATCAAAATTGTTTTATTACTATCGAAAAACTTGTTGATTTTTAACAATTGTCGCTTGGGGTTTAAAGCAGGGTTCTCAGATTTCAAAAATACTTGTGCGGGATAGAAAAGAATCATTTTATTCGAAACCATTCCAAATAAAATAAATAAAACAGAACAGTTTCATCTATAATACAATCATTCTTAATATATAATAATTTGCTAATTAATATAAAGATAAATATCTCAGTAACGGCATCATCAGTCTTTAAATATTTTTGAAACTCTTTGCAAGCCAAATTGAAACTTTCTTTGGATATTAGCTCTGCTACTAAATTCGCGCAAAAAAAGTTTTTTTCTTGGGTACCACTAAAGAAAACGATTTTATGTTCACTTTATTTGATGCAGCCGTGCTAAAAATGGGCAATCATTTGTCAGATTAGCAAGTAAAATATTGAATGTGGTGATCTAGAGATTGATTATTGCAGTTGTTTTCGTTTTCCCCTAATAATAATTTAAAGCTGTAAAGGAATCTGGAAACATTCCACTATAATCTGTTCCTGCACAACCAGTTGAAATATAACACTGTGTATGCATCACAGAATGGTAGCAAAATGTTGTTTCTGAGGCAATAATCTTTCCTCATAATTTTAAACTTTTTAGAAAAAAAAATTGATCGGGTTGGTGAATTAATATGTGCTAAATGTTTTTGAGATTTCATGAGTCAAACCACATCATTTTCTCATTGCAAGTGTCTCGCAGCCGCTCATATTAATTATGTGGTCACCAACTCGGATTAAATTTAACGTTTTATGAAGTATTTCTATGTTATTGGAAAGGTAGTTTATGGAATGGACAAAATATTGTATTAACAAAATTGTTGGCATTACAAAGCATGAAATGATTCATGAGATTGAAGATTTTTACTTTGGCGCGGCTCCGATATTGATAAGCGGGACGCGGGATATTCAATATTTAAACGGGATTGTCCCGCGCTTGGCGGTTTTAAAGTTACAATATAGTATATTTAAAAAAATCATACAATATGGAAAGAAATCTTTAAATAATTAAAAAATAAGATGTTTAGAAAAGCTTAAAGAACTGGGAAAAGGGAGAAATTAGATAAATTGGGTTAATCCATTCATGGCCGAGCATTCTTAAACGAGCGTTCGTTTAAAAATTTCACGCGGCTAACTTTTGTACAATACACGAAATACTGCTATTGATAACAATTCATGTTTTAAGACGAATTCACAGTTAAATTTCTTCGTTCATTCATTCATTCAAACAATTTTTTCAACCAATTGTATAGCTCAAAGCAGTCATGTGACTTTCTTAAGAAAATTTTCACAAGAGTAGGTTTAATTTTATATTTTTGTTTGAACGAACATCGAGTAAAAGAAAAAGCATAATACAAACAAAAAGAGAAGGATATAAAGCCATTTGTTTTGATAAATATAGTTTGACGCGGAAATAATATGTATATTAACAAATCAATAATATATTGAATATTTTATTGCAACTAATTGTATATTACTTATCACATCACAATTCACAATTTGTACTTATTGAATCCCACTGTATTTATAACCTCACAATATGTTCATCAAATCACAATATGTTTAACCACAAATAATATAAATGATGTCAAAAGATTTCAATTTTAAACAAAATGGAAACCAAATCGTTCTGATATTCGTTCTGAAATTTCACAAAAAGTGTGAATCATCAAATTAAAATTACAGATGAACGAAGAAAATTGAATGAATGAATGAACGAAGAAATTGAACTGTGAAGTCGCCTTTACACTTTAAAATGCATAATACTAAAAAAATATGTTTCAGGTACGAAATGAAATATGCATTGTACTTTCGGTACTAAATGCAATTTTTAATATTGCCAATGGTACTAATTTGAAAATATTTCTGTTAAGGTTAAGATTTTTTGTTTTCTAAAAATATGCACGATGCTTCAACTTAAGAGATCAAATACAAATGTCAAATCATAACCTCAAACGTTAATTTCTTATGGCATTTAAAATTAACGACTAAAAAAATTATGTGAAACAGCCTCCTAATAATTTGCTAATAGTGTCATTTGGTTAATTTTCGTTTATTTGAAATAGCGGCCATTTTGATCAATTTTTCATTATGAAATGACACGACGAATACGCGCGAAAATAATAAAACGACGTTGTTGTTGTAAAATTGTTCGTAATTTTTGTTTCTCATGTGACGAGGAAACCAAAAATACGAACGAATCGTTCGTTTCTTTTTCTCTATAGGCATTGCCACATATAAACAAATGAAACGAACGATTCGTTCGTATTTTTGGTTTCAACGCCACATGACAAAAAACAAATTACAAACGATTTTACAACAACAAGGTCGACTTGATATTTTTGCGCTGTTTCGTCGTATGTCAGTTCATAATGAAAAATTGATCAAAATGCCCGCTATTTCAAATAAACGAAAACTACCAAATGAAATACGAACACAAAGGCAACTATACAACAACAAAAATTAAAAAATCAAACGAAAAATTATATTGCCAACAGTTTGAGTGTGAATATGGAAATCGTTTGAAAATGGTTAAATGGTATAATGCGTTTGTCAACGAAAAAAACTATACGATCTAGTCACGATATCGTGATGTCGGACGATGGAAATAAATAATTAATAATTTTGAATGAAATTTGTAAAATTATTGAAATTTTCAAGTTTTATTAATTAAATATAGTTAATATGTATCGTTTCCATATAATTTTAGTTTATAAATTTTAGTAATTTAATCATAAATGAAGAAATCGTCGCCAGATAATTTTTCGTCTCGTTGTTATGTGGCAATGTCTTAAGACAATAAAACATTAACCAATCAAAGCTATTATAATTTATGTCTATCAGACAAATTTTGTACATTATTACGATGCCTACTGAAAAATATATTCCAGCTGAAAAATACAGTAAATTGTACTTATAATTATCGAAATGTAAATGATATTACATCATAAATGGCAATCATAAATGGCGAAGTCAAGTAATCTATAAGTCAGTTTATTAACGGGAATAAAAAATAAAAATTGACTTATTGTATTATTAGAAAGTAACACAGTATCCGCAGGAGGAATATTCTTGAAAATCTGGTGAAACAGGCAGAGTCTCCCATTTTTGAAGCACTATAGAAAATGCAATCATGCAATAACATGATAAGTAGCACTAAGCGTTTTATTGCACGAATAGTGTGATATATTAACATATAGATATTCTA
The DNA here is from genome assembly GCA_963556175.1 of Tipula confusa. Taxonomy (NCBI): domain Eukaryota; kingdom Metazoa; phylum Arthropoda; class Insecta; order Diptera; family Tipulidae; genus Tipula; species Tipula confusa. The sequence continues at coordinate 62,922,733 of OY744476.1, forward strand.
GGACGTCAACTAAAATTGAAAAGAATACCTACATTATATATACATAAATATTTCATCTGACAAATCTTTGTTTCCCCAAATTTACCAAATCCCATAAAACGGAATATCATCAGTAATCTCATCATGAATACAATCTGACAGTTTTATAAAAATTAAAATTAAAACTAATCATCTAAATCGTTTCGAACCCACATACGATTTATCATGCTACATGTCATGTCATCATCATCATGCGATTCCTCAATTATTTAAAGCGTTTTGTAAAACAAAACAAACATAAAATTTTAAAAATCTCTTAAAATGTTAAACTACGAGTAATTGAAAAATTTATGATGCGGTTTTTCATAAATCGTACGAAGAAGGAAAATATAAATGGAAATTCAATTCAATTTGCCGTCGAAAAAGTTTTATGACATTTTTATTTGAACAGCACAGAAACATTGACAAAAAAAATGGAAAACAGTTTTCCTATTATATGCTATGTGGTGCTTTGTTGCTAGAAGTGTTTAAAAAATTTTATTTTTTTTTTTTGGTTCTATTAGCTCTCATCATAATTTTTTAAGTATTTGAATATTTTATGTTAATTAAAATTTTTGTTAAACTACGCTGAGCAAACGATTTCATAATTTTTTTTATTTCGTTTCAGAGTCTTGCATTTCTTGTACTACCATTCTTGCCGGCGTCGAATTTATTTTTTCCCGTGGGCTTTGTAATCGCAGAACGCATATTGTATATGCCATCGATGGGATTTTGTTTATTGGTTGGCTACGGATTTCATTTATTGTCAGAAAAATTTACCAAAAAAATCGCGTGGACATGTATGACATGGTTACTACTGTTCCATGCGGCTAAAACATTTACGCGTAATTATGATTGGGAGACGGAATACTCAATATTTATGAGTGGGCTAAAAGTTAATCAGCGCAATGCAAAATTATTCAATAATGTGGGGCATGCACTCGAGAGTGAGGGAAAATTTAATGAAGCGTTACGGTATTTCCATGCTGCGGTGCGAGTTCAAGAAGATGATGTGGGTGCGCATATAAATGTTGGTCGAACATTTAATCATTTGAAAATGTTTAAGGAGGCCGAAGATGCATATTTACGGGCAAAATCATTACTGCCCAAAGCTAAACCGGGTGAATCGTATCAGGCACGAATTGCTCCAAATCATTTAAATGTTTTCTTGAATTTAGCCAATTTAATATCGAAAAATCATACACGATTGGAAGAGGCCGACATGTTGTATAGACAAGCGATTAGTATGCGAGCTGATTATACCCAGGCGTATATCAATCGAGGAGATATTTTAATTAAATTGAATCGTACCAAAGAAGCGCAGGAAGTATATGAACGGGCACTCCTGTATGACTCGACTAATCCAGACATATACTATAACGTAAGTATATTATTATCGTTTATTGATTCATTTTTCCCAGATACTCATATATGTAAAACGGAGTAAAGCGCGTTCATGCAACACACAAACTAGAAAATCAATAGCTTTTCATTAATAAGTTTTGTTTGTTTTCCCTTTGCATTGTACGAGTTTATCATTTACTCGCTTATATGTATGACGTCTATTGTTTGCGTATTCCTGGAAAATTCTTTGTATTGTATACGGAAAATAATAAATGAAAACTCATATTTCCCTCATCATGTTTTTAACAAAAAAGTTTTAAACCATAAAAATGTATTTCATTATATAATCGACAGTTGGGTGTTGTATTCTTGGAACAAGGCAAAGCATCACAAGCACTGGCTTATTTAGACAAAGCTTTAGAATTTGATCCGGAACACGAACAGGCATTATTAAATTCGGCCATATTACTTCAAGAATTGGGACGATTTGAATTGAGGAAATTAGCTCGCGAACGATTAATAAAGTTGCTGACCAAAGATGGTTCTAACGAACGAGTACATTTTAATTTGGGTATGTTGTCGATGGACGATAAAAATATCGAGGAGGCTGAAAATTGGTTTAGACGTGCCGTTCATTTAAAACATGATTTTAGAAGTGCACTTTTTAATTTGGCACTTTTGTTGGCCGATGACCATCGACCACTTGAAGCTGCACCATTTCTAAATCAATTGGTTAAACATCATCCGGATCATATAAAAGGATTAATCCTATTGGGAGATATTTATATTAATAACATTAAGGATTTAGATGCGGCCGAAAATGTACGTAATGCTATTTAGTAGATTTATTATTAGGGGACTAATCAATATTTTTTGTTATATTATAGTGCTACAAACGGATTTTACAACTTGATCCAATCAACATCCAAGGACTACATAATTTATGCGTGGTGTATGTCGAACGAGGTAAGTTAGCTCAAGCCCAATCCTGTTTGCAGCATGCCCATCAGCTAGCACCGCACGAAGATTATATATTGCGCCATTTACAAATCGTGCAATCTCGAATCGCCAAACTAAAAACAACACCAGGTAATTCGAAAGAAAAAGAAATCGCATTTACCGAATTCGATCCCAAAGAATTTGGCGGTGGTAATGGCAAACTAATTAATTATATTAAAACACCAAATCCTCTCGATAGTAATAATGATGTAGATAATAGTAATAATAATTTAAATAGTAATAGTAATCAAACACCACCGGTTCGATCGTCGACGGCGACGACAACCTCGTCCACGTCGGCAACATCGACCACAACAAAAACAACGGTTACAAAACCTAAACCGGGTGAAAATGCGGCGGTAAACGATCCAATATTTATCGAAGCCGATAAAATGATTTCGAAAATCGATAATGAATATCGGGCAAGTAATAGTGGTCGAACTGGTCCCGGACGATATAATCATCAACATCATCATAATTCGCATCATCAAAATTATCATCATCATCATGTGACAAGGGGTGCCAGTAGTAGTGATAGTAGCAGTAGTAGCCATAGTAATAGTTATAGTAGTAGAAATGCTGGTACATTACAAAAACCGACTCATCCAATGATAGAAACCGATATTGATGATCCATCGTCCGGTATGTCATAGCATTCAATAATACGTTAAGGACAATGAAATGGTTTTAAATGAATTATGGTGATGATGATGACGATGATGATATTTGTTAAATAAAAAAAAAAAAAATTCAAAAAATTTTTAATTTTTATAAATCTGTGATCGAAATTATGATTTTTGTTTTTGTACTGCAACCGACAAGGGACGATTTAAGTGAATATATAATGTGTGAAATGTAATTATAAATTTCGTAGTTTATAGTGTTGCCATTTGCAACAATGATACATTGTTGTGTGTGCAACATAATTTTAATTATTAATTTAATTTATATATATTTTTAATTCTTTTTTAATTTTTTTTTTTGGGAAATAAAAGTGCTAAACTAATTTAAAAAATAGTAAAACAATTAAAAGTTCGGTATGATTAATAGCATTTAAATAATGAGGATATAAATCCACATAAATAATGTTGACAATGATCTGATAATGATTGATTAATTAAAATTAAATTTGATTTTTGACTTTTTTTTTTTTAATAATAAAAAATAAAATAATGAAATCGGAAGACTGTGTTTTCTATTATTATTTTAAAAAAAAAAAAACATTTTTATATTTTATAATTATATAAAATGCATTAATAATAACTGATTTAATTTTTAATTAATAATAATTGAAATATATTTGTGCGTGTGTTGATTATATATGCAAAATGTGTGACAACATTTTTTAAGTGGATCGAATTATTAATAATCTGATTAAATAATGATTGGTCCATAACAATTTAAAAGCCATAAATTTCGATAGAAGCTGAACGAGATTTCTGGAAACGGGTTATCAAATATACGCAACAATTTATAATGTAATTTACCTTCATTTTCGGTAATTTAAGTATTTCTATTTTAGGTATTTCAATTTCAAAGGGAAACAATTGAAAAAAGTTAATCAGTATTGCACGAGTTACAATCTCTGTAAAACGTACAGGTTGAAATAGGCATAGAAAGTTTTTCTAGATGTTCGTCAAGTCATATTGCAATCTCATTGAGTCAACACCACCTCAACTTTTCAATGTCTCATGCCAAAAATAACACAATAAAGAACTTGTAGTTTGGCGTAATTGTACCGCAAATATTTACTGTACGATTACATGAGTACAGGTTACAATAAAAACAAATAAATGATCGTAATGTGGATAAACACTGCCATTTGTTGATGATCTTTTAGCACTTACACATTTTGGCGGTTTTTTATATTTTAATCTATGTGTATTTGACAGTTGAAAATTTGCCAGTATCCATCGTAGTTTCCTTAATTTTGTTTAGCTTAACGTAACTTAGTTATGTGTCTCTTTCAAATACTAGCTGTAATACATTTATTAGTTGTGAAAGTTTGTTCCGAATATCCAAATTATCATCTCTTACTATTTGAAGATAAAATGCAATGCATTACGTAACAGAAATTCTTGAGAACACACTTGAACTTATAACCTCACTTCTTACATGATGTTTAAATCGTAATAGGTAATGGTCTCGTAAAAGATAAGATACTGAAGGAGTAATCTTTGTTTCGGAATTCACAAAATTTGGCTAAGATCTTTCGTTGGAACAGACATAATTTTTTACAGAATTAAACGCCTGGTAGGTTTTTTCTTCGGGGAATTTAAGATCACAAAACATGCCCTCGAGCTTTGAAATTTCCTCTAAGATTTCCACATTTCCGAAATTAAATCGAATATCTTTTTAATTCTTAGACGACACCATCAGTTTCACTTTAAGCCATGTTTTTTGGTTTTATGTTCCCTCATCTAATTTACTTGTTGCAGCTAAAATTACGGCATTGCCATCTTGACCCATTTCTAGTTCTCTCTTAAATTTCTCTGTGAGGTTAAACTATTTCGACTTAGTTTAAAAAAAATCCTGTTTTTTCGAATCGATAGTTTTCACCCGCAATCACTACATAAATCGGACATAAACCAAGCTGCATCCATGTTGAGCCATCAATTTGTTGCTTGAAAATTTGTTTCTTCATTTATATTGGAGAAAATTTAGATTTCCTTTCCTTCTCTTTAGTTCATCATTTACTGAATTAAACGACTAAACGTTCTTTCGAGAAACAGTTCTTTTCAGTCCTTTATTTAGGAAACAACCTACCTCAAATTTGGGTGCTGCGTCACATTGACTGTATTCTTGAGGTTCAGCGGTTTTATTTTGCCCACGTTAATGTACGACTTAACATAATAACAGAGTGAGTAGATTTTCAATTTGATCAGCTAATGGTTTACTGGTCAAAATAAAAGTAATAGAGCATGGATGTGGTATTGACCTGTAGATATATAATTTTATCAAAATGTTTTCAATACTCCATGATTTTGAAAAAAAAAAACTAAAGTTAGAAAGGTGGTCAACCTGCGAAAATGGTCAACTGTACAGGTTCTGTATTTTGTTAAATTACAAAATATTTCACTTGGAGTTCTTCACGTGCTTGTGTGAACTGCAACTTAATTCCATTGTAAGGAGACATTGTTGGTTTCTTCGTTGATCCTTGTGTTTCCTTATCATAATGTATGGTTGCTTTGTTGCGCTGCTATGTTTATTTTTGGGAATATAAGAACACATTGTACTGTTGTTCGAAAATAACCGATTTGATGGTTCGAGATTTGCCTCTTACGACTAAGAGTTCCGCTGGTACGAATCGCCGTCTTTTGTTTACTGTTCCTAAAATTGATAAATTATGGCCACCCATCAAGTTACACCCATCACGCTCTCCATGTTTACTTTCTCTTTGTGAGCTGAGAGCCATTACAGTCTAAATTTATCCTTTAAATGAATAAGAGGAAGAAGAGTCGCACACCCACCATATTTTAATTCCATATTTGGCAGTTTTTGGTGGAATGCATCACCTCGATAAGGGAACAGCTGTTCATCAACTGTGATGTTTGCTCCAGCTACAAAACACTCTCGCAGATTCCGATTCAACATAAGTCATATATCTTTCATAATCAGGGGAAAACGAACTACCTTCCTTCTGACTCTCTTCGTTCGCCGAACATGAGTTGCACCAGGCCACATACTCCTTTGTGATGATTTCGGTGTTTCATATGAGAGTGGTAGTGAGGAACTCCTGACTGTTCTAGTTGAATTTGTGGAACTTTGTTGTGTTATGTTAGAGCAGCGGTCCCAGTATCTGAAGTTCAACATCTTCAGTGTCGTCTGATGGTAAAAAGGACTTGCTGGTACTTGTTGCAGACATTAATATCCTTTCTCTAAGTTGATTTTGATGTCGTCTGATCATGTCATGAACAGTTCTGATATTGTACATCAATCGACCTGTAACATCTTCTACAATCCCATCCACCCATCGTTTTTTATCCGAATAGTTTCGCGCATTTGTTGACCAACTTTATATTTGGTTTGGTGTTGTTGCAGCTGGTGAACGACCTGACCAAGGATCAGGTGTGGTGGGATAAGTTGACGAATATTTGTACATTGCCAATTCACGATTGTTCTCCTCGCACATTATTTTTGAAAATGCTTCTTAGAAAGTTCACACTGTACAGCTCCGCCTATCAATTGGACGAAGCAATTGTGTTTGACAACCCTTCAATGGAGAAAATCTTCTGAAGTTATGGTAGTTATAGATGTGGCCGTGGCGAGCTCGACCGTGTATGGAAACTTTGAATACGAGTCTACAACAATAAACCACATGCGAGAGTAGAATGGCCGCGCAAAATCTATGTCGACTCTCTCCCACGGACCTGTCGCGTCCGGCCATGATGAAAATTCTCGTTTCGGATCAACTGCTGCGTTCTAATAAATGGAGCACGTTGAGAATAATCTCTCGATTATCTCATCTATTTTCGGGAACCAATCATACCGCCGAGCCATTTGCTTCATTCGGCTCCTACCCCAATGGTCTTCTTGTAACATTTGAAGCACTTGCTCTTGTAGCTTTAATTGTACAACTACGCGAGTGTATTCCGTATGTAGAAGTGCGATTCCCCGTCTGCAACAATAAAGAGAATTTACGATCAAAGTATGGTTTCATATTACCTTGGTTTTCCTGAAGTAACTCCGGCTATCCATTGGTTATAAAATGTGATACTTCCTGAATAAGAGGATCATTCCTCGTATATTCAGCAATAATACTGGTGTTGATTGGGAAACTATTGATGGTCACTTGATAGATCTCCTCCGCATCCAACAGATTTTTCTCCTTTTCATCGAATTCCTCATCGGATCCAACCAAGAGTCGAGGAAGGTCATCTGCATTTGCGTGATAAATGGTATGCTTGTATTTAATTTAATAATTATACGCTTGCATAACAAATGCCCATCGCTGAAGTCGGTGCAATGTCAGCACTGGCAATTTTTTTAAATAACGTAGTGAGAGCTTGATGATCTGTTGATAGGGCAAAAAGTCTACCATACAAATACGTATGAAACTTTGCGACCCCATACACTTTTGCTATAAAGCTTCATTTTTAATTTGACTGTAGCCGACTTGACTATATTATTAAGTGTCTTGGACGCGAATGAGTTCGGCTTTTCACTCCCATCCGGATATCGATGAGATATTACCACGCCGATACCATATTTTACGCATCTATAGCTAGTATGATGGGTAGATCATCGTGATAATGTAGAAGGCGAACGGCATTGATCATCGTTTCTTTCAGTGATTGAAATGCCTTTTCTTGACGCTCTGTCCATACAAAATCAACATCACTGCGCGTAAGCTCGTTGAGAGGTGCCGCCTTTGACGAAAAATTTGTCACAAATGTATTGTAATAATTTAACTTGCCTATAAAAGTCTCTACTTGATTAACATTCTGTGGTCTTTAGGAATCGATTTGACTGCCTCTAACCTATTTTTGGATGGCAAAATCCCTACGAATCGATTTCATGCCAAACGTATTCAATTTTTTTCTCTTCGAAACTATAATTTTCTTTTTTACATCTCAACCCATATCTAGCTAACCTTTCCATTATTTCCTGCAGATTATGCACATAACGAAACGCTGAAAATACTCGGTGCTGGTGCTATTCCAAAATGCATCCGTTGATACTCAAAAAACCAGGATGGATTGTTTATTACCATAAACTTTTTTAAAGGGTCCGATAGCTCAATCTACAAATACACATCAGTCAGATCCAACTTAGTAAAATATTGGCCATCATACTATTGCCATCAAAATATTGGCCATAATACATTCTCATCGCCGATTGATGACACGGTTGATATTGGTTTAAAACCTCTTCCTTAAACTCCAAACATGTTTTGGTGGTATCATCAAACACAGTTGTGATCTGCAGTACTTCATCGAGAGTTGGGTTATACTCTTGCAATTCCGCGGTTCGAACTTTGTCATGAGGTGTGTGACTTACTATCATACCTTGAATACTTAAGTCAACGTGTGATTGCTGCCAACCCTCCACTTCACACTGAAACTTACAATCACGAGCAACATTCCGCAACCCAGTCCAGTCCGTATATGATTGTTGAGGTTGCATCTTCGTTCGATTAAATTTAAAATGGGCAGCGAGCGCGTGTAGATATGAGACAAATTACTCTGCTAGTATATTATGCAAATCATTGAAATATTTGTCTTTAATGTTCTCACCGCACAACTTTTGAAATAGTTCAAGAGTCTCAGTTCCGATCCAACCGAAGGAACACGCTCGTTTAGTCGCATTGTCAGTGATTCCGTTTGCTTCAAAATCCTGTTCCAGCTAGAGTAGGTATGTTGAAAATCTATCCACAACACGATCGAACTTACGGAACGTAAAAATGGCTGCTGCCTGCTTCACAGGAACGTTTAGCGTATCCTTTAACATTTTTTGATTTCCCTCCAGAATGTTTACTAAAAATTCCTGGTTTGAATGTTGCACTTGCGTTAAAATAGTTTGTAGCACTTGTGCATCCATTATTATCTCGAGTTGGAATGATCCAACATAAAAACACCCAAAATTTAACCTCACTTTCACACGTGGAAGGCACGAATTTTGTTAAGCCTTTTTTTTTTTGTTAATTTGCTATTCGATATCTTCGTTGCCAAATGTTATGAGGGTGACATGTGGTTTCAGATGAGATGGAGGAAAAAAATCATTTAATGTTTAGTTCTATTTTTGTTAAAAACAATTGTATTACGGTGCACATAAAATTATACCTGCGGTCAGAATACACGTTGTTACATAGAACCATTTGTTGGAGAATTACGTTAGTTCTGATTTTTTAATTAATTTTTTAACCGTTTGTATTAACCTTTCGGCCAAACCGTTTGACTGACAATAATATAGGTTTATTGTACTATGAGTTATATCCCAATCATTGAGAAATGTTTTAAAATCTTCTGAATAAAATCGTGGACCGTTGTCCGAGATTATGGTTAACGAAATACCATGTCTAGCAAACATTGATTTTAAATGTATCACCACTTGTTGAGCCGTCATGTTACTAAGTTGAGCAATTTCAATAAGTTATGAGTAATAGTCAGCCAGCACCACTATATAATCTTGATATTAAATAAATCAATGCCAATTTTTCCAAATGGAATTTCTGGTATCTCATGTGGTATTAATGGTTCTTTCGGGTTATTCTTACCAAATTTATGACAAATCTGACACTTTTCGATTTCATTAATTATATCGGTATTAATGCCTGACCAATATATATTACCTTTCGCTAATTATCTTCATTTACTAATTCCTAAATGACCTTCATGTTTAAAATTCAACATTTCTTTTCTTAATTTTTCAGGAACCACCACTGCTCTACCTTTAAATATTAAATTGTTAATCAAATGTAACTCGTCTTTGATATTAAAATATTGCCTAACAGAATGTACTGTGCTTTCCTTTCTATTTGGCCATCCTGACTATAGTTTTAATAATTTCTTGACTAGTTTGATCTCTATTAGTGACTTCTTTGAGTGGCAAATTCCTATAAATCAAGTTCACCTGTATTTCATTATCTAAGTCATTGCAATATTCAGTGTCAGTCGGTAATGGAGATCTCGATAGAGTATCTGCAATATACATCTTATCTCCTGGAATATGTTTCACTATGAAATCATATTTTTGTATCCTCAACATCATACGTTGAAGTTTCGTTAGTACTAATGCCAATGATTTTATAAACAAAGTCTCTAAAGGCTTATGATCTGATTCAATTAAAAATCTATTGCCTTACAAATACTGATGGTATTTTTCACAACCAAAAACTATCGCCAATAATTCCTTTTTGATCTGTGCGTTCATTTTATGCGTAGTCGTCACAGATTTAGATGCGTATGCCAAAGGTTTGCCATTTTGTAAAATTACAGCCCCCATCGCGAATTTACTTACATCCACCGACAAGACTATAGGCACAATTGGATCAAAATGCACTAACACAGGAGATTCGGTTATAACTCCCTTCAAATTATCGAAACATTTTTTATGATTTTCATCCCAAAGGAAACTATTTCCCTTCTGTAATAATTGCCTTAACATCTCATTTTTCAGATAAATTTGGTGTGAATTGACCTAAATAATTCACCATTGCTAGAAAAGCAATTCTTTTATACTGCCAGGAATTGCCATTTCCTTAATTGCTTTAATTTTTGAAATCTCTGGTCTCATACCATTTTTATCAAAAATATGCCCAAAGTATTTAACCTCAATTTAATTAATTTTGCATTTTTCTTTATTGAACTTAAGCCCTAGTTCTCTAGCTTTATTCAGAACTCTTTCCAAATTTTCATTAGCTCTGTACTGTTTTCTCCATAGACTTTATATATCATCTATATACACTAACGTACCAAGAAGTATTCCGAAATGTTCTGACATTACCCTGTGGAAAATCTCAGGTGCCGAATTAATGATTATTTAATTTTTACATGATTTATTTAATTTTCTTCGAATTTCTTCCATTGTGGGAATAGAGTGTTGGAACCTTTTAATCGCCTTGTTTAAATTTCTAGGGTCTAGAAAAATACTTAATTTGCCATTTGGCTTTTTTATCACTACGATACTGTTCACCCAATCAGTAGGTTTAGTAACCGTTTCAACAAATTTAATTTGCACCATGTAATCTAATTCTTCTTTCAACCTATTCTCTAATTTAAAAAGAAATTTTCGTAATGGTTGATCGTAATGGTTCTATCTATTACTGGACTAATATTCTCACAGCTCAAATACACAACAAAAAATTTCAACACTTCTACACTTTCCAATAGGACTGATTGATTCATTCGCAAAAGATGTTAATCTAGTTAATGATTGTTCAATAATACAAATGTGTCAATTGACTTAATATTTTCTTGCGCTCCAATATCTATACTTAAGCTTTTAATTCTATATTATTAATACTAAATTTAATACACAATCCAGATCCTTTTCCGACAGTTATTTTTCTTTTAAAATCTGAAACTCCGACCACAATCCACAAATATATATCCTTTACCAATTCATCAGTTAAATCTCCGAACTGACACGATTTTGCTTTTAATTTAAGATCCGCTATGCAGTCTTCAAACGTTTGCGTTGTTTGTTGCGTTGTTGTAAAAAATGTTGCTTTGTTGTGCCTCACATGCGTTTGATTTGGTTTCGGTGTAAAATGATTTTCAAACTTTTCATTTTCATCATCTACCTCAAATTTTAGCGGTTATTTATTAAAAAAAAAAAATAAATAAACCAAACAAATAATTTTTATTGCAAAACAAAAGGACATTAAATTCTATTTTTGTTTTTACTTTCTCAAGAGCGCAACTTCAACTAAAACATAATATGCACTACTCGTGCTACACACCAAAACGGAAAAAAAAGAAAACAGGGTTGTCGCTACACTCCCTCTTTTAAACTTTAAATCGTCTCGATAAAGTTTAAACACAAAACTTTTATCATTGCTGGTGCTGCCGCGGTCGTCCTCTGCGTCGAATAGGATTGGTAGGTGAGGAGGTGCTGTCGCCGGAGTACAATTTCAGTGCCAAAACATGATACTTCCCAATTAGGGTTTTGTCACGATTGGCGGTTTCCACTTCATAAATAGTTGAGTTTACCACTTTGCAGATTCGATACGGTCCATCCCGCCTTGGAGCTAATTTTCGACTGAATCCTTTGGCTGCATTGCTCTGAACGTGCGAATTGACCAATACCAGGTCACCGACTTTAAATGGTCGATGTTGACGTCGCGTATCTGCATATTCTTTTCGCCGATCTTGCTCTCGTTCATTGATTTCACGAGCATCTTTCATCACTCTTTGTAACTTCCACAAATACGGGAAAATTTGTGGCACGAAATTTTCCGATTGAATAATTTCACGAAGGTCGTTGGTGACATCTTCGAGTGTTCGCAACTCCCGTCCGAAGGTTAGGAAGGCAGGAGTTTTATCAGTAGCCTCACATTTGGTGGTGGTGTTCATAGCGAATCTAATACTGGGTAAATACTTCGGCCACTCAGTATGAAGATCTCCAACTAAAATTCCTAATTGCGTTATCAGATCCCTGTTACGTAGCTCCACCGGATTGGCCTGGGGATGATACAACGGTGTTAGACTTTGCTTAATTCCCAAACAACACGTAGTATGTTGAATTATTTCGCTAACGAACTGCGTTCCATTATCAGAAATGAGTCGTCTGGGTAGACCATAACGTAAGAACACTTCGTCAATCAATGTTCTTGTACAATCCAGGGCGGTCGCATATGGCTGGCATATTCGATTAGCCTCTCATCATCTCCATCGCCTTGCAATAAGACAGCACTTAAAGCATCCTGATGACTGATGCAAGCGACTTGCATCAGTCATCAGGATAAATGGCTTTTCTGGATCCATTTGGTGAAAATCGGTGCATTCGTTAGTAAACGCTTCAAACTGTCGAAAGCAGAGCTTTCAGCGTCACTCCAAACCCACGGTGCGTTTTTCTTCGTTAAATTGGTCAAAGGTCGGGCGACATCAGAAAAATGGTTGATAAATTTCCGATACCAAGAACAGGTTTGTAAAAAGGTCCGAACCTGTGATAGGTTTACCGGCGGAGTCATATCCAAAATCGCAGACACCTTTCTTGGATCGGTCTTTATTCCATCGGGGGTTATAACGTGCCCCAGGAACTGGATACTCTGCCGAAAAAAATGACATTTTCTCCTATTTGCTCGCAAGTTAAATAGCTGTAATCGTTGGAAAACCATTTTAAGGTCGCGTCAATGTTAGTCGAAACTGTTGGAAACTACAATTATATCATCGAGGTATGCTAGGATGGTGACGTTCGGCAATCCAGCTCGAAATCGGTCGATGAGTCGTTGGAATGTCGCCGGCGCATTCTTCAGGCCGAACGGCATTCTTTTGAACCGGTATAGACCAAATGGTGTGATGAACGCTGTTTTATCGCGATCTTCGTTGCTAACCTTAACCTGCCAGTAACCCGCACGTAAGTCAATGGTTGACATGAACAAGGACTGCTTGCCCAAATGTAAAAGCTCGTCGATTTTAGGTAATGGATAGCAATTCGTAACTGTAACCGAATTTAAGCGCCTATAATCCACACACACGCGAACTTCGTTATTCTTTTTAGGTACCATAACCACAGGTGAAGCCCAAGGTGATTCACACTCCTCGATGACGTCATTGTCAAGCATCTTATCAATCTCTTGTTTTAAAATTGCTTTGCGGGGTCCAGACATGAGGTATGGCGGAACAGCTACAGGAATCATGGTTTGGATGTCTCGTCTTGATAGCATGTTCAATGAATTCAGTTGGGTCTCCCCCTGGCTCAAAACTATCGGAGAAATTTGTTAGCAAACTTTCCACTCGAACTTTTTCTTCCGCCGTTATTTCAACGCCTTCATCTGTTCGAAGCTCAATTGTTGCAAAATCCATCGAAACAGGCTGCTGATACGTTTCGAATTGGAGCGAATGCTTGTTGTTAGAATCGTGGTTAAACCAGAAAAGCTTATTTTCGGAGTCGATAACTATTCCAGCATCCATGATAAAATCGATCCCCAAAATTGTATTTTGTACTTCATCATTCGGAAATATAATGAACTTCGTCGGCACAGTTTTAAAACTAATCGGTATCGAAACGTCACACTGGGTACAGGATACACGTTTCCCTTTCTGACATGACCCATCCGCAAGCTTAACATCAACGCGCATTTCGGTGAATGACAAATCATTTTCTTTAAGAATTTTTGCTAATGAAACACTAGCGATGCATACTCGTGACGCTGTGTCTAAAAGGCCGACTCCATTGTTGTCTAAAACAGCGATTTTTAAAATAGGCCTATCTCGGTATTTCAACCCGGTTGAAATATCCTCGCTCTGACTTGATTTTGACTTCGCTTAGATTCGCCATTTTTCCTTCATTTAAAAAAAGTTCTTCAGCTCGAGCCAGTTCTAACAATTTGTCATAAGTTTCAAAGTCAGTTCGTTTGACACGTTTTCGAATTTTTCGCGACAGCTGACCATAAATCATATCCAGCTATGTTTCCTCCACCACGCTAAGTTTTGCAAACAATACCCGAACTTTCGCAACAAAAAGGTCGGTTCGCATATCACTGCCTTGTTTCAGATTGTAAATTTCCTGAAACACCATGTATTTTGGACGCTAGTCTCCAAAAGCTGCTTGTAACATCTTTTTCGCGTCGTCGTAAGAATTTACACATGCTTTTATTCCGTCCCACCATAATGCGGCTTCGTTGGTTAATAAAATACGAAAACCACGAAGAGCGATATCATCTGGAACGTTGACTGTTTCTTTGTAGGTATCAATATCGGCAATGAAAATGTCTACATTCGATTTGCCGTCATATTGGCATGAACATTTCGCGAAACTTCCAGTCGTGTTGATAATTACAGGGGCCACTTGTTGTTGTGCAATCCCCATAGTTTTAATAGTCTCCAACAACTGATTGAATTGATTGTTCGTGAAATTAGCCATTCTGGTTTGTGATCGTGTAACTGGTCAACGAATTGTTGAGGAATGGTTCCTTTTATTAAATGATTTTCTCGGCGCGGAAATCAAAGTCATATGGCAAAATATATTTTTAGGTTAGCTTCATTTTTCTAACCAAATCCTACGAACAATAAGAATAAAACTACGCAACGTTAAACACGCGTACACTATATACCTAAAGGTCGATAATATCACCAACGCGACGCGATGTGCTTAAACACGATTGTTCTCGATTCTTCTCGTACGGTACACTGAATATTTGTTAATGCACTTATAATATTATTTATTATTTATTTATTTCGAGCCCACTTTTGGGATGCCAATTATGTAGCGGTTAATTATTAAAAAAAAAAAAAAAATAAACCAAACAAATAATTTTTATTGCAAAACAAAAGGACATTAAATTCTATTTTTGTTTTGACTTTCTCAAGAGCGCAATTTCAACTAAAACATAATATGCACTACTCGTGCTACACACCAAAACGGAAAAAAAAGAAAACAGGGTTGCCGCTACAAAATGAATTAAAAGTTTCCAAATGGGCATCACCACTCATCTAAAGTACCAATGCATTTTTTCGAGAATTTCCGACTCTATTCAAACTATTAGCTTTCAGATATATTGTAAACTGTTGAAGCCATAGTTTAAAATTATTTCCTTTTATATAAGAAGCCAATGTCTTATACGTCTGCGCCATGTTATCAACCACGTTTTTTTTAAATTTTTTTTTTCGTTTCGCCAATCAAATTTACAAATATTTTTGTTTTAATTCTTTTTTAACCCCACTTCTGACACCATGTTTGTTTTTGTTGTTGTTTATTTGTAATATACTTTAAATGGATTACTTTTATAATTAAAGATTATAATTTACTTCAAATAAAACACTTAATCATGTTTTTGTATCCATCTCCAGACGACATCATCTCTTTTTTTTATTTTTGTCTTTTTCCTACATATACCTTCTTACATATTCCACTGAACTCTATATTTTAGGGATGCACACATCTTATTATTTTATCAATAAGATGTGTGCTCTATATTATGGTACAGTATGCATGGTATGCGTTTTATGATCAATATGGAAGAATTTAATTTCTTTATAATTTGATATTGTCCAAATGTGTATTGTAAGTAGGTCATTATACAGTAATGTTTTTTTTATTATTTATTGAAACTAGTCTTTTCAGACTAACCATCCATTTACATCTGAATTCTTAAAAACTAAACTATAATGACGTCACTGTTGATCCAGGGATGCTCCAATGCCTGTTCGTTAAAAGGTAGCTGCTCACATATTGACGAGCTCGAAGAGTTTGGTTCTCTTTAGTATTCTAACCAAGTGTTCATTATCCAGTAGCCGAGAGGCTTCCGCATTAACATGTTGCAATAGTCTCGATTCATGCTGCGTTGCAAATCTCTTTATTTCATGTTTTACATCCGGTATCCCCAAATCTCGATGCGAATTCTGATTACGAATGTACCTGGGTGCATGGACTATACTCCGAAGTACCTTATTCTAGATGTTGTGTATAGGTTTGATGTTAACATTTTTAGTACAGCCTCAAAGCTAAATACCCATATAGCTGGTTTTAGGATTTGATTGTAAATCAATATTTTGTTGTCTGTGCTTAATTTTGAACTTCGTCCAATTAGCCAGTACAATTGTCTATATTTAAGATCAAGCTCTTTTCTTTTCTTCTTCACATGCTCTTTCCATTTGAGCTTAACGTCCAGTGTCATACCCAAGTATTTAGTGGAGTTCTCGTATGGCACTATGGCATCGTTTATGCTGATTGGCGTCGGATTAACCAATAATTTGTTCGTAAAGTTGACATGTGCAGATTTTAATTCATTAAGTTTGATTTTCCATCGCTTGGTCCACTTGTGAATTTCTTCACTTGCATATTGAAGTTTATTCGCCGCCTCTTCGACTGTTTTCGCTGTTGCTAGTATAGCGGTGTCATCAGCAAACGTTGCTATGCTTACATGATCAGATTGTGGTATATTCCACTCCTATATCCACTCCTATATCTACTTGTATAAAGTGTCCACTCCTATATCTACTTGTATAAAGTAGATATAGGAGTGGACCCAGAACACTGCCTTGTGGGACTCCTGCCCTCACCTCTTTCAGTTCAAAATACTCATCTTCTTGTCTTATTCCGAAAAGTTTTTCAGATAAGTACGACTCTGGAAGGTCAACATATGGTCCCGGAAGCATAACTTTTAGTTTATGTATTAATCCCTCATGCCATACCTCATCGAAAGCTGCTGCTACGTCCAGAAATAAGGTAGAACAAATTTGTTTATCTTCTAACGCCTTTTCTATATTGTCTGTAATCCTGTGAACCTGGTCAATTGTTGAATGTTTACATCTGAAACCAAATTGGTGATCCGGTATTAGGTTTCTACTTTCTATTATTGGGGTCATTCTTCTCAGAAGAAGTCTCTCCATTAGCTTTGAGATGATAGGAAGTAGGGATATCGGTCAATAAGATTGAGCTTCATTTGGTGGTTTACCTGGTTTCGGTAGCATAATAACTTCTGCAACTTTCCAGGCGGCAGGAACATGCCGTAATCTAATAACAGCATTAAACAAATGGATAAGTTGGACAATGGCTTTCTTTGGTAGTTGCTTTAGAATTTCTCCTGTTAAAAGATCATATCCAGTAGCCTTTCTGGTCTTTAGATTGAATTTTATTTCCCTATTAACTTCTTTCTGGGTTATTAGAGGGATTCTGCCCCCATAATCGTTGCTTCCATTTTCGATTATAATATCCCATTCGGTCTCATTCGGTTGGAAAATACCAGCTAGGTGATCAGCAAACACTTCAGTTTTTGATTTGTTATCTCTGGCCCACGAGCCATCACTTCGCTTAATAGGAGGGATCTGCATGATTGGGGTTTTCATTCTTTTGGTTGCCTTCCATAATGAGTAGTCTGTATTTTCATCAGCCGTCAATTTTCCACGAAACGAAGAAAATTATTTTTCATTTAGCTTCTGAATTTCTCGCTTAAGCTGCTGTGATTTGTTATTTAGGCTCGTTTTTTCAGATGGATTCCTCGTTTGTTGCCATTTTTTCCTAACTTTCCTTTTTTCTAAGACCAGGTTCCTAATTTCTCTTGGGTAGCTTTTACCAGTAGTTCTTAATGTATGTTACATCCCATTTCATTTATTGCATTTTTTAGTTCGTTACCTTTGGTTGTTGTAAGCCTAGATCCAAAGTCAACATGTTTTGCATTAAAATCACCTCCTAATATAAATCTACCATTGAAATGTTGTAGGATATTCAAGTAGTTTGATTTCTTCAGGTTGTATCTAGGTGGAAAATATACCGCTCCTATCTGAAGGCGTTGCTTGGAAGATGTAATTTCTACTACGGTAAGCTGGGTTTCAGGTGATTGATAATGCTGGCATTCATGATGTTTAATATAATTTTTTATTATAACAGTGGTTCCACCTATTGCTTGGTTATCCGGATGAAATGTTTCGTAAAGTTGGTAATCATGAATTTTTAAGTAAGATTGTCTTGTTGAGTGGGTCTCATATATCAGACACACATCGATATTTTACATTTTTAAAAAGGATTCAAGTCATATTTTTTATTTTTAATACCGTTAGCATTCCATGTAGCAATTCTCAATTTTTCTTGGTACATCATTTTGGGAGAATTAGAATAATAAAGCAGAATTGCCCTGCTCCAATCTTTGTAGCCTTTCAGAAAGGTTGCTTATGGCCTTTCCTGTCGCAGCCATCTGTGCATAAGATATACCACCTCTGACATAATGACTAAAGGATTCTGTTGGTTGACTCTTTTGTAAACTCATTGGTTTATTTTGATTATTTCTTCTTTTTTGGAGTTCTTTCTTTTCTCAGCACATTTAACACATCTAGGTTCGTGTTGGCAGAACTTTTGAGTGTGGCCATATCGCTGACAACGTTTACATCCCATATGCCACATATGTTTTATTTCGTAAATTTTTCTTATATCTTCTTTGTTATCAAAGGTTAGCATGAATAATGGAAAAGGAATTCTTATGTCTTCATCCCCTTTCTTAGACTTTTTAATTTTATTGACGACATCAAGGATTTTAAAACCCCTTTCGCACAGTTCACTTTTAATATTTTTTGGGTTGCGTGATTGGTGTAAATTTCAAACCAAAACCTTTATCGGTCGCGTATGCTTATTTTCATATGAATGCCACTGTTGCTGCGAACCGTTTAAATATTCTGCTAGATTTCTATAATTTGTCTCGGTGCCTACATTTATTTTCAGTTATCATCATTGTAGCTTGAAAATTGATGCTGTTATCCTGTAATGGCTTGTTATTGACTGAATAGTTTGTCACATTGCTAAGTATTACGGGGGGAGGACTTTGCTTGCTTTTTTTAGGTTCTTTAGTTTTTTGAAAAGTTGTATGCTTTCCTGGTGTGTTATTTTTTTGAGGCTGAGATTTTGTTTTTGGATTTAGATGGTTTTCCGTTTTATCTGATGCAGTACCTGCTTGATTACCTTTTTCTGATGAACTCTTCCTTTTTTTGGATTTTGGTAGTAGCCAGGCTGTTTCTTGTGCTACTATGTCTTCTTCTTCGCTCGAATCAGGTTTAATTTGATCTATCAGTTTTAATTTTTGGATCTCATTTCGTGCTGCCTTTAATTCAGCTTGTAATGTTTGGATTATTTTATCATTTGAATCACTCCCAGATATTTGTTGAGAACTACTGTAACTCATCTGCCGAGGATCATTACTTTTTGCTAAATTTTCCACAGAGATACTTCGTGGCCTATAAGATCTCATCATTAACTTGCCCATTCTTAATGGGTTGTCACTAGTACTTCCGCTCATGAAATTGTTTGTTTTGCAATGATTGACCCTCCTCAGAATCCATGGGCTCAACCTTCGTAGAGGGTGGATTTTCCTGCAGCGCAAGTCTGCCACCTGGGGTATTATTTCCTGATGTTTTTTTCATTGCTGGTTTATTTTAAAGGAGTCCTTCCCATAACTTTTTTAGTCTACGGCCAGACCGATTCGGTGTAGACGCAGACCGAGGAGCCGCTCATTGTAAGACAGATGCTTCCTGGATTTTATTTTATTATGATTATGCTGCTGTCGTTCGCGAGGATATTATTCAATTAAATATTTAATTTATAATTTTCCTCTACGTGGAGGTGACAGTCAGACTCTACGCCCCCATAGAAAATTCCCCCATAGATTTTTTAGTCTATGATTGAAAAAACTTCCGGTTTTTGTAATGTACTGAGGAAATTTTTATAAATGAAATTTTGTCAATGGACTATAACAAAGAATCATCAATTACTTTAAAAATTGAACCACCCTACAGTATATTAATATAATGTATAGATTGACGCACATCTATGTTGAAATTATATATTTACACAAAAAAGTAAAAATTAAAAAAACAGATATCAATTATTATTACTATTACTATATATATAATAAAATAATTACAGACAAACCCAATTATAACGTTAACGTTAATTGGGAAAAACCCCTAAAAAATTAGAACTTTACTAATTACTATATTATAATTATATAAAAAAAATTTAGTTAAATGTGAGTAAAAAAAACATCCAACCTAAAATATATACAATTTATATATATACAAAATATATATTATAGTTTATTATATACTCAAATTTTAATTAATTTTATTGAATTTTTCACGCGCCACAAACCATCAATATTATTATATACTTGCATGTGTGCCTTACCAAAAAATATTTAACAACAAATAAATAAAATTCTGTTCTTTTATAGACAAATTTATTATATATTATATTATATATACATTATATTCGGTACACTATATATAGTTACGTAAATTTTCAAAATATATATATATAATTTTTGCACACATCTTAATTTTTAAAATCAATATACTAATTACTATTATTATTATTATAATTATCACTATATAATCTATGTTCTATAATATATTTGTTTTATGTCGTCTATAAAATTAAAATTTAAATTTAAATTAATCAACTCTAGCTCTTAGCTTATATTATAATATTATGTGTTATATTGTAATTCATTTAAAGTAGTTGCCCAGACACCAAAAAAGTTTTGAGAATTATACAAAAAAAAATTAAATTAAATTATGTAAATTTATTATTTTTTGTAATACCGCGCACAACATATAATAATGTACGTTCCTATAAATTATAATTATTTAATTTTTTTTTTACATTTTTGTTTCACATTTCTTAAATCCAATAAAATTAATTAAAATTAGTAAATAAACTAAATAATACAATGATAAAGATTGATGGTGAAAAAAATTAGTATATTTTACGTCTTTTTACTGTATATCGGTGCCTTGTAAATTAAAAGTAAAAAAAAATAAAACAAAAAACACAAAAAAAAAATATTTATAAATCAATAAAATTATAAGACATATAGTAAATAAATAAGAAAATTAAAAACATAAAATTTTCTTAAAGTCGTTATGAAATAAATAAAAACATTTATTAATAATATAAAAAACAAAGTGTAAATTAATTAAAAATAAAGTAAAATTATTTTTCTATGTTCAAAAATAAAATTAATTTATTATAATAATATGTAAATGGAGTAAATAAATTAAATTAAAAAAAAAATGAATCTTTTTAGAACTAAAATAAAATGTTGGTAAAATATATATTTAAAACAAAAAAAATTTAATAGAAATAATTTTATAATTACAAAATTTAATTTGAAAATTTATGGATGAAAATGGAATTTTTTTAATTAATATTTAGCTAAATGTTGATACTTAATTCATTTAAATATTACAAAAAATTAATCTGAAGAATTATCAAATTTTAAAATTGGCATAAATTAAAAATTTATTATATTTTCAGATTTTAGCAAAAAATTTTTTTCTAAATTATTTATTTATTATACAACTGAGACAGTTGGTCTTCTATGCGAACTCACAATATAAACCAATCTAAAGCAGTACTTCACGATATATAAAAAACCCACTCAAACTGATGAATAACGCAAATTATGACGGAATCATAGTTTTTGGAACGCTAGCAGAAATATACCTGTTCGAATTTAAAAAACACAAAAAACATCGAATATTGGTACAAGGACGTTCATGACATCATGTTATTGTTTAAAGGTACCAAAAAGCAGTTACACATTTTACACCATTACATAACCAATGCAGCAAAAACATAACCAATTTTAGGTTTCGGTAAGGAATGAAGTAAGTCCATATATCAGCAGCAATATATTTAGTGTTTTCCAATTCGTAGTTGGCATCCTCTAATTCGCTTTGCATAGTATTTGTCCTCTAGCAACGATAATAATATCATTCCAGTTTAGGCCCACATTTTCAATTAGGAAGACAATATTAGGAAGACATCTTGGCATAGTTGCACCACAACGTTCTGCGTGTAACCTTTATGATCGATATGTATTAAGAGAACAACAATTCAATGCTGAAAACTTGCGTCGATTTATCGATAAACAACTTTTAGTTGCAGACCAAAAATGTGCATATGACGGCTCTTAAAATGGAATAGCTTTATCCATTACGTCATCAAGATGGCGGACGAACAGCACATGTGGTGCTCTAACATGTAATATTTTCGAAGGTTGTGTAATGACGAAACTGCTGCAATCTTGCAAACTTGTTCAGATTACTTTAAATCAACACTATAGCAACGCTTGTCTCAAATCATCGCATCCTTGGTAACATATGTATAGAAACCTTCATTAAAGACCACTATGTGCGTACATATGTAGCGCAATGTGTCAACCATATTTTCAAAACAATTGATACCGACAGAAAACATATTTTGACGCCATTGAACTTTTGTGCCATTGTTTGGTCGATCCAAGAATTAATTCAGAAGGTTCCCCACAAATTGCAACCATTTCAGCAATGGTTTTGCGAATGTACGCAATTTAAGGACAAATTGCGGGCCAATCTGTCACAAATCGCTTTGCAGGGTCATCTGCTTTAGTTTCTTAATTTGTGGTAGGCATGTGTTTTCTTAAAAAAAAATAAAGGACTGATACCAAGACACACCTCCGCGGCACACCGGTGGACTTGTTTTTTATTGAATTGCCTCGGCCAGTCTCTATACAGCTTGTATTGTAAACCCCTGTGCCAAACTTTATCCGATGATAGAGCCACATCCAAGAAGATACTTAATATTATTTTGCGATCTAACGTACTTGTAATTATTCTTTACTTTGGTTATTATTGACAGTCCAAAAATAGGCCTGTATGATTTATTACCGTTAGGTGGTTTATCAGATTTTGCTATCGTTAATACTTCTGATACTTCAAGTATCTTTAAAGACTCAGAGTTTTTTTTAATATCTTAAGCCAATCGTTGCTTCTTACTTTAACTCCAGGTGAGTTACTGGTTTTATGTCTAGCCCATCTAACTTGGGAGGTTGTATTAAGCACCACTTTATTTTGTAATTTGGAGGTGCTGTGACATTTGTTTTAATCAGATTAGAAACTAGTATTTTTTTAACCCAAATAAAATTAGCAGAAATTTCAGCGGTATACACAAAAAGGTATCTTCATCCTGTTTTCCTCGTTTTTCTTTCTGCGTTCGATTGTTTTATGATTTTATGTTCGGTTTGTAAAAACAACAAACGTACAATTCTATAAAATGTCACCCCAGCAAATGTAAACAATAAAAGTTTTCTCTCAGGACCATAACATAAAACAGTAGAAAAAATGTTGGTCAAGACAAGTCACGTCGCCCGTATAAATCGTGATATCATTGTCTTTGGTACGTTGACATAGTAAATCCTAATGTATTTCGTGTTCGATATAATTACAAAATTTAGCTAATCTTAATAAATTAATTCGCATTAAATGGTCCATAAATAAAATCATCATTTCCTTAATTAATTTTCACATTAAATTTAAATTTCTTATTTATTTATGAGTCTTAATATTATTAAAAAAAAAAAAAACATTTAGGACAAAAATAATTTTTTTTTTAAATAAAAGACAAACCCCTTAAGTAAATAGAACAAATCAAATCTTTATAAATAAATTAAAATATATACTATTATTATTAACTATTTAATAATAAATATATTATGATTATTATTAATATTATTAATAAATTAAATGTTTAAGTGGAAAAAATCAATGTTGTTTATAATAAAATAATTAACAGTAAAGAAATGGATAACTTTTTTTAAATTTAGTTTATATGTTGGTAAAAAAAATAACTAAATATTAATATATTTAAGAAAAACAAATAAAAAAAATATGAGAGAGAGAGAATGAAAACATATAAATAAATATATTATGAAAATAAATGAAGAAAATAATAATTACATAAAATTAAAATTTATGATTATATATATATATATATATATATATATATATATATATATATATATATATATATATATATATATATATAGATATATATATATATATATATATATATATATATATATATATATATATATATATATATATATATATAAATTTAAAAACAAAAAATTATATAATTATATTAATATTAAATTTGTAAATAAGAAAGAAAATATATTTAAATAAAAAGCAAACTTGTATACTTAAAATATATTACCCTTGTATTTTATTTAATAAAATTATAAAGAAAAAAAACGATAATATCGCAAGATGGCAGCATCGAACCTTGTCCAACAACTTTACTTTCCAAACCAATTTATTACAAAAATAAAACACCAGCATAAAAGCAGTATTTTTTAAATGTCAGTTAAAATGACGTATTGGACATTATAAATCAACAAACAAAAAACATTACCCATGTCAGCATCGAACCACCGATCTTATGATCAAAGTATATTTCCATTAAAAAGTAGGCGTCGCCATAATAAAGAAAAATTCAATGGAAAGTGTTTCATCGAACCACTGAACCATCGAACCATCGAACTTACCATCATAACACATATTATCTATGCTGCTGAAAATTCTCCCCACCTGTTTGCAAAATGTAAAAACAATTAAAAAATGCGAACATTTTGACATATTTTGACATTTGTCATGATAAGATGCAAAAAAAGTCATTGCGCTATACAAGAAACAAATTCATTTACGTTATTTCACAGGTTTTGTCGATGTTGCTTAACTTCTTCGACCCTGTTAAAACATTTTAACAAGATAGCAGAATTGAAAGAAGCAGAAATACAGGCCAACATTTTATTTTTATAATAAATTTAAGTAATTCGCTATACAAATGCAACCAAATATACTATTTAATCGTAAGCTCAGTAATGATCTTATTATTGGCAGTGTAATGTCCGGCACGTGATATTCTTAAAAAAATGAATTCCCGCTTTAATTCAAAATGTACTTGCTTCACGATTCGAACTTAAGACCTGTGTATGTATATTGCACACCAAGTTTACCACTCAGCCAACAAGGATATTATAAATGATTTTATATTTTATTTATGTAGAATTTAATTAATAAAGAGTTTTGAAAATTAACAGAAAAAACTACATAGATTTTTAACATTTCAAATTAAAACGTACTTCAACTTGTATGATATCCGGCAAATACAAAAAAGGTAAAATGTTTCGTTGTAAAGTGTAAACAAGCACCATAGAACGTTTAACGTTCCACTTATTCGAATGTGAAAAGTTGGTTAATCCTAGTTAAAAAATTTAACCAATTTAGATTGTCTTCAGAATCAAGTAAGGAATTTGACTAAATAAATCACTTGAATTAATCAGGAAATTAGGCCGGTCTCGGCTAGCTCAGGTCTGCAAAATGATAACTGTAGTAACATGTATACATATACATTTCAACAAATAATTTTTTTGTCAAAAAAACATCAAAGGGGTTAGCCTTTGCAAATTTACGAATTTGATTATATATTTAATACAGCACGTAAAAGTGGCCCGATTGTGATGAATGATACCTTAATCAAAAGGTCTGGTCATCAGGATGAATACTGCTTTAAAATAAACATACATTTCAACAAATAAATTTTTTGTCAAAAAAACATCAATGGGGTTAGCCTTTGCAAATTTACGAATTTGATTATAAATTTAATACAGCATGTAATAGTGGCCCGATTGTGATGAATGATACCCTAATCAAAAGCTCTGGCCATCAGGATGAATACTGCTTTAAAATAAAGATACATTTCAACACATAAATTTTTTGTCAAAAAAACATCAAAGGGGTTAGCCTTTGCAAATTTACGAATTTGATTATACATTTAATACAGCACGTAATAGTGGCCCGATTGTGATGAATGATACCATAATCAAAAGGTCTGGTCATCAGGATGAATACTGCTTTAAAATAAACATACATTTCAACAAATAATTTTTTTGTCAAAAAAACATCAAAGGGGTTAGCCTTTGCAAATTTACGAATTTGATTATATATTTTATACAGCACGTAAAAGTGGCCCGATTGTGATGAATGATACCTTAATCAAAAGCTCTAGTTATCAGGATAAATCCTGCTTTAAAACAAACATACATTTCAACAAATAATTTTTTTGCCAAAAAAATATCAAAGGGGTTAGCCTTTGCAAATTTACGAATTTGACGTAATAGTGGCCCGATTGTGATGAATGATACCTTAATCAAAAGCTCTGGTCATCAGGATAAATACTGCTTTAAAATAAACATACATTTCAACAAATAATTTTTTTGCCAAAAAAACATCAAAGGGGTTAGCCTTTGCAAATTTTCGAATTTGATTATTTATTTAATACAGCACGTAATAGTGGCCCGATTGTGATGAATGATACCTTAATCAAAAGCTCTGGTCATCAGGATGAATACTGCTTTAAAATAAACATACATTTCAACAAATAAATTTTTTGTCAAAAAAACATCAATGGGGTTAGCCTTTGCAAATTTACGAATTTGATTATATATTTAATACAGCACGTAATAGTGGCCCGATTGTGATGAATGATACCTTAATCAAAAGCTCTGGTCATCAGGATGAATACTGCTTTAAAATAAACATACATTTCAACAATTCATTTTTTTGCCAAAAAAACATCAAAGGGGTTAGCCTTTGCAAATTTACGAATTTGATTATATATTTAATACAGCACGTAATAGTGGCCCGATTGTGATGAATGATACCTTAATCAAAAGCTCTGGTCATCAGGATGAACACTGCTTTAAAATAAACATACATTTCAACAAATAATTGTTTTGCTAAAAAAACATCAAAGGGGTTAGCCTTTGCAAATTTACGAATTTGATTATTTATTTAATACAGCACGTAATAGTGGCCCGATTATGATGAATGATACCTTAATCAAAAGCTCTGGTCATCAGGATAAATACTGCTTTAAAATAAACACACATTTCAACAAATAATTTTTTTCTCAAAAAAACATCAAAGGGGTTAGCCTTTGCAAATTTACGAATTTGATTATATATTTAATAAAGCACGTAATAGTGGCCCGATTGTGATGAATGCTACCTTAATCAAAAGCTCTGTTCATCAGGATGAATACTGCTTTAAAATAAACATACATTTCAACAAATAATTTTTTTGTCAAAAAAACATCAAAGGGGTTAGGCTTTGCAAATTTATGAATTTGATTATATATTTAATACAGCACGTAATAGTGGCCCTATTGTGATGAATGATACCTCAATCAAAAGGTCTGGTCATCAGGATAACTACTGCTTTAAAATAAAGATACATTTCAACAAATAATTTATTTGCCAAAAAAACATCAAAGGGGTTAGCCTTTGCAAATTTACGAATTTGATTATATATTTAATACAGCACGTAATAGTGGCCCGATTGTGATGAATTATCCCTTAATCAAAAGCTCTGGTCATCAGGATGAACACTGCTTTAAAATAAACATACATTTCAACAAATAATTGTTTTGCTAAAAAAACATCAAAGGGGTTATCCTTTGCAAATTTACGAATTTGATTATATATTTAATACAGCACGTAATAGTGGCCCGATTGTGATGAATGATACCTTAATCAAAAGCTCTGGTCATCAGGATGAATACTGCTTTAAAAAAACATACATTTCAACAAATAAATTTTTTGTCAAAAAAACATCAATGGGGTTAGCCTTTGCAAATTTACGAATTTGAT
Organism: Tipula confusa; assembly: GCA_963556175.1. NCBI lineage: Eukaryota > Metazoa > Arthropoda > Insecta > Diptera > Tipulidae > Tipula > Tipula confusa. The sequence continues at coordinate 62,950,718 of OY744476.1, forward strand.
TATATATTTAATACAGCACGTAATAGTGGCCCTATTGTGATGAATGATACCTCAATCAAAAGCTCTGGTCATCAGGATGAATACTGCTTTAAAATAAACATACATTTCAAGAAATAAATTGTTTGCCAAAAAAACATCAAAGGGGTTAGCCTTTGCAAATTTACGAATTTGATTATATATTTAATACAGCACGTAATAGTGGCCCGATTGTGATGAATGATACCTTAATCAAAAGCTCTGGCCATCAGGATGAATACTGCTTTAAAATAAAGATACATTTTAACAAATAATTTTTTTGTCAAAAAAACATCAAAGGGGTTAGTTAGCCTTTGCAAATTTACGAATTTGATTATATATTTAATACAGCACGTAATAGTGGCCCTATTGTGATGAATGATACCTCAATCAAAAGGTCTGGTCATCAGGATAACTACTGCTTTAAAATAAAGATACATTTCAACAAATAATTTATTTGCCAAAAAAACATCAAAGGGGTTAGCCTTTGCAAATTTACGAATTTGATTATATATTTAATACAGCACGTAATAGTGGCCCGATTGTGATGAATTATCCCTTAATCAAAAGCTCTGGTCATCAGGATGAACACTGCTTTAAAATAAACATACATTTCAACAAATAATTGTTTTGCTAAAAAAACATCAAAGGGGTTATCCTTTGCAAATTTACGAATTTGATTATATATTTAATACAGCACGTAATAGTGGCCCGATTGTGATGAATGATACCTTAATCAAAAGCTCTGGTCATCAGGATGAATACTGCTTTAAAAAAACATACATTTCAACAAATAAATTTTTTGTCAAAAAAACATCAATGGGGTTAGCCTTTGCAAATTTACGAATTTGATTATATATTTAATACAGCACGTAATAGTGGCCCTATTGTGATGAATGATACCTCAATCAAAAGCTCTGGTCATCAGGATGAATACTGCTTTAAAATAAACATACATTTCAAGAAATAAATTTTTTGTCAAAAAAACATCAATGGGGTTAGCCTTTGCAAATTTACGAATTTGATTATATATTTAATACAGCACGTAATAGTGGCCCGATTGTGATGAATGATACCTTAATCAAAAGCTCTGGTCATCAGGATGAATACTGCTTTAAAATAAACATACATTTCAACAAATAAATTTTTTGCCAAAAAAACATCAAAGGGGTTAGCCTTTGCAAATTTACGAATTTGATTATATATTTAATACAGCACGTAATAGTGGCCCGATTGTGATGAATGATACCTTAATCAAAAGGTCTGGTCATCAGGATGAATACTGCTTTAAAATAAACATACATTTCAACAAATAAATTTTTTGTCAAAAAAACATCAATGGGGTTAGCCTTTGCAAATTTACGAATTTGATTATATATTTAATACAGCACGTAATAGTGGCCCGATTGTGATGAATGATACCTTAATCAAAAGCTCTGGTCATCAGGATGAATACTGCTTTAAAATAAACATACATTTCAACAAATAAATTTTTTGCCAAAAAAACATCAAAGGGGTTAGCCTTTGCAAATTTACGAATTTGATTATATATTTAATACAGCACGTAATAGTGGCCCTATTGTGATGAATGATACCTCAATCAAAAGGTCTGGTCATCAGGATAACTACTGCTTTAAAATAAAGATACATTTCAACAAATAATTGTTTTGCTAAAAAAACATCAAAGGGGTTATCCTTTGCAAATTTACGAATTTGATTATATATTTAATACAGCACGTAATAGTGGCCCGATTGTGATGAATTATCCCTTAATCAAAAGCTCTGGTCATCAGGATGAACACTGCTTTAAAATAAACATACATTTCAACAAATAATTGTTTTGCTAAAAAAACATCAAAGGGGTTATCCTTTGCAAATTTACGAATTTGATTATATATTTAATACAGCACGTAATAGTGGCCCGATTGTGATGAATGATACCTTAATCAAAAGCTCTGGTCATCAGGATGAATACTGCTTTAAAAAAACATACATTTCAACAAATAAATTTTTTGTCAAAAAAACATCAATGGGGTTAGCCTTTGCAAATTTACGAATTTGATTATATATTTAATACAGCACGTAATAGTGGCCCTATTGTGATGAATGATACCTCAATCAAAAGCTCTGGTCATCAGGATGAATACTGCTTTAAAATAAACATACATTTCAAGAAATAAATTTTTTGTCAAAAAAACATCAATGGGGTTAGCCTTTGCAAATTTACGAATTTGATTATATATTTAATACAGCACGTAATAGTGGCCCGATTGTGATGAATGATACCTTAATCAAAAGCTCTGGTCATCAGGATGAATACTGCTTTAAAATAAACATACATTTCAACAAATAAATTTTTTGCCAAAAAAACATCAAAGGGGTTAGCCTTTGCAAATTTACGAATTTGATTATATATTTAATACAGCACGTAATAGTGGCCCGATTGTGATGAATGATACCTTAATCAAAAGGTCTGGTCATCAGGATGAATACTGCTTTAAAATAAACATACATTTCAACAAATAAATTTTTTGTCAAAAAAACATCAATGGGGTTAGCCTTTGCAAATTTACGAATTTGATTATATATTTAATACAGCACGTAATAGTGGCCCGATTGTGATGAATGATACCTTAATCAAAAGCTCTGGTCATCAGGATGAATACTGCTTTAAAATAAACATACATTTCAACAAATAAATTTTTTGCCAAAAAAACATCAAAGGGGTTAGCCTTTGCAAATTTACGAATTTGATTATATATTTAATACAGCACGTAATAGTGGCCCGATTGTGATGAATGATACCTTAATCAAAAGCTCTGGTCATCAGGATGAATACTGCTTTAAAATAAACATACATTTCAACAAATAATTTTTTTGCCAAAAAAACATCAAAGGGGTTAGCCTTTGCAAATTTACGAATTTGATTATAAATTTAATACATCATGTAATAGTGGCCCGATTGTGATGAATGATACCCTAATCAAAAGCTCTGGCCATCAGGATGAATACTGCTTTAAAATAAAGATACATTTTAACAAATAATTTTTTTGTCAAAAAAACATCAAAGGGGTTAGTTAGCCTTTGCAAATTTACGAATTTGATTATATATTTAATACAGCACGTAATAGTGGCCCGATTGTGATGAATGATACCTTAATCAAAATGTCTGGTCATCAGGATGAATACTGCTTTAAAATAAACATACATTTCAACAAATAAATTTTTTGTCAAAAAAACATCAATGGGGTTAGCCTTTGCAAATTTACGAATTTGATTATATATTTAATACAGCACGTAATAGTGGCCCGATTGTGATGAATGATACCTTAATCAAAAGGTCTGGTCATCAGGATGAATACTGCTTTAAAATAAACATACATTTCAACAAATAAATTTTTTGTCAAAAAAACATCAATGGGGTTAGCCTTTGCAAATTTACGAATTTGATTATATATTTAATACAGCACGTAATAGTGGCCCGATTGTGATGAATGATACCTTAATCAAAAGCTCTGGTCATCAGGATGAATACTGCTTTAAAATAAACATACATTTCAACAAATAAATTTTTTGCCAAAAAAACATCAAAGGGGTTAGCCTTTGCAAATTTACGAATTTGATTATATATTTAATACAGCACGTAATAGTGGCCCTATTGTGATGAATGATACCTCAATCAAAAGGTCTGGTCATCAGGATAACTACTGCTTTAAAATAAAGATACATTTCAACAAATAATTTATTTGCCAAAAAAACATCAAAGGGGTTAGCCTTTGCAAATTTACGAATTTGATTATATATTTAATACAGCACGTAATAGTGGCCCGATGGTGATGAATTATACCTTAATCAAAAGCTCTGGTCATCAGGATGAACACTGCTTTAAAATAAACATACATTTCAACAAATAATTGTTTTGCTAAAAAAACATCAAAGGGGTTATCCTTTGCAAATTTACGAATTTGATTATATATTTAATACAGCACGTAATAGTGGCCCTATTGTGATGAATGATACCTCAATCAAAAGCTCTGGTCATCAGGATGAATACTGCTTTAAAATAAACATACATTTCAACAAATAAATTTTTTGCCAAAAAAACATCAAAGGGGTTAGCCTTTGCAAATTTACGAATTTGATTATAAATTTAATACATCATGTAATAGTGGCCCGATTGTGATGAATGATACCCTAATCAAAAGCTCTGGCCATCAGGATGAATACTGCTTTAAAATAAAGATACATTTTAACAAATGATTTTTTTGTCAAAAAAACATCAAAGGGGTTAGTTAGCCTTTGCAAATTTACGAATTTGATTATATATTTAATACAGCACGTAATAGTGGCCCGATTGTGATGAATGATACCTTAATCAAAAGGTCTGGTCATCAGGATGAATACTGCTTTAAAATAAACATACATTTCAACAAATAAATTTTTTGTCAAAAAAACATCAATGGGGTTAGCCTTTGCAAATTTACGAATTTGATTATATATTTAATACAGCACGTAATAGTGGCCCGATTGTGATGAATGATACCTTAATCAAAAGCTCTGGTCATCAGGATGAATACTGCTTTAAAATAAACATACATTTCAACAAATAAATTTTTTGCCAAAAAAACATCAAAGGGGTTAGCCTTTGCAAATTTACGAATTTGATTATATATTTAATACAGCACGTAATAGTGGCCCGATTGTGATGAATGATACCTTAATCAAAAGCTCTGGTCATCAGGATGAATACTGCTTTAAAATAAACATACATTTCAACAAATAATTTTTTTGCCAAAAAAACATCAAAGGGGTTAGCCTTTGCAAATTTACGAATTTGATTATAAATTTAATACATCATGTAATAGTGGCCCGATTGTGATGAATGATACCCTAATCAAAAGCTCTGGCCATCAGGATGAATACTGCTTTAAAATAAAGATACATTTTAACAAATAATTTTTTTGTCAAAAAAACATCAAAGGGGTTAGTTAGCCTTTGCAAATTTACGAATTTGATTATATATTTAATACAGCACGTAATAGTGGCCCGATTGTGATGAATGATACCTTAATCAAAAGGTCTGGTCATCAGGATGAATACTGCTTTAAAATAAACATACATTTCAACAAATAAATTTTTTGTCAAAAAAACATCAATGGGGTTAGCCTTTGCAAATTTACGAATTTGATTATATATTTAATACAGCACGTAATAGTGGCCCGATTGTGATGAATGATACCTTAATCAAAAGCTCTGGTCATCAGGATGAATACTGCTTTAAAATAAACATACATTTCAACAAATAAATTTTTTGCCAAAAAAACATCAAAGGGGTTAGCCTTTGCAAATTTACGAATTTGATTATATATTTAATACAGCACGTAATAGTGGCCCGATTGTGATGAATGATACCTTAATCAAAAGGTCTGGTCATCAGGATGAATACTGCTTTAAAATAAACATACATTTCAACAAATAAATTTTTTGTCAAAAAAACATCAAAGGGGTTAGCCTTTGCAAATTTACGAATTTGATTATATATTTAATACAGCACGTAATAGTGGCCCGATTGTGATGAATGATACCTTAATCAAAAGCTCTGGTCATCAGGATGAATACTGCTTTAAAATAAACATACATTTCAACAAATAAATTTTTTGCCAAAAAAACATCAAAGGGGTTAGCCTTTGCAAATTTACGAATTTGATTATATATTTAATACAGCACGTAATAGTGGCCCTATTGTGATGAATGATACCTCAATCAAAAGGTCTGGTCATCAGGATAACTACTGCTTTAAAATAAAGATACATTTCAACAAATAATTTATTTGCCAAAAAAACATCAAAGGGGTTAGCCTTTGCAAATTTACGAATTTGATTATATATTTAATACAGCACGTAATAGTGGCCCGATGGTGATGAATTATACCTTAATCAAAAGCTCTGGTCATCAGGATGAACACTGCTTTAAAATAAACATACATTTCAACAAATAATTGTTTTGCTAAAAAAACATCAAAGGGGTTATCCTTTGCAAATTTACGAATTTGATTATATATTTAATACAGCACGTAATAGTGGCCCTATTGTGATGAATGATACCTCAATCAAAAGCTCTGGTCATCAGGATGAATACTGCTTTAAAATAAACATACATTTCAACAAATAAATTTTTTGCCAAAAAAACATCAAAGGGGTTAGCCTTTGCAAATTTACGAATTTGATTATATATTTAATACAGCACGTAATAGTGGCCCGATTGTGATGAATGATACCTTAATCAAAAGCTCTGGTCATCAGGATGAATACTGCTTTAAAATAAACATACATTTCAACAAATAAATTTTTTGCCAAAAAAACATCAAAGGGGTTAGCCTTTGCAAATTTACGAATTTGATTATAAATTTAATACATCATGTAATAGTGGCCCGATTGTGATGAATGATACCCTAATCAAAAGCTCTGGCCATCAGGATGAATACTGCTTTAAAATAAAGATACATTTTAACAAATGATTTTTTTGTCAAAAAAACATCAAAGGGGTTAGTTAGCCTTTGCAAATTTACGAATTTGATTATATATTTAATACAGCACGTAATAGTGGCCCGATTGTGATGAATGATACCTTAATCAAAAGGTCTGGTCATCAGGATGAATACTGCTTTAAAATAAACATACATTTCAACAAATAAATTTTTTGTCAAAAAAACATCAATGGGGTTAGCCTTTGCAAATTTACGAATTTGATTATATATTTAATACAGCACGTAATAGTGGCCCGATTGTGATGAATGATACCTTAATCAAAAGCTCTGGTCATCAGGATGAATACTGCTTTAAAATAAACATACATTTCAACAAATAAATTTTTTGCCAAAAAAACATCAAAGGGGTTAGCCTTTGCAAATTTACGAATTTGATTATATATTTAATACAGCACGTAATAGTGGCCCGATTGTGATGAATGATACCTTAATCAAAAGGTCTGGTCATCAGGATGAATACTGCTTTAAAATAAACATACATTTCAACAAATAAATTTTTTGTCAAAAAAACATCAATGGGGTTAGCCTTTGCAAATTTACGAATTTGATTATATATTTAATACAGCACGTAATAGTGGCCCGATTGTGATGAATGATACCTTAATCAAAAGCTCTGGTCATCAGGATGAATACTGCTTTAAAATAAACATACATTTCAACAAATAAATTTTTTGCCAAAAAAACATCAAAGGGGTTAGCCTTTGCAAATTTACGAATTTGATTATATATTTAATACAGCACGTAATAGTGGCCCTATTGTGATGAATGATACCTCAATCAAAAGGTCTGGTCATCAGGATAACTACTGCTTTAAAATAAAGATACATTTCAACAAATAATTTATTTGCCAAAAAAACATCAAAGGGGTTAGCCTTTGCAAATTTACGAATTTGATTATATATTTAATACAGCACGTAATAGTGGCCCGATGGTGATGAATTATACCTTAATCAAAAGCTCTGGTCATCAGGATGAACACTGCTTTAAAATAAACATACATTTCAACAAATAATTGTTTTGCTAAAAAAACATCAAAGGGGTTATCCTTTGCAAATTTACGAATTTGATTATATATTTAATACAGCACGTAATAGTGGCCCTATTGTGATGAATGATACCTCAATCAAAAGCTCTGGTCATCAGGATGAATACTGCTTTAAAATAAACATACATTTCAACAAATAAATTTTTTGCCAAAAAAACATCAAAGGGGTTAGCCTTTGCAAATTTACGAATTTGATTATATATTTAATACAGCACGTAATAGTGGCCCGATTGTGATGAATGATACCTTAATCAAAAGCTCTGGCCATCAGGATGAATACTGCTTTAAAATAAAGATACATTTTAACAAATAATTTTTTTGTCAAAAAAACATCAAAGGGGTTAGTTAGCCTTTGCAAATTTACGAATTTGATTATATATTTAATACAGCACGTAATAGTGGCCCGATTGTGATGAATGATACCTTAATCAAAAGGTCTGGTCATCAGGATGAATACTGCTTTAAAATAAACATACATTTCAACAAATAAATTTTTTGTCAAAAAAACATCAATGGGGTTAGCCTTTGCAAATTTACGAATTTGATTATATATTTAATACAGCACGTAATAGTGGCCCGATTGTGATGAATGATACCTTAATCAAAAGCTCTGGTCATCAGGATGAATACTGCTTTAAAATAAACATACATTTCAACAAATAAATTTTTTGCCAAAAAAACATCAAAGGGGTTAGCCTTTGCAAATTTACGAATTTGATTATAAATTTAATACATCATGTAATAGTGGCCCGATTGTGATGAATGATACCCTAATCAAAAGCTCTGGCCATCAGGATGAATACTGCTTTAAAATAAAGATACATTTTAACAAATGATTTTTTTGTCAAAAAAACATCAAAGGGGTTAGTTAGCCTTTGCAAATTTACGAATTTGATTATATATTTAATACAGCACGTAATAGTGGCCCGATTGTGATGAATGATACCTTAATCAAAAGGTCTGGTCATCAGGATGAATACTGCTTTAAAATAAACATACATTTCAACAAATAAATTTTTTGTCAAAAAAACATCAATGGGGTTAGCCTTTGCAAATTTACGAATTTGATTATATATTTAATACAGCACGTAATAGTGGCCCGATTGTGATGAATGATACCTTAATCAAAAGCTCTGGTCATCAGGATGAATACTGCTTTAAAATAAACATACATTTCAACAAATAAATTTTTTGCCAAAAAAACATCAAAGGGGTTAGCCTTTGCAAATTTACGAATTTGATTATATATTTAATACAGCACGTAATAGTGGCCCGATGGTGATGAATTATACCTTAATCAAAAGCTCTGGTCATCAGGATGAACACTGCTTTAAAATAAACATACATTTCAACAAATAATTGTTTTGCTAAAAAAACATCAAAGGGGTTATCCTTTGCAAATTTACGAATTTGATTATATATTTAATACAGCACGTAATAGTGGCCCTATTGTGATGAATGATACCTCAATCAAAAGCTCTGGTCATCAGGATGAATACTGCTTTAAAATAAACATACATTTCAACAAATAAATTTTTTGCCAAAAAAACATCAAAGGGGTTAGCCTTTGCAAATTTACGAATTTGATTATATATTTAATACAGCACGTAATAGTGGCCCGATTGTGATGAATGATACCTTAATCAAAAGCTCTGGCCATCAGGATGAATACTGCTTTAAAATAAAGATACATTTTAACAAATAATTTTTTTGTCAAAAAAACATCAAAGGGGTTAGTTAGCCTTTGCAAATTTACGAATTTGATTATATATTTAATACAGCACGTAATAGTGGCCCGATTGTGATGAATGATACCTTAATCAAAAGGTCTGGTCATCAGGATGAATACTGCTTTAAAATAAACATACATTTCAACAAATAAATTTTTTGTCAAAAAAACATCAATGGGGTTAGCCTTTGCAAATTTACGAATTTGATTATATATTTAATACAGCACGTAATAGTGGCCCGATTGTGATGAATGATACCTTAATCAAAAGCTCTGGTCATCAGGATGAATACTGCTTTAAAATAAACATACATTTCAACAAATAAATTTTTTGCCAAAAAAACATCAAAGGGGTTAGCCTTTGCAAATTTACGAATTTGATTATATATTTAATACAGCACGTAATAGTGGCCCTATTGTGATGAATGATACCTCAATCAAAAGGTCTGGTCATCAGGATAACTACTGCTTTAAAATAAAGATACATTTCAACAAATAATTTATTTGCCAAAAAAACATCAAAGGGGTTAGCCTTTGCAAATTTACGAATTTGATTATATATTTAATACAGCACGTAATAGTGGCCCGATTGTGATGAATGATACCTTAATCAAAAGGTCTGGTCATCAGGATGAATACTGCTTTAAAATAAACATACATTTCAACAAATAAATTTTTTGTCAAAAAAACATCAATGGGGTTAGCCTTTGCAAATTTACGAATTTGATTATATATTTAATACAGCACGTAATAGTGGCCCGATTGTGATGAATGATACCTTAATCAAAAGCTCTGGTCATCAGGATGAATACTGCTTTAAAATAAACATACATTTCAACAAATAAATTTTTTGCCAAAAAAACATCAAAGGGGTTAGCCTTTGCAAATTTACGAATTTGATTATATATTTAATACAGCACGTAATAGTGGCCCTATTGTGATGAATGATACCTCAATCAAAAGGTCTGGTCATCAGGATAACTACTGCTTTAAAATAAAGATACATTTCAACAAATAATTTATTTGCCAAAAAAACATCAAAGGGGTTAGCCTTTGCAAATTTACGAATTTGATTATATATTTAATACAGCACGTAATAGTGGCCCGATGGTGATGAATTATACCTTAATCAAAAGCTCTGGTCATCAGGATGAACACTGCTTTAAAATAAACATACATTTCAACAAATAATTGTTTTGCTAAAAAAACATCAAAGGGGTTATCCTTTGCAAATTTACGAATTTGATTATATATTTAATACAGCACGTAATAGTGGCCCTATTGTGATGAATGATACCTCAATCAAAAGCTCTGGTCATCAGGATGAATACTGCTTTAAAATAAACATACATTTCAACAAATAAATTTTTTGCCAAAAAAACATCAAAGGGGTTAGCCTTTGCAAATTTACGAATTTGATTATATATTTAATACAGCACGTAATAGTGGCCCGATTGTGATGAATGATACCTTAATCAAAAGCTCTGGCCATCAGGATGAATACTGCTTTAAAATAAAGATACATTTTAACAAATAATTTTTTTGTCAAAAAAACATCAAAGGGGTTAGTTAGCCTTTGCAAATTTACGAATTTGATTATATATTTAATACAGCACGTAATAGTGGCCCGATTGTGATGAATGATACCTTAATCAAAAGGTCTGGTCATCAGGATGAATACTGCTTTAAAATAAACATACATTTCAACAAATAAATTTTTTGTCAAAAAAACATCAATGGGGTTAGCCTTTGCAAATTTACGAATTTGATTATATATTTAATACAGCACGTAATAGTGGCCCGATTGTGATGAATGATACCTTAATCAAAAGCTCTGGTCATCAGGATAACTACTGCTTTAAAATAAACATACATTTCAACAAATAAATTTTTTGTCAAAAAAACATCAAAGGGGTTAGCCTTTGCAAATTTACGAATTTGATTATAAATTTAATACATCATGTAATAGTGGCCCGATTGTGATGAATGATACCCTAATCAAAAGCTCTGGCCATCAGGATGAATACTGCTTTAAAATAAAGATACATTTTAACAAATGATTTTTTTGTCAAAAAAACATCAAAGGGGTTAGTTAGCCTTTGCAAATTTACGAATTTGATTATATATTTAATACAGCACGTAATAGTGGCCCGATTGTGATGAATGATACCTTAATCAAAAGGTCTGGTCATCAGGATGAATACTGCTTTAAAATAAACATACATTTCAACAAATAAATTTTTTGTCAAAAAAACATCAATGGGGTTAGCCTTTGCAAATTTACGAATTTGATTATATATTTAATACAGCACGTAATAGTGGCCCGATTGTGATGAATGATACCTTAATCAAAAGCTCTGGTCATCAGGATGAATACTGCTTTAAAATAAACATACATTTCAACAAATAAATTTTTTGCCAAAAAAACATCAAAGGGGTTAGCCTTTGCAAATTTACGAATTTGATTATATATTTAATACAGCACGTAATAGTGGCCCGATTGTGATGAATGATACCTTAATCAAAAGGTCTGGTCATCAGGATGAATACTGCTTTAAAATAAACATACATTTCAACAAATAAATTTTTTGTCAAAAAAACATCAATGGGGTTAGCCTTTGCAAATTTACGAATTTGATTATATATTTAATACAGCACGTAATAGTGGCCCGATTGTGATGAATGATACCTTAATCAAAAGCTCTGGTCATCAGGATGAATACTGCTTTAAAATAAACATACATTTCAACAAATAAATTTTTTGCCAAAAAAACATCAAAGGGGTTAGCCTTTGCAAATTTACGAATTTGATTATATATTTAATACAGCACGTAATAGTGGCCCGATTGTGATGAATGATACCTTAATCAAAAGCTCTGGCCATCAGGATGAATACTGCTTTAAAATAAAGATACATTTTAACAAATAATTTTTTTGTCAAAAAAACATCAAAGGGGTTAGTTAGCCTTTGCAAATTTACGAATTTGATTATATATTTAATACAGCACGTAATAGTGGCCCGATTGTGATGAATGATACCTTAATCAAAAGGTCTGGTCATCAGGATGAATACTGCTTTAAAATAAACATACATTTCAACAAATAAATTTTTTGTCAAAAAAACATCAATGGGGTTAGCCTTTGCAAATTTACGAATTTGATTATATATTTAATACAGCACGTAATAGTGGCCCGATTGTGATGAATGATACCTTAATCAAAAGCTCTGGTCATCAGGATGAATACTGCTTTAAAATAAACATACATTTCAACAAATAAATTTTTTGCCAAAAAAACATCAAAGGGGTTAGCCTTTGCAAATTTACGAATTTGATTATAAATTTAATACATCATGTAATAGTGGCCCGATTGTGATGAATGATACCCTAATCAAAAGCTCTGGCCATCAGGATGAATACTGCTTTAAAATAAAGATACATTTTAACAAATGATTTTTTTGTCAAAAAAACATCAAAGGGGTTAGTTAGCCTTTGCAAATTTACGAATTTGATTATATATTTAATACAGCACGTAATAGTGGCCCGATTGTGATGAATGATACCTTAATCAAAAGGTCTGGTCATCAGGATGAATACTGCTTTAAAATAAACATACATTTCAACAAATAAATTTTTTGTCAAAAAAACATCAATGGGGTTAGCCTTTGCAAATTTACGAATTTGATTATATATTTAATACAGCACGTAATAGTGGCCCGATTGTGATGAATGATACCTTAATCAAAAGCTCTGGTCATCAGGATGAATACTGCTTTAAAATAAACATACATTTCAACAAATAAATTTTTTGCCAAAAAAACATCAAAGGGGTTAGCCTTTGCAAATTTACGAATTTGATTATATATTTAATACAGCACGTAATAGTGGCCCGATTGTGATGAATGATACCTTAATCAAAAGGTCTGGTCATCAGGATGAATACTGCTTTAAAATAAACATACATTTCAACAAATAAATTTTTTGTCAAAAAAACATCAATGGGGTTAGCCTTTGCAAATTTACGAATTTGATTATATATTTAATACAGCACGTAATAGTGGCCCTATTGTGATGAATGATACCTCAATCAAAAGGTCTGGTCATCAGGATAACTACTGCTTTAAAATAAAGATACATTTCAACAAATAATTTATTTGCCAAAAAAACATCAAAGGGGTTAGCCTTTGCAAATTTACGAATTTGATTATATATTTAATACAGCACGTAATAGTGGCCCGATGGTGATGAATTATACCTTAATCAAAAGCTCTGGTCATCAGGATGAACACTGCTTTAAAATAAACATACATTTCAACAAATAATTGTTTTGCTAAAAAACATCAAAGGGGTTATCCTTTGCAAATTTACGAATTTGATTATATATTTAATACAGCACGTAATAGTGGCCCTATTGTGATGAATGATACCTCAATCAAAAGCTCTGGTCATCAGGATGAATACTGCTTTAAAATAAAGATACATTTTAACAAATAATTTTTTTGTCAAAAAAACATCAAAGGGGTTAGTTAGCCTTTGCAAATTTACGAATTTGATTATATATTTAATACAGCACGTAATAGTGGCCCGATTGTGATGAATGATACCTTAATCAAAAGCTCTGGTCATCAGGATGAATACTGCTTTAAAATAAACATACATTTCAACAAATAAATTTTTTGCCAAAAAAACATCAAAGGGGTTAGCCTTTGCAAATTTACGAATTTGATTATATATTTAATACAGCACGTAATAGTGGCCCTATTGTGATGAATGATACCTCAATCAAAAGGTCTGGTCATCAGGATAACTACTGCTTTAAAATAAAGATACATTTCAACAAATAATTTATTTGCCAAAAAAACATCAAAGGGGTTAGCCTTTGCAAATTTACGAATTTGATTATATATTTAATACAGCACGTAATAGTGGCCCGATGGTGATGAATTATACCTTAATCAAAAGCTCTGGTCATCAGGATGAATACTGCTTTAAAATAAACATACATTTCAACAAATAATTGTTTTGCTAAAAAAACATCAAAGGGGTTATCCTTTGCAAATTTACGAATTTGATTATATATTTAATACAGCACGTAATAGTGGCCCTATTGTGATGAATGATACCTCAATCAAAAGCTCTGGTCATCAGGATGAATACTGCTTTAAAATAAACATACATTTCAACAAATAAATTTTTTGCCAAAAAAACATCAAAGGGGTTAGCCTTTGCAAATTTACGAATTTGATTATATATTTAATACAGCACGTAATAGTGGCCCGATTGTGATGAATGATACCTTAATCAAAAGCTCTGGTCATCAGGATGAATACTGCTTTAAAATAAACATACATTTCAACAAATAAATTTTTTGCCAAAAAAACATCAAAGGGGTTAGCCTTTGCAAACTTACGAATTTGATTATATATTTAATACAGCACGTAATAGTGGCCCGATTGTGATGAATGATACCTTAATCAAAAGCTCTGGCCATCAGGATGAATACTGCTTTAAAATAAAGATACATTTTAACAAATAATTTTTTTGTCAAAAAAACATCAAAGGGGTTAGTTAGCCTTTGCAAATTTACGAATTTGATTATATATTTAATACAGCACGTAATAGTGGCCCGATTGTGATGAATGATACCTTAATCAAAAGGTCTGGTCATCAGGATGAATACTGCTTTAAAATAAACATACATTTCAACAAATAAATTTTTTGTCAAAAAAACATCAATGGGGTTAGCCTTTGCAAATTTACGAATTTGATTATATATTTAATACAGCACGTAATAGTGGCCCGATTGTGATGAATGATACCTTAATCAAAAGCTCTGGTCATCAGGATGAATACTGCTTTAAAATAAACATACATTTCAACAAATAAATTTTTTGCCAAAAAAACATCAAAGGGGTTAGCCTTTGCAAATTTACGAATTTGATTATATATTTAATACAGCACGTAATAGTGGCCCGATGGTGATGAATTATACCTTAATCAAAAGCTCTGGTCATCAGGATGAACACTGCTTTAAAATAAACATACATTTCAACAAATAATTGTTTTGCTAAAAAAACATCAAAGGGGTTATCCTTTGCAAATTTACGAATTTGATTATATATTTAATACAGCACGTAATAGTGGCCCGATGGTGATGAATTATACCTTAATCAAAAGCTCTGGTCATCAGGATGAACACTGCTTTAAAATAAACATACATTTCAACAAATAATTGTTTTGCTAAAAAAACATCAAAGGGGTTATCCTTTGCAAATTTACGAATTTGATTATATATTTAATACAGCACGTAATAGTGGCCCGATGGTGATGAATGATACCTTAATCAAAAGCTCTGGTCATCAGGATGAATACTGCTTTAAAATAAACATACATTTCAACAAATAAATTTTTTGCCAAAAAAACATCAAAGGGGTTAGCCTTTGCAAATTTACGAATTTGATTATATATTTAATACAGCACGTAATAGTGGCCCTATTGTGATGAATGATACCTCAATCAAAAGGTCTGGTCATCAGGATAACTACTGCTTTAAAATAAAGATACATTTCAACAAATAATTTATTTGCCAAAAAAACATCAAAGGGGTTAGCCTTTGCAAATTTACGAATTTGATTATATATTTAATACAGCACGTAATAGTGGCCCGATGGTGATGAATTATACCTTAATCAAAAGCTCTGGTCATCAGGATGAACACTGCTTTAAAATAAACATACATTTCAACAAATAATTGTTTTGCTAAAAAAACATCAAAGGGGTTATCCTTTGCAAATTTACGAATTTGATTATATATTTAATACAGCACGTAATAGTGGCCCTATTGTGATGAATGATACCTCAATCAAAAGCTCTGGTCATCAGGATGAATACTGCTTTAAAATAAACATACATTTCAACAAATAAATTTTTTGCCAAAAAAACATCAAAGAGGTTAGCCTTTGCAAATTTACGAATTTGATTATATATTTAATACAGCACGTAATAGTGGCCCGATTGTGATGAATGATACCTTAATCAAAAGCTCTGGCCATCAGGATGAATACTGCTTTAAAATAAAGATACATTTTAACAAATAATTTTTTTGTCAAAAAAACATCAAAGGGGTTAGTTAGCCTTTGCAAATTTACGAATTTGATTATATATTTAATACAGCACGTAATAGTGGCCCGATTGTGATGAATGATACCTTAATCAAAAGGTCTGGTCATCAGGATGAATACTGCTTTAAAATAAACATACATTTCAACAAATAAATTTTTTGTCAAAAAAACATCAATGGGGTTAGCCTTTGCAAATTTACGAATTTGATTATATATTTAATACAGCACGTAATAGTGGCCCTATTGTGATGAATGATACCTCAATCAAAAGGTCTGGTCATCAGGATAACTACTGCTTTAAAATAAAGATACATTTCAACAAATAATTTATTTGCCAAAAAAACATCAAAGGGGTTAGCCTTTGCAAATTTACGAATTTGATTATATATTTAATACAGCACGTAATAGTGGCCCGATTGTGATGAATGATACCTTAATCAAAAGCTCTGGTCATCAGGATAACTACAGCTTTAAAATAAACATACATTTCAACAAATAAATTTTTTGCCAAAAAAACATCAAAGGGGTTAGCCTTTGCAAATTTACGAATTTGATTATAAATTTAATACATCATGTAATAGTGGCCCGATTGTGATGAATGATACCCTAATCAAAAGCTCTGGCCATCAGGATGAATACTGCTTTAAAATAAAGATACATTTTAACAAATAATTTTTTTGTCAAAAAAACATCAAAGGGGTTAGTTAGCCTTTGCAAATTTACGAATTTGATTATATATTTAATACAGCACGTAATAGTGGCCCGATTGTGATGAATGATACCTTAATCAAAAGGTCTGGTCATCAGGATGAATACTGCTTTAAAATAAACATACATTTCAACAAATAAATTTTTTGTCAAAAAAACATCAATGGGGTTAGCCTTTGCAAATTTACGAATTTGATTATATATTTAATACAGCACGTAATAGTGGCCCGATTGTGATGAATGATACCTTAATCAAAAGCTCTGGTCATCAGGATGAATACTGCTTTAAAATAAACATACATTTCAACAAATAAATTTTTTGCCAAAAAAACATCAAAGGGGTTAGCCTTTGCAAATTTACGAATTTGATTATATATTTAATACAGCACGTAATAGTGGCCCTATTGTGATGAATGATACCTCAATCAAAAGCTCTGGTCATCAGGATGAATACTGCTTTAAAATAAAGATACATTTTAACAAATAATTTTTTTGTCAAAAAAACATCAAAGGGGTTAGTTAGCCTTTGCAAATTTACGAATTTGATTATATATTTAATACAGCACGTAATAGTGGCCCGATTGTGATGAATGATACCTTAATCAAAAGCTCTGGTCATCAGGATGAATACTGCTTTAAAATAAACATACATTTCAACAAATAAATTTTTTGCCAAAAAAACATCAAAGGGGTTAGCCTTTGCAAATTTACGAATTTGATTATATATTTAATACAGCACGTAATAGTGGCCCTATTGTGATGAATGATACCTCAATCAAAAGGTCTGGTCATCAGGATAACTACTGCTTTAAAATAAAGATACATTTCAACAAATAATTTATTTGCCAAAAAAACATCAAAGGGGTTAGCCTTTGCAAATTTACGAATTTGATTATATATTTAATACAGCACGTAATAGTGGCCCGATGGTGATGAATTATACCTTAATCAAAAGCTCTGGTCATCAGGATGAACACTGCTTTAAAATAAACATACATTTCAACAAATAATTGTTTTGCTAAAAAAACATCAAAGCGGTTATCCTTTGCAAATTTACGAATTTGATTATATATTTAATACAGCACGTAATAGTGGCCCGATGGTGATGAATTATACCTTAATCAAAAGCTCTGGTCATCAGGATGAACACTGCTTTAAAATAAACATACATTTCATCAAATAATTGTTTTGCTAAAAAAACATCAAAGGGGTTATCCTTTGCAAATTTACGAATTTGATTATATATTTAATACAGCACGTAATAGTGGCCCTATTGTGATGAATGATACCTCAATCAAAAGCTCTGGTCATCAGGATGAATACTGCTTTAAAATAAACATACATTTCAACAAATAAATTATTTGCCAAAAAAACATCAAAGGGGTTAGCCTTTGCAAATTTACGAATTTGATTATATATTTAATACAGCACGTAATAGTGGCCCGATTGTGATGAATGATACCTTAATCAAAAGCTCTGGCCATCAGGATGAATACTGCTTTAAAATAAAGATACATTTTAACAAATAATTTTTTTGTCAAAAAAACATCAAAGGGGTTAGTTAGCCCGATGGTGATGAATTATACCTTAATCAAAAGCTCTGGTCATCAGGATGAACACTGCTTTAAAATAAACATACATTTCAACAAATAATTGTTTTGCTAAAAAAACATCAAAGGGGTTATTATCCTTTGCAAATTTACGAATTTGATTATATATTTAATACAGCACGTAATAGTGGCCCGATTGTGATGAATGATACCTTAATCAAAAGCTCTGCCCATCAGGATGAATACTGCTTTAAAATAAAGATACATTTTAACAAATAATTTTTTTGTCAAAAAAACATCAAAGGGGTTAGTTAGCCTTTGCAAATTTACGAATTTGATTATATATTTAATACAGCACGTAATAGTGGCCCGATTGTGATGAATGATACCTTAATCAAAAGCTCTGGCCATCAGGATGAATACTGCTTTAAAATAAAGATACATTTTAACAAATAATTTTTTTGTCAAAAAAACATCAAAGGGGTTAGTTAGCCTTTGCAAATTTACGAATTTGATTATATATTTAATACAGCACTTAATAGTGGCCCGATTGTGATGAATGATACCTTAATCAAAAGGTCTGGTCATCAGGATGAATACTGCTTTAAAATAAACATACATTTCAACAAATAAATTTTTTGTCAAAAAAACATCAATGGGGTTAGCCTTTGCAAATTTACGAATTTGATTATATATTTAATACAGCACGTAATAGTGGCCCGATTGTGATGAATGATACCTTAATCAAAAGCTCTGGTCATCAGGATGAATACTGCTTTAAAATAAACATACATTTCAACAAATAAATTTTTTGCCAAAAAAACATCAAAGGGGTTAGCCTTTGCAAATTTACGAATTTGATTATATATTTAATACAGCACGTAATAGTGGCCCTATTGTGATGAATGATACCTCAATCAAAAGGTCTGGTCATCAGGATAACTACTGCTTTAAAATAAAGATACATTTCAACAAATAATTTATTTGCCAAAAAAACATCAAAGGGGTTAGCCTTTGCAAATTTACGAATTTGATTATATATTTAATACAGCACGTAATAGTGGCCCGATGGTGATGAATTATACCTTAATCAAAAGCTCTGGTCATCAGGATGAACACTGCTTTAAAATAAACATACATTTCAACAAATAATTGTTTTGCTAAAAAAACATCAAAGGGGTTATCCTTTGCAAATTTACGAATTTGATTATATATTTAATACAGCACGTAATAGTGGCCCGATTGTGATGAATGATACCTTAATCAAAAGCTCTGGTCATCAGGATGAATACTGCTTTAAAATAAACATACATTTCAACAAATAAATTTTTTGCCAAAAAAACATCAAAGGGGTTAGCCTTTGCAAATTTACGAATTTGATTATATATTTAATACAGCACGTAATAGTGGCCCGATTGTGATGAATGATACCTTAATCAAAAGGTCTGGTCATCAGGATGAATACTGCTTTAAAATAAACATACATTTCAACAAATAAATTTTTTGTCAAAAAAACATCAATGGGGTTAGCCTTTGCAAATTTACGAATTTGATTATATATTTAATACAGCACGTAATAGTGGCCCGATTGTGATGAATGATACCTTAATCAAAAGCTCTGGTCATCAGAATAACTACTGCTTTAAAATAAACATACATTTCAACAAATAATTTATTTGCCAAAAAAACAACAAAGGGGTTAGCCTTTGCAAATTTACGAATTTGATTATATATTTAATACAGCACGTAATAGTGGCCCGATGGTGATGAATTATACCTTAATCAAAAGCTCTGGTCATCAGGATGAACACTGCTTTAAAATAAACATACATTTCAACAAATAATTGTTTTGCTAAAAAAACATCAAAGGGGTTATCCTTTGCAAATTTACGAATTTGATTATATATTTAATACAGCACGTAATAGTGGCCCGATTGTGATGAATGATACCTTAATCAAAAGCTCTGGTCATCAGGATGAATACTGCTTTAAAATAAACATACATTTCAACAAATAAATTTTTTGCCAAAAAAACATCAAAGGGGTTAGCCTTTGCAAATTTACGAATTTGATTATATATTTAATACAGCACGTAATAGTGGCCCGATTGTGATGAATGATACCTTAATCAAAAGGTCTGGTCATCAGGATGAATACTGCTTTAAAATAAACATACATTTCAACAAATAAATTTTTTGTCAAAAAAACATCAATGGGGTTAGCCTTTGCAAATTTACGAATTTGATTATATATTTAATACAGCACGTAATAGTGGCCCGATTGTGATGAATGATACCTTAATCAAAAGCTCTGGTCATCAGAATAACTACTGCTTTAAAATAAACATACATTTCAACAAATAATTTATTTGCCAAAAAAACAACAAAGGGGTTAGCCTTTGCAAATTTACGAATTTGATTATATATTTAATACAGCACGTAATAGTGGCCCGATGGTGATGAATTATACCTTAATCAAAAGCTCTGGTCATCAGGATGAACACTGCTTTAAAATAAACATACATTTCAACAAATAATTGTTTTGCTAAAAAAACATCAAAGGGGTTATCCTTTGCAAATTTACGAATTTGATTATATATTTAATACAGCACGTAATAGTGGCCCGATTGTGATGAATGATACCTTAATCAAAAGCTCTGGTCATCAGGATGAATACTGCTTTAAAATAAACATACATTTCAACAAATAAATTTTTTGCCAAAAAAACATCAAAGGGGTTAGCCTTTGCAAATTTACGAATTTGATTATATATTTAATACAGCACGTAATAGTGGCCCGATTGTGATGAATGATACCTTAATCAAAAGCTCTGGTCATCAGGATGAATACTGCTTTAAAATAAACATACATTTCAACAAATAAATTTTTTGCCAAAAAAACATCAAAGGGGTTAGCCTTTGCAAATTTACGAATTTGATTATAAATTTAATACATCATGTAATAGTGGCCCGATTGTGATGAATGATACCCTAATCAAAAGCTCTGGCCATCAGGATGAATACTGCTTTAAAATAAAGATACATTTTAACAAATAATTTTTTTGTCAAAAAAACATCAAAGGGGTTAGTTAGCCTTTGCAAATTTACGAATTTGATTATATATTTAATACAGCACGTAATAGTGGCCCGATTGTGATGAATGATACCTTAATCAAAAGGTCTGGTCATCAGGATGAATACTGCTTTAAAATAAACATACATTTCAACAAATAAATTTTTTGTCAAAAAAACATCAATGGGGTTAGCCTTTGCAAATTTACGAATTTGATTATATATTTAATACAGCACGTAATAGTGGCCCGATTGTGATGAATGATACCTTAATCAAAAGCTCTGGTCATCAGGATGAATACTGCTTTAAAATAAACATACATTTCAACAAATAAATTTTTTGCCAAAAAAACATCAAAGGGGTTAGCCTTTGCAAATTTACGAATTTGATTATATATTTAATACAGCACGTAATAGTGGCCCGATTGTGATGAATGATACCTTAATCAAAAGCTCTGGTCATCAGGATGAATACTGCTTTAAAATAAACATACATTTCAACAAATAAATTTTTTGCCAAAAAAACATCAAAGGGGTTAGCCGTTGCAAATTTACGAATTTGATTATATATTTAATACAGCACGTAATAGTGGCCCGATTGTGATGAATGATACCTTAATCAAAAGGTCTGGTCATCAGGATGAATACTGCTTTAAAATAAACATACATTTCAACAAATAAATTTTTTGTCAAAAAAACATCAATGGGGTTAGCCTTTGCAAATTTACGAATTTGATTATATATTTAATACAGCACGTAATAGTGGCCCGATTGTGATGAATGATACCTTAATCAAAAGCTCTGGTCATCAGGATGAACACTGCTTTAAAATAAACATACATTTCAACAAATAAATTTTTTGCCAAAAAAACATCAAAAGGGTTAGCCTTTGCAAATTTACGAATTTGATTATATATTTAATACAGCACGTAATAGTGGCCCGATTGTGATGAATGATACCTTAATCAAAAGGTCTGGTCATCAGGATGAATACTGCTTTAAAATAAAGATACATTTCAACAAATAATTTATTTGCCAAAAAAACATCAAAGGGGTTAGCCTTTGCAAATTTACGAATTTGATTATATATTTAATACAGCACGTAATAGTGGCCCGATGGTGATGAATTATACCTTAATCAAAAGCTCTGGTCATCAGGATGAACACTGCTTTAAAATAAACATACATTTCAACAAATAATTGTTTTGCTAAAAAAACATCAAAGGGGTTATCCTTTGCAAATTTACGAATTTGATTATATATTTAATACAGCACGTAATAGTGGCCCGATTGTGATGAATGATACCTTAATCAAAAGCTCTGGTCATCAGGATGAATACTGCTTTAAAATAAACATACATTTCAACAAATAAATTTTTTGCCAAAAAAACATCAAAGGGGTCAGCCTTTGCAAATTTACGAATTTGATTATAAATTTAATACATCATATAATAGTGGCCCGATTGTGATGAATGATACCCTAATCAAAAGCTCTGGCCATCAGGATGAATACTGCTTTAAAATAAAGATACATTTTAACAAATAATTTTTTTGTCAAAAAAACATCAAAGGGGTTAGTTAGCCTTTGCAAATTTACGAATTTGATTATATATTTAATACAGCACGTAATAGTGGCCCGATTGTGATGAATGATACCTTAATCAAAAGGTCTGGTCATCAGGATGAATACTGCTTTAAAATAAACATACATTTCAACAAATAAATTTTTTGTCAAAAAAACATCAATGGGGTTAGCCTTTGCAAATTTACGAATTTGATTATATATTTAATACAGCACGTAATAGTGGCCCGATTGTGATGAATGATACCTTAATCAAAAGCTCTGGTCATCAGGATGAATACTGCTTTAAAATAAACATACATTTCAACAAATAAATTTTTTGCCAAAAAAACATCAAAGGGGTTAGCCTTTGCAAATTTACGAATTTGATTATATATTTAATACAGCACGTAATAGTGGCCCGATTGTGATGAATGATACCTTAATCAAAAGGTCTGGTCATCAGGATGAATACTGCTTTAAAATAAACATACATTTCAACAAATAAATTTTTTGTCAAAAAAACATCAATGGGGTTAGCCTTTGCAAATTTACGAATTTGATTATATATTTAATACAGCACGTAATAGTGGCCCGATTGTGATGAATGATACCTTAATCAAAAGCTCTGGTCATCAGAATAACTACTGCTTTAAAATAAAGATACATTTCAACAAATAATTTATTTGCCAAAAAAACATCAAAGGGGTTAGCCTTTGCAAATTTACGAATTTGATTATATATTTAATACAGCACGTAATAGTGGCCCGATGGTGATGAATTATACCTTAATCAAAAGCTCTGGTCATCAGGATGAACACTGCTTTAAAATAAACATACATTTCAACAAATAATTGTTTTGCTAAAAAAACATCAAAGGGGTTATCCTTTGCAAATTTACGAATTTGATTATATATTTAATACAGCACGTAATAGTGGCCCGATTGTGATGAATGATACCTTAATCAAAAGCTCTGGTCATCAGGATGAATACTGCTTTAAAATAAACATACATTTCAACAAATAAATTTTTTGCCAAAAAAACATCAAAGGGGTTAGCCTTTGCAAATTTACGAATTTGATTATATATTTAATACAGCACGTAATAGTGGCCCGATTGTGATGAATGATACCTTAATCAAAAGCTCTGGTCATCAGGATGAATACTGCTTTAAAATAAACATACATTTCAACAAATAAATTTTTTGCCAAAAAAACATCAAAGGGGTTAGCCTTTGCAAATTTACGAATTTGATTATAAATTTAATACATCATGTAATAGTGGCCCGATTGTGATGAATGATACCCTAATCAAAAGCTCTGGCCATCAGGATGAATACTGCTTTAAAATAAAGATACATTTTAACAAATAATTTTTTTGTCAAAAAAACATCAAAGGGTTAGTTAGCCTTTGCAAATTTACGAATTTGATTATATATTTAATACAGCACGTAATAGTGGCCCGATTGTGATGAATGATACCTTAATCAAAAGGTCTGGTCATCAGGATGAATACTGCTTTAAAATAAACATACATTTCAACAAATAAATTTTTTGTCAAAAAAACATCAATGGGGTTAGCCTTTGCAAATTTACGAATTTGATTATATATTTAATACAGCACGTAATAGTGGCCCGATTGTGATGAATGATACCTTAATCAAAAGCTCTGGTCATCAGGATGAATACTGCTTTAAAATAAACATACATTTCAACAAATAAATTTTTTGCCAAAAAAACATCAAAGGGGTTAGCCTTTGCAAATTTACGAATTTGATTATATATTTAATACAGCACGTAATAGTGGCCCGATTGTGATGAATGATACCTTAATCAAAAGCTCTGGTCATCAGGATGAATACTGCTTTAAAATAAACATACATTTCAACAAATAAATTTTTTGTCAAAAAAACATCAAAGGGGTTAGCCGTTGCAAATTTACGAATTTGATTATATATTTAATACAGCACGTAATAGTGGCCCGATTGTGATGAATGATACCTTAATCAAAAGGTCTGGTCATCAGGATGAATACTGCTTTAAAATAAACATACATTTCAACAAATAAATTTTTTGTCAAAAAAACATCAATGGGGTTAGCCTTTGCAAATTTACGAATTTGATTATATATTTAATACAGCACGTAATAGTGGCCCGATTGTGATGAATGATACCTTAATCAAAAGCTCTGGTCATCAGGATGAACACTGCTTTAAAATAAACATACATTTCAACAAATAATTGTTTTGCTAAAAAAACATCAAAGGGGTTATCCTTTGCAAATTTACGAATTTGATTATATATTTAATACAGCACGTAATAGTGGCCCGATGGTGATGAATTATACCTTAATCAAAAGCTCTGGTCATCAGGATGAATACTGCTTTAAAATAAACATACATTTCAACAAATAATTGTTTTGCTAAAAAAACATCAAAGGGGTTATCCTTTGCAAATTTACGAATTTGATTATATATTTAATACAGCACGTAATAGTGGCCCGATTGTGATGAATGATACCTTAATCAAAAGGTCTGGTCATCAGGATGAATACTGCTTTAAAATAAACATACATTTCAACAAATAAATTTTTTGCCAAAAAAACATCAAAGGGGTTAGCCTTTGCAAATTTACGAATTTGATTATATATTTAATACAGCACGTAATAGTGGCCCGATTGTGATGAATGATACCTTAATCAAAAGCTCTGGTCATCAGGATGAATACTGCTTTAAAATAAACATACATTTCAACAAATAAATTTTTTGCCAAAAAAACATCAAAGGGGTTAGCCTTTGCAAATTTACGAATTTGATTATAAATTTAATACATCATGTAATAGTGGCCCGATTGTGATGAATGATACCCTAATCAAAAGCTCTGGCCATCAGGATGAATACTGCTTTAAAATAAAGATACATTTTAACAAATAATTTTTTTGTCAAAAAAACATCAAAGGGGTTAGTTAGCCTTTGCAAATTTACGAATTTGATTATATATTTAATACAGCACGTAATAGTGGCCCGATTGTGATGAATGATACCTTAATCAAAAGGTCTGGTCATCAGGATGAATACTGCTTTAAAATAAACATACATTTCAACAAATAAATTTTTTGTCAAAAAAACATCAATGGGGTTAGCCTTTGCAAATTTACGAATTTGATTATATATTTAATACAGCACGTAATAGTGGCCCGATTGTGATGAATGATACCTTAATCAAAAGCTCTGGTCATCAGGATGAATACTGCTTTAAAATAAACATACATTTCAACAAATAAATTTTTTGCCAAAAAAACATCAAAGGGGTTAGCCTTTGCAAATTTACGAATTTGATTATATATTTAATACAGCACGTAATAGTGGCCCGATTGTGATGAATGATACCTTAATCAAAAGCTCTGGTCATCAGGATGAACACTGCTTTAAAATAAACATACATTTCAACAAATAATTGTTTTGCTAAAAAAACATCAAAGGGGTTATCCTTTGCAAATTTACGAATTTGATTATATATTTAATACAGCACGTAATAGTGGCCCGATTGTGATGAATGATACCTTAATCAAAAGGTCTGGTCATCAGGATGAATACTGCTTTAAAATAAACATACATTTCAACAAATAAATTTTTTGCCAAAAAAACATCAAAAGGGTTAGCCTTTGCAAATTTACGAATTTGATTATATATTTAATACAGCACGTAATAGTGGCCCGATTGTGATGAATGATACCTTAATCAAAAGGTCTGGTCATCAGGATGAATACTGCTTTAAAATAAACATACATTTCAACAAATAAATTTTTTGCCAAAAAAACATCAATGGGGTTAGCCTTTGCAAATTTACGAATTTGATTATATATTTAATACAGCACGTAATAGTGGCCCGATTGTGATGAATGATACCTTAATCAAAAGCTCTGGTCATCAGGATGAACACTGCTTTAAAATAAACATACATTTCAACAAATAATTGTTTTGCTAAAAAAACATCAAAGGGGTTATCCTTTGCAAATTTACGAATTTGATTATATATTTAATACAGCACGTAATGCCCGATTGTGATGAATGATACCTTAATTAAAAGGTCTGGTCATCAGGATGAATACTGCTTTAAAATAAACATACATTTCAACAAATAAATTTTTTGCCAAAAAAACATCAAAGGGGTTAGCCTTTGCAAATTTACGAATTTGATTATATATTTAATACAGCACGTAATAGTGGCCCGATTGTGATGAATGATACCTTAATCAAAAGGTCTGGTCATCAGGATGAATACTGCTTTAAAATAAACATACATTTCAACAAATAAATTTTTTGTCAAAAAAACATCAATGGGGTTAGCCTTTGCAAATTTACGAATTTGATTATATATTTAATACAGCACGTAATAGTGGCCCGATTGTGATGAATGATACCTTAATCAAAAGCTCTGGTCATCAGGATGAACACTGCTTTAAAATAAACATACATTTCAACAAATAATTGTTTTGCTAAAAAAACATCAAAGGGGTTATCCTTTGCAAATTTACGAATTTGATTATATATTTAATACAGCACGTAATAGTGGCCCGATGGTGATGAATTATACCTTAATCAAAAGCTCTGGTCATCAGGATGAATACTGCTTTAAAATAAACATACATTTCAACAAATAATTGTTTTGCTAAAAAAACATCAAAGGGGTTATCCTTTGCAAATTTACGAATTTGATTATATATTTAATACAGCACGTAATAGTGGCCCGATTGTGATGAATGATACCTTAATCAAAAGGTCTGGTCATCAGGATGAATACTGCTTTAAAATAAACATACATTTCAACAAATAAATTTTTTGCCAAAAAAACATCAAAGGGGTTAGCCTTTGCAAATTTACGAATTTGATTATATATTTAATACAGCACGTAATAGTGGCCCGATTGTGATGAATGATACCTTAATCAAAAGCTCTGGTCATCAGGATGAATACTGCTTTAAAATAAACATACATTTCAACAAATAAATTTTTTGCCAAAAAAACATCAAAGGGGTTAGCCTTTGCAAATTTACGAATTTGATTATAAATTTAATACATCATGTAATAGTGGCCCGATTGTGATGAATGATACCCTAATCAAAAGCTCTGGCCATCAGGATGAATACTGCTTTAAAATAAAGATACATTTTAACAAATAATTTTTTTGTCAAAAAAACATCAAAGGGGTTAGTTAGCCTTTGCAAATTTACGAATTTGATTATATATTTAATACAGCACGTAATAGTGGCCCGATTGTGATGAATGATACCTTAATCAAAAGGTCTGGTCATCAGGATGAATACTGCTTTAAAATAAACATACATTTCAACAAATAAATTTTTTGTCAAAAAAACATCAATGGGGTTAGCCTTTGCAAATTTACGAATTTGATTATATATTTAATACAGCACGTAATAGTGGCCCGATTGTGATGAATGATACCTTAATCAAAAGCTCTGGTCATCAGGATGAATACTGCTTTAAAATAAACATACATTTCAACAAATAAATTTTTTGCCAAAAAAACATCAAAGGGGTTAGCCTTTGCAAATTTACGAATTTGATTATATATTTAATACAGCACGTAATAGTGGCCCGATTGTGATGAATGATACCTTAATCAAAAGCTCTGGTCATCAGGATGAACACTGCTTTAAAATAAACATACATTTCAACAAATAATTGTTTTGCTAAAAAAACATCAAAGGGGTTATCCTTTGCAAATTTACGAATTTGATTATATATTTAATACAGCACGTAATAGTGGCCCGATTGTGATGAATGATACCTTAATCAAAAGGTCTGGTCATCAGGATGAATACTGCTTTAAAATAAACATACATTTCAACAAATAAATTTTTTGCCAAAAAAACATCAAAAGGGTTAGCCTTTGCAAATTTACGAATTTGATTATATATTTAATACAGCACGTAATAGTGGCCCGATTGTGATGAATGATACCTTAATCAAAAGGTCTGGTCATCAGGATGAATACTGCTTTAAAATAAACATACATTTCAACAAATAAATTTTTTGCCAAAAAAACATCAATGGGGTTAGCCTTTGCAAATTTACGAATTTGATTATATATTTAATACAGCACGTAATAGTGGCCCGATTGTGATGAATGATACCTTAATCAAAAGCTCTGGTCATCAGGATGAACACTGCTTTAAAATAAACATACATTTCAACAAATAATTGTTTTGCTAAAAAAACATCAAAGGGGTTATCCTTTGCAAATTTACGAATTTGATTATATATTTAATACAGCACGTAATAGTGGCCCGATTGTGATGAATGATACCTTAATTAAAAGGTCTGGTCATCAGGATGAATACTGCTTTAAAATAAACATACATTTCAACAAATAAATTTTTTGCCAAAAAAACATCAAAGGGGTTAGCCTTTGCAAATTTACGAATTTGATTATATATTTAATACAGCACGTAATAGTGGCCCGATTGTGATGAATGATACCTTAATCAAAAGGTCTGGTCATCAGGATGAATACTGCTTTAAAATAAACATACATTTCAACAAATAAATTTTTTGTCAAAAAAACATCAATGGGGTTAGCCTTTGCAAATTTACGAATTTGATTATATATTTAATACAGCACGTAATAGTGGCCCGATTGTGATGAATGATACCTTAATCAAAAGCTCTGGTCATCAGGATGAATACTGCTTTAAAATAAACATACATTTCAACAAATAAATTTTTTGCCAAAAAAACATCAAAGGGGTTAGCCTTTGCAAATTTACGAATTTGATTATATATTTAATACAGCACGTAATAGTGGCCCGATTGTGATGAATGATACCTTAATCAAAAGGTCTGGTCATAAGGATGAATACTGTTTTAAAATAAACATACATTTCAACAAATAAATTTTTTGTCAAAAAAACATCAATGGGGTTAGCCTTTGCAAATTTACGAATTTGATTATATATTTAATACAGCACGTAATAGTGGCCCGATTGTGATGAATGATACCTTAATCAAAAGCTCTGGTCATCAGGATGAACACTGCTTTAAAATAAACATACATTTCAACAAATAATTGTTTTGCTAAAAAAACATCAAAGGGGTTATCCTTTGCAAATTTACGAATTTGATTATATATTTAATACAGCACGTAATAGTGGCCCGATTGTGATGAATGATACCTTAATCAAAAGGTCTGGTCATCAGGATGAATACTGCTTTAAAATAAACATACATTTCAACAAATAAATTTTTTGCCAAAAAAACATCAAAAGGGTTAGCCTTTGCAAATTTACGAATTTGATTATATATTTAATACAGCACGTAATAGTGGCCCGATTGTGATGAATGATACCTTAATCAAAAGGTCTGGTCATCAGGATGAATACTGCTTTAAAATAAACATACATTTCAACAAATAAATTTTTTGCCAAAAAAACATCAATGGGGTTAGCCTTTGCAAATTTACGAATTTGATTATATATTTAATACAGCACGTAATAGTGGCCCGATTGTGATGAATGATACCTTAATCAAAAGCTCTGGTCATCAGGATGAACACTGCTTTAAAATAAACATACATTTCAACCAATAATTGTTTTGCTAAAAAAACATCAAAGGGGTTATCCTTTGCAAATTTACGAATTTGATTATATATTTAATACAGCACGTAATAGTGGCCCGATTGTGATGAATGATACCTTAATTAAAAGGTCTGGTCATCAGGATGAATACTGCTTTAAAATAAACATACATTTCAACAAATAAATTTTTTGCCAAAAAAACATCAAAGGGGTTAGCCTTTGCAAATTTACGAATTTGATTATATATTTAATACAGCACGTAATAGTGGCCCGATTGTGATGAATGATACCTTAATTAAAAGGTCTGGTCATCAGGATGAATACTGCTTTAAAATAAACATACATTTCAACAAATAAATTTTTTGTCAAAAAAACATCAATGGGGTTAGCCTTTGCAAATTTACGAATTTGATTATATATTTAATACAGCACGTAATAGTGGCCCGATTGTGATGAATGATACCTTAATCAAAAGCTCTGGTCATCAGGATGAATACTGCTTTAAAATAAACATACATTTCAACAAATAAATTTTTTGTCAAAAAAACATCAAAGGGGTTAGCCTTTGCAAATTTACGAATTTGATTATATCACGTAATAGTGGCCCGATTGTGATGAATGATACCTTAATCAAAAGGTCTGGTCATCAGGATGAATACTGCTTTAAAATAAACATACATTTCAACAAATAAATTTTTTGTCAAAAAAACATCAATGGGGTTAGCCTTTGCAAATTTACGAATTTGATTATATATTTAATACAGCACGTAATAGTGGCCCGATTGTGATGAATGATACCTTAATCAAAAGCTCTGGTCATCAGGATGAATACTGCTTTAAAATAAACATACATTTCAACAAATAAATTTTTTGTCAAAAAAACATCAATGGGGTTAGCCTTTGCAAATTTACGAATTTGATTATATATTTAATACAGCACGTAATAGTGGCCCGATTGTGATGAATGATACCTTAATCAAAAGCTCTGGTCATCAGGATGAATACTGCTTTAAAATAAACATACATTTCAACAAATAAATTTTTTGCCAAAAAAACATCAAAGGGGTTAGTTAGCCTTTGCAAATTTACGAATTTGATTATATATTTAATACAGCACGTAATAGTGGCCCGATTGTGATGAATGATACCTTAATCAAAAGCTCTGGTCATCAGGATGAATACTGCTTTAAAATAAACATACATTTCAACAAATAAATTTTTTGTCAATAAAACATCAATGGGGTTAGCCTTTGCAAATTTACGAATTTGATTATATATTTAATACAGCACGTAATAGTGGCCCGATTGTGATGAATGATACCTTAATCAAAAGCTCTGGTCATCAGGATGAATACTGCTTTAAAATAAACATACATTTCAACAAATAATTTTTTTGTCAAAAAACATCAAAGGGGTTAGTTAGCCTTTGCAAATTTACGAATTTGATTATATATTTAATACAGCACGTAATAGTGGCCCGATTGTGATGAATGATACCTTAATCAAAAGCTCTGGTCATCAGGATGAATACTGCTTTAAAATAAACATACATTTCAACAAATAAATTTTTTGCCAAAAAAACATCAAAGGGGTTAGTTAGCCTTTGCAAATTTACGAATTTGATTATATATTTAATACAGCACGTAATAGTGGCCCGATTGTGATGAATGATACCTTAATCAAAAGCTCTGGTCATCAGGATGAATACCGCTTTAAAATAAACATACATTTCAACAAATAAATTTTTTGTCAAAAAAACATCAATGGGGTTAGCCTTTGCAAATTTACGAATTTGATTATATATTTAATACAGCACGTAATAGTGGCCCGATTGTGATGAATGATACCTTAATCAAAAGCTCTGGTCATCAGGATGAATACTGCTTTAAAATAAACATACATTTCAACAAATAATTTTTTTGTCAAAAAAACATCAAAGGGGTTAGTTAGCCTTTGCAAATTTACGAATTTGATTATATATTTAATACAGCACGTAATAGTGGCCCGATTGTGATGAATGATACCTTAATCAAAAGCTCTGGTCATCAGGATGAATACTGCTTTAAAATAAACATACATTTCAACAAATAAATTTTTTGTCAAAAAAACATCAATGGGGTTAGCCTTTGCAAATTTACGAATTTGATTATATATTTAATACAGCACGTAATAGTGGCCCGATTGTGATGAATGATACCTTAATCAAAAGGTCTGGTCATCAGGATGAATACTGCTTTAAAATAAACATACATTTCAACAAATAAATTTTTTGTCAAAAAAACATCAATGGGGTTAGCCTTTGCAAATTTACGAATTTGATTATATATTTAATACAGCACGTAATAGTGGCCCGATTGTGATGAATGATACCTTAATCAAAAGCTCTGGTCATCAGGATGAACACTGCTTTAAAATAAACATACATTTCAACAAATAATTGTTTTGCTAAAAAAACATCAAAGGGGTTATCCTTTGCAAATTTACGAATTTGATTATATATTTAATACAGCACGTAATAGTGGCCCGATTGTGATGAATGATACCTTAATCAAAAGCTCTGGTCATCAGGATGAATACTGCTTTAAAATAAACATACATTTCAACAAATAAATTTTTTGCCAAAAAAACATCAAAGGGGTTAGCCTTTGCAAATTTACGAATTTGATTATATATTTAATACAGCACGTAATAGTGGCCCGATTGTGATGAATGATACCTTAATCAAAAGCTCTGGTCATCAGGATGAATACTGCTTTAAAATAAACATACATTTCAACAAATAAATTTTTTGCCAAAAAAACATCAAAGGGGTTAGCCTTTGCAAATTTACGAATTTGATTATATATTTAATACAGCACGTAATAGTGGCCCGATTGTGATGAATGATACCTTAATCAAAAGGTCTGGTCATCAGGATGAATACTGCTTTAAAATAAATATACATTTCAACAAATAAATTTTTTGCCAAAAAAACATCAAAGGGGTTAGCTTTTGCAAATTTACGAATTTGATTATATATTTAATACAGCACGTAATAGTGGCCCGATTGTGATGAATGATACCTTAATCAAAAGGTCTGGTCATCAGGATGAACACTGCTTTAAAATAAACATACATTTCAACAAATAAATTTTTTGTCAAAAAAACATCAATGGGGTTAGCCTTTGCAAATTTACGAATTTGATTATATATTTAATACAGCACGTAATAGTGGCCCGATTGTGATGAATGATACCTTAATCAAAAGGTCTGGTCATCAGGATGAATACTGCTTTAAAATAAACATACATTTCAACAAATAAATTTTTTGTCAAAAAAACATCAATGGGGTTAGCCTTTGCAAATTTACGAATTTGATTATATATTTAATACAGCACGTAATAGTGGCCCGATTGTGATGAATGATACCTTAATCAAAAGCTCTGGTCATCAGGATGAATACTGCTTTAAAATAAACATACATTTCAACAAATAATTGTTTTGCTAAAAAAACATCAAAGGGGTTATCCTTTGCAAATTTACGAATTTGATTATATATTTAATACAGCACGTAATAGTGGCCCGATTGTGATGAATGATACCTTAATCAAAAGGTCTGGTCATCAGGATGAATACTGCTTTAAAATAAACATACATTTCAACAAATAAATTTTTTGTCAAAAAAACATCAATGGGGTTAGCCTTTGCAAATTTACGAATTTGATTATATATTTAATACAGCACGTAATAGTGGCCCGATTGTGATGAATGATACCTTAATCAAAAGCTCTGGTCATCAGGATGAATACTGCTTTAAAATAAACATACATTTCAACAAATAATTGTTTTGCTAAAAAAGCATCAAAGGGGTTATCCTTTGCAAATTTACGAATTTGATTATATATTTAATACAGCACGTAATAGTAGCCCGATTGTGATGAATGATACCTTAATCAAAAGGTCTGGTCATCAGGATGAATACTGCTTTAAAATAAACATACATTTCAACAAATAAATTTTTTGTCAAAAAAACATCAATGGGGTTAGCCTTTGCAAATTTACGAATTTGATTATATATTTAATACAGCACGTAATAGTGGCCCGATTGTGATGAATGATACCTTAATCAAAAGGTCTGGTCATCAGGATGAATACTGCTTTAAAATAAACATACATTTCAACAAATAAATTTTTTGTCAAAAAAACATCAATGAGGTTAGCCTTTGCAAATTTACGAATTTGATTATATATTTAATACAGCACGTAATAGTGGCCCGATTGTGATGAATGATACCTTAATCAAAAGCTCTGGTCATCAGGATGAACACTGCTTTAAAATAAACATACATTTCAACAAATAATTGTTTTGCTAAAAAAACATCAAAGGGGTTATCCTTTGCAAATTTACGAATTTGATTATATATTTAATACAGCACGTAATAGTGGCCCGATTGTGATGAATGATACCTTAATCAAAAGGTCTAGCCATCAGGATGAATACTGCTTTAAAATAAACATACATTTCAACAAATAAATTTTTTGCCAAAAAAACATCAAAGGGGTTAGCCTTTGCAAATTTACGAATTTGATTATATATTTAATACAGCACGTAATAGTGGCCCGATTGTGATGAATGATACCTTAATCAAAAGCTCTGGTCATCAGGATGAATACTGCTTTAAAATAAACATACATTTCAACAAATAATTGTTTTGCTAAAAAAGCATCAAAGGGGTTATCCTTTGCAAATTTACGAATTTGATTATATATTTAATACAGCACGTAATAGTGGCCCGATTGTGATGAATGATACCTTAATCAAAAGGTCTGGTCATCAGGATGAATACTGCTTTAAAATAAACATACATTTCAACAAATAAATTTTTTGTCAAAAAAACATCAATGGGGTTAGCCTTTGCAAATTTACGAATTTGATTATATATTTAATACAGCACGTAATAGTGGCCCGATTGTGATGAATGATACCTTAATCAAAAGGTCTGGTCATCAGGATGAATACTGCTTTAAAATAAACATACATTTCAACAAATAAATTTTTTGTCAAAAAAACATCAATGAGGTTAGCCTTTGCAAATTTACGAATTTGATTATATATTTAATACAGCACGTAATAGTGGCCCGATTGTGATGAATGATACCTTAATCAAAAGCTCTGGTCATCAGGATGAACACTGCTTTAAAATAAACATACATTTCAACAAATAATTGTTTTGCTAAAAAAACATCAAAGGGGTTATCCTTTGCAAATTTACGAATTTGATTATATATTTAATACAGCACGTAATAGTGGCCCGATTGTGATGAATGATACCTTAATCAAAAGGTCTAGCCATCAGGATGAATACTGCTTTAAAATAAACATACATTTCAACAAATAAATTTTTTGCCAAAAAAACATCAAAGGGGTTAGCCTTTGCAAATTTACGAATTTGATTATATATTTAATACAGCACGTAATAGTGGCCCGATTGTGATGAATGATACCTTAATCAAAAGGTCTGGTCATCAGGATGAACACTGCTTTAAAATAAACATACATTTCAACAAATAATTGTTTTGCTAAAAAAACATCAAAGGGGTTATCCTTTGCAAATTTACGAATTTGATTATATATTTAATACAGCACGTAATAGTGGCCCGATTGTGATGAATGATACCTTAATCAAAAGCTCTGGTCATCAGGATGAATACTGCTTTAAAATAAACATACATTTCAACAAATAAATTTTTTGTCAAAAAAACATCAAAGGGGTTAGCCTTTGCAAATTTACGAATTTGATTATATATTTAATACAGCACGTAATAGTGGCCCGATTGTGATGAATGATACCTTAATCAAAAGCTCTGGTCATCAGGATGAACACTGCTTTAAAATAAACATACATTTCAACAAATAATTGTTTTGCTAAAAAAACATCAAAGGGGTTATCCTTTGCAAATTTACGAATTTGATTATATATTTAATACAGCACGTAATAGTGGCCCGATTGTGATGAATGATACCTTAATCAAAAGGTCTGGCCATCAGGATGAATACTGCTTTAAAATAAACATACATTTCAACAAATAAATTTTTTGTCAAAAAAACATCAATGGGGTTAGCCTTTGCAAATTTACGAATTTGATTATATATTTAATACAGCACGTAATAGTGGCCCGATTGTGATGAATGATACCTTAATCAAAAGCTCTGGTCATCAGGATGAATACTGCTTTAAAATAAACATACATTTCAACAAATAATTGTTTTGCTAAAAAAGCATCAAAGGGGTTATCCTTTGCAAATTTACGAATTTGATTATATATTTAATACAGCACGTAATAGTGGCCCGATTGTGATGAATGATACCTTAATCAAAAGGTCTGGTCATCAGGATGAATACTGCTTTAAAATAAACATACATTTCAACAAATAAATTTTTTGTCAAAAAAACATCAATGGGGTTAGCCTTTGCAAATTTACGAATTTGATTATATATTTAATACAGCACGTAATAGTGGCCCGATTGTGATGAATGATACCTTAATCAAAAGGTCTGGTCATCAGGATGAATACTGCTTTAAAATAAACATACATTTCAACAAATAAATTTTTTGTCAAAAAAACATCAATGAGGTTAGCCTTTGCAAATTTACGAATTTGATTATATATTTAATACAGCACGTAATAGTGGCCCGATTGTGATGAATGATACCTTAATCAAAAGCTCTGGTCATCAGGATGAATACTGCTTTAAAATAAAGATACATTTCAACAAATAATTGTTTTGCTAAAAAAACATCAAAGGGGTTATCCTTTGCAAATTTACGAATTTGATTATATATTTAATACAGCACGTAATAGTGGCCCGATTGTGATGAATGATACCTTAATCAAAAGGTCTAGCCATCAGGATGAATACTGCTTTAAAATAAACATACATTTCAACAAATAAATTTTTTGTCAAAAAAACATCAATGGGGTTAGCCTTTGCAAATTTACGAATTTGATTATATATTTAATACAGCACGTAATAGTGGCCCGATTGTGATGAATGATACCTTAATCAAAAGCTCTGGTCATCAGGATGAACACTGCTTTAAAATAAACATACATTTCAACAAATAATTGTTTTGCTAAAAAAACATCAAAGGGGTTATCCTTTGCAAATTTACGAATTTGATTATATATTTAATACAGCACGTAATAGTGGCCCGATTGTGATGAATGATACCTTAATCAAAAGCTCTGGTCATCAGGATGAACACTGCTTTAAAATAAACATACATTTCAACAAATAATTGTTTTGCTAAAAAAACATCAAAGGGGTTATCCTTTGCAAATTTACGAATTTGATTATATATTTAATACAGCACGTAATAGTGGCCCGATTGTGATGAATGATAACTTAATCAAAAGGTCTGGCCATCAGGATGAATACTGCTTTAAAATAAACATACATTTCAACAAATAAATTTTTTGTCAAAAAAACATCAATGGGGTTAGCCTTTGCAAATTTACGAATTTGATTATATATTTAATACAGCACGTAATAGTGGCCCGATTGTGATGAATGATACCTTAATCAAAAGCTCTGGTCATCAGGATGAATAATGCTTTAAAATAAACATACATTTCAACAAATAAATTTTTTGCCAAAAAAACATCAAAGGGGTTATCCTTTGCAAATTTACGAATTTGATTATATATTTAATACAGCACGTAATAGTGGCCCGATTGTGATGAATGATACCTTAATCAAAAGGTCTGGTCATCAGGATGAATACTGCTTTAAAATAAACATACATTTCAACAAATAAATTTTTTGTCAAAAAAACATCAATGGGGTTAGCCTTTGCAAATTTACGAATTTGATTATATATTTAATACAGCACGTAATAGTGGCCCGATTGTGATGAATGATACCTTAATCAAAAGGTCTGGTCATCAGGATGAATACTGCTTTAAAATAAACATACATTTCAACAAATAAATTTTTTGTCAAAAAAACATCAATGGGGTTAGCCTTTGCAAATTTACGAATTTGATTATATATTTAATACAGCACGTAATAGTGGCCCGATTGTGATGAATGATACCTTAATCAAAAGGTCTGGTCATCAGGATGAATACTGCTTTAAAATAAACATACATTTCAACAAATAAATTTTTTGTCAAAAAAACATCAATGGGGTTAGCCTTTGCAAATTTACGAATTTGATTATATATTTAATACAGCACGTAATAGTGGCCCGATTGTGATGAATGATACCTTAATCAAAAGGTCTGGTCATCAGGATGAACACTGCTTTAAAATAAACATACATTTCAACAAATAATTGTTTTGCTAAAAAAACATCAAAGGGGTTATCCTTTGCAAATTTACGAATTTGATTATATATTTAATACAGCACGTAATAGTGGCCCGATTGTGATGAATGATACCTTAATCAAAAGCTCTGGTCATCAGGATGAATACTGCTTTAAAATAAACATACATTTCAACAAATAAATTTTTTGCCAAAAGAACATCAAAGGGGTTAGCCTTTGCAAATTTACGAATTTGATTATATATTTAATACAGCACGTAATAGTGGCCCGATTGTGATGAATGATACCTTAATCAAAAGGTCTGGTCATCAGGATGAATACTGCTTTAAAATAAACATACATTTCAACAAATAAATTTTTTGTCAAAAAAACATCAAAGGGGTTAGCCTTTGCAAATTTACGAATTTGATTATATATTTAATACAGCACGTAATAGTGGCCCGATTGTGATGAATGATACCTTAATCAAAAGCTCTGGTCATCAGGATGAATACTGCTTTAAAATAAACATACATTTCAACAAATAAATTTTTTGCCAAAAAAACATCAAAGGGGTTAGCCTTTGCAAATTTACGAATTTGATTATATATTTAATACAGCACGTAATAGTGGCCCGATTGTGATGAATGATACCTTAATCAAAAGGTCTGGTCATCAGGATGAATACTGTTTTAAAATAAACATACATTTCAACAAATAAATTTTTTGTCAAAAAAATATCAATGGGGTTAGCCTTTGCAAATTTACGAATTTGATTATATATTTAATACAGCACGTAATAGTGGCCCGATTGTGATGAATGATACCTTAATCAAAAGCTCTGGTCATCAGGATGAACACTGCTTTAAAATAAACATACATTTCAACAAATAATTGTTTTGCTAAAAAAACATCAAAGGGGTTATCCTTTGCAAATTTACGAATTTGATTATATATTTAATACAGCACGTAATAGTGGCCCGATTGTGAT
Organism: Tipula confusa; assembly: GCA_963556175.1. Taxonomy (NCBI): domain Eukaryota; kingdom Metazoa; phylum Arthropoda; class Insecta; order Diptera; family Tipulidae; genus Tipula; species Tipula confusa. The sequence goes on from OY744476.1 coordinate 62,990,941, forward strand.
GAATGATAACTTAATCAAAAGGTCTGGCCATCAGGATGAATACTGCTTTAAAATAAACATACATTTCAACAAATAAATTTTTTGTCAAAAAAACATCAATGGGGTTAGCCTTTGCAAATTTACGAATTTGATTATATATTTAATACAGCACGTAATAGTGGCCCGATTGTGATGAATGATACCTTAATCAAAAGCTCTGGTCATCAGGATGAATAATGCTTTAAAATAAACATACATTTCAACAAATAAATTTTTTGCCAAAAAAACATCAAAGGGGTTATCCTTTGCAAATTTACGAATTTGATTATATATTTAATACAGCACGTAATAGTGGCCCGATTGTGATGAATGATACCTTAATCAAAAGGTCTGGTCATCAGGATGAATACTGCTTTAAAATAAACATACATTTCAACAAATAAATTTTTTGTCAAAAAAACATCAATGGGGTTAGCCTTTGCAAATTTACGAATTTGATTATATATTTAATACAGCACGTAATAGTGGCCCGATTGTGATGAATGATACCTTAATCAAAAGCTCTGGTCATCAGGATGAATACTGCTTTAAAATAAACATACATTTCAACAAATAATTGTTTTGCTAAAAAAGCATCAAAGGGGTTATCCTTTGCAAATTTACGAATTTGATTATATATTTAATACAGCACGTAATAGTGGCCCGATTGTGATGAATGATACCTTAATCAAAAGGTCTGGTCATCAGGATGAATACTGCTTTAAAATAAACATACATTTCAACAAATAAATTTTTTGTCAAAAAAACATCAATGGGGTTAGCCTTTGCAAATTTACGAATTTGATTATATATTTAATACAGCACGTAATAGTGGCCCGATTGTGATGAATGATACCTTAATCAAAAGGTCTGGTCATCAGGATGAATACTGCTTTAAAATAAACATACATTTCAACAAATAAATTTTTTGTCAAAAAAACATCAATGAGGTTAGCCTTTGCAAATTTACGAATTTGATTATATATTTAATACAGCACGTAATAGTGGCCCGATTGTGATGAATGATACCTTAATCAAAAGCTCTGGTCATCAGGATGAACACTGCTTTAAAATAAAGATACATTTCAACAAATAATTGTTTTGCTAAAAAAACATCAAAGGGGTTATCCTTTGCAAATTTACGAATTTGATTATATATTTAATACAGCACGTAATAGTGGCCCGATTGTGATGAATGATACCTTAATCAAAAGGTCTAGCCATCAGGATGAATACTGCTTTAAAATAAACATACATTTCAACAAATAAATTTTTTGTCAAAAAAACATCAATGGGGTTAGCCTTTGCAAATTTACGAATTTGATTATATATTTAATACAGCACGTAATAGTGGCCCGATTGTGATGAATGATACCTTAATCAAAAGCTCTGGTCATCAGGATGAACACTGCTTTAAAATAAACATACATTTCAACAAATAATTGTTTTGCTAAAAAAACATCAAAGGGGTTATCCTTTGCAAATTTACGAATTTGATTATATATTTAATACAGCACGTAATAGTGGCCCGATTGTGATGAATGATACCTTAATCAAAAGCTCTGGTCATCAGGATGAATACTGCTTTAAAATAAACATACATTTCAACAAATAAATTTTTTGCCAAAAAAACATCAAAGGGGTTAGCCTTTGCAAATTTACGAATTTGATTATATATTTAATACAGCACGTAATAGTGGCCCGATTGTGATGAATGATACCTTAATCAAAAGGTCTGGTCATCAGGATGAATACTGCTTTAAAATAAACATACATTTCAACAAATAAATTTTTTGTCAAAAAAACATCAAAGGGGTTAGCCTTTGCAAATTTACGAATTTGATTATATATTTAATACAGCACGTAATAGTGGCCCGATTGTGATGAATGATACCTTAATCAAAAGCTCTGGTCATCAGGATGAATACTGCTTTAAAATAAACATACATTTCAACAAATAAATTTTTTGCCAAAAAAACATCAAAGGGGTTAGCCTTTGCAAATTTACGAATTTGATTATATATTTAATACAGCACGTAATAGTGGCCCGATTGTGATGAATGATACCTTAATCAAAAGGTCTGGTCATCAGGATGAATACTGTTTTAAAATAAACATACATTTCAACAAATAAATTTTTTGTCAAAAAAATATCAATGGGGTTAGCCTTTGCAAATTTACGAATTTGATTATATATTTAATACAGCACGTAATAGTGGCCCGATTGTGATGAATGATACCTTAATCAAAAGCTCTGGTCATCAGGATGAACACTGCTTTAAAATAAACATACATTTCAACAAATAATTGTTTTGCTAAAAAAACATCAAAGGGGTTATCCTTTGCAAATTTACGAATTTGATTATATATTTAATACAGCACGTAATAGTGGCCCGATTGTGATGAATGATACCTTAATCAAAAGGTCTGGCCATCAGGATGAATACTGCTTTAAAATAAACATACATTTCAACAAATAAATTTTTTGTCAAAAAAACATCAATGGGGTTAGCCTTTGCAAATTTACGAATTTGATTATATATTTAATACAGCACGTAATAGTGGCCCGATTGTGATGAATGATACCTTAATCAAAAGCTCTGGTAATCAGGATGAATACTGCTTTAAAATAAACATACATTTCAACAAATAAATTTTTTGCCAAAAAAACATCAAAGGGGTTATCCTTTGCAAATTTACGAATTTGATTATATATTTAATACAGCACGTAATAGTGGCCCGATTGTGATGAATGATACCTTAATCAAAAGGTCTGGTCATCAGGATGAATACTGCTTTAAAATAAACATACATTTCAACAAATAAATTTTTTGTCAAAAAAACATCAATGGGGTTAGCCTTTGCAAATTTACGAATTTGATTATATATTTAATACAGCACGTAATAGTGGCCCGATTGTGATGAATGATACCTTAATCAAAAGCTCTGGTCATCAGGATGAATACTGTTTTAAAATAAACATACATTTCAACAAATAATTGTTTTGCTAAAAAAGCATCAAAGGGGTTATCCTTTGCAAATTTACGAATTTGATTATATATTTAATACAGCACGTAATAGTGGCCCGATTGTGATGAATGATACCTTAATCAAAAGGTCTGGTCATCAGGATGAATACTGCTTTAAAATAAACATACATTTCAACAAATAAATTTTTTGTCAAAAAAACATCAATGGGGTTAGCCTTTGCAAATTTACGAATTTGATTATATATTTAATACAGCACGTAATAGTGGCCCGATTGTGATGAATGATACCTTAATCAAAAGGTCTGGTCATCAGGATGAATACTGCTTTAAAATAAACATACATTTCAACAAATAAATTTTTTGCCAAAAAAACATCAATGAGGTTAGCCTTTGCAAATTTACGAATTTGATTATATATTTAATACAGCACGTAATAGTGGCCCGATTGTGATGAATGATACCTTAATCAAAAGGTCTAGCCATCAGGATGAATACTGCTTTAAAATAAACATACATTTCAACAAATAAATTTTTTGTCAAAAAAACATCAATGGGGTTAGCCTTTGCAAATTTACGAATTTGATTATATATTTAATACAGCACGTAATAGTGGCCCGATTGTGATGAATGATACCTTAATCAAAAGCTCTGGTCATCAGGATGAACACTGCTTTAAAATAAACATACATTTCAACAAATAATTGTTTTGCTAAAAAAACATCAAAGGGGTTATCCTTTGCAAATTTACGAATTTGATTATATATTTAATACAGCACGTAATAGTGGCCCGATTGTGATGAATGATACCTTAATCAAAAGGTCTGGTCATCAGGATGAATACTGCTTTAAAATAAACATACATTTCAACAAATAAATTTTTTGTCAAAAAAACATCAATGGGGTTAGCCTTTGCAAATTTACGAATTTGATTATATATTTAATACAGCACGTAATAGTGGCCCGATTGTGATGAATGATACCTTAATCAAAAGGTCTGGTCATCAGGATGAATACTGCTTTAAAATAAACATACATTTCAACAAATAAATTTTTTGTCAAAAAAACATCAATGGGGTTAGCCTTTGCAAATTTACGAATTTGATTATATATTTAATACAGCACGTAATAGTGGCCCGATTGTGATGAATGATACCTTAATCAAAAGCTCTGGTCATCAGGATGAACACTGCTTTAAAATAAACATACATTTCAACAAATAATTGTTTTGCTAAAAAAACATCAAAGGGGTTATCCTTTGCAAATTTACGAATTTGATTATATATTTAATACAGCACGTAATAGTGGCCCGATTGTGATGAATGATACCTTAATCAAAAGGTCTGGTCATCAGGATGAATACTGCTTTAAAATAAACATACATTTCAACAAATAAATTTTTTGTCAAAAAAACATCAATGGGGTTAGCCTTTGCAAATTTACGAATTTGATTATATATTTAATACAGCACGTAATAGTGGCCCGATTGTGATGAATGATACCTTAATCAAAAGGTCTGGTCATCAGGATGAATACTGCTTTAAAATAAACATACATTTCAACAAATAAATTTTTTGCCAAAAAAACATCAAAGCGGTTAGCCTTTGCAAATTTACGAATTTGATTATATATTTAATACAGCACGTAATAGTGGCCCGATTGTGATGAATGATACCTTAATCAAAAGCTCTGGTCATCAGGATGAATACTGCTTTAAAATAAACATACATTTCAACAAATAATTTTTTTGTCAAAAAAACATCAAAGGGGTTAGTTAGCCTTTGCAAATTTACGAATTTGATTATATATTTAATACAGCACGTAATAGTGGCCCGATTGTGATGAATGATACCTTAATCAAAAGGTCTGGTCATCAGGATGAATACTGCTTTAAAATAAACATACATTTCAACAAATAAATTTTTTGTCAAAAAAACATCAATGGGGTTAGCCTTTGCAAATTTACGAATTTGATTATATATTTAATACAGCACGTAATAGTGGCCCGATTGTGATGAATGATACCTTAATCAAAAGCTCTGGTCATCAGGATGAACACTGCTTTAAAATAAACATACATTTCAACAAATAATTGTTTTGCTAAAAAAACATCAAAGGGGTTATCCTTTGCAAATTTACGAATTTGATTATATATTTAATACAGCACGTAATAGTGGCCCGATTGTGATGAATGATACCTTAATCAAAAGGTCTGGTCATCAGGATGAATACTGCTTTAAAATAAACATACATTTCAACAAATAAATTTTTTGTCAAAAAAACATCAATGGGGTTAGCCTTTGCAAATTTACGAATTTGATTATATATTTAATACAGCACGTAATAGTGGCCCGATTGTGATGAATGATACCTTAATCAAAAGCTCTGGTCATCAGGATGAATACTGCTTTAAAATAAACATACATTTCAACAAATAAATTTTTTGCCAAAAAAACATCAAAGCGGTTAGCCTTTGCAAATTTACGAATTTGATTATATATTTAATACAGCACGTAATAGTGGCCCGATTGTGATGAATGATACCTTAATCAAAAGCTCTGGTCATCAGGATGAATACTGCTTTAAAATAAACATACATTTCAACAAATAATTTTTTTGTCAAAAAAACATCAAAGGGGTTAGTTAGCCTTTGCAAATTTACGAATTTGATTATATATTTAATACAGCACGTAATAGTGGCCCGATTGTGATGAATGATACCTTAATCAAAAGCTCTGGTCATCAGGATGAATACTGCTTTAAAATAAACATACATTTCAACAAATAAATTTTTTGTCAAAAAAACATCAATGGGGTTAGCCTTTGCAAATTTACGAATTTGATTATATATTTAATACAGCACGTAATAGTGGCCCGATTGTGATGAATGATACCTTAATCAAAAGCTCTGGTCATCAGGATGAATACTGCTTTAAAATAAACATACATTTCAACAAATAAATTTTTTGTCAAAAAAACATCAATGGGGTTAGCCTTTGCAAATTTACGAATTTGATTATATATTTAATACAGCACGTAATAGTGGCCCGATTGTGATGAATGATACCTTAATCAAAAGCTCTGGTCATCAGGATGAATACTGCTTTAAAATAAACATACATTTCAACAAATAAATTTTTTGCCAAAAAAACATCAAAGGGGTTAGTTAGCCTTTGCAAATTTACGAATTTGATTATATATTTAATACAGCACGTAATAGTGGCCCGATTGTGATGAATGATACCTTAATCAAAAGCTCTGGTCATCAGGATGAATACTGCTTTAAAATAAACATACATTTCAACAAATAAATTTTTTGTCAAAAAAACATCAATGGGGTTAGCCTTTGCAAATTTACGAATTTGATTATATATTTAATACAGCACGTAATAGTGGCCCGATTGTGATGAATGATACCTTAATCAAAAGCTCTGGTCATCAGGATGAATACTGCTTTAAAATAAACATACATTTCAACAAATAAATTTTTTGCCAAAAAAACATCAAAGGGTTAGTTAGCCTTTGCAAATTTACGAATTTGATTATATATTTAATACAGCACGTAATAGTGGCCCGATTGTGATGAATGATACCTTAATCAAAAGCTCTGGTCATCAGGATGAATACTGCTTTAAAATAAACATACATTTCAACAAATAAATTTTTTGTCAAAAAAACATCAATGGGGTTAGCCTTTGCAAATTTACGAATTTGATTATATATTTAATACAGCACGTAATAGTGGCCCGATTGTGATGAATGATACCTTAATCAAAAGCTCTGGTCATCAGGATGAATACTGCTTTAAAATAAACATACATTTCAACAAATAAATTTTTTGCCAAAAAAACATCAAAGGGGTTAGTTAGCCTTTGCAAATTTACGAATTTGATTATATATTTAATACAGCACGTAATAGTGGCCCGATTGTGATGAATGATACCTTAATCAAAAGCTCTGGTCATCAGGATGAATACTGCTTTAAAATAAACATACATTTCAACAAATAAATTTTTTGCCAAAAAAACATCAAAGGGGTTAGCCTTTGCAAATTTACGAATTTGATTATATATTTAATACAGCACGTAATAGTGGCCCGATTGTGATGAATGATACCTTAATCAAAAGCTCTGGTCATCAGGATGAACACTGCTTTAAAATAAACATACATTTCAACAAATAATTGTTTTGCTAAAAAAACATCAAAGGGGTTATCCTTTGCAAATTTACGAATTTGATTATATATTTAATACAGCACGTAATAGTGGCCCGATTGTGATGAATGATACCTTAATCAAAAGCTCTGGTCATCAGGATGAATACTGCTTTAAAATAAACATACATTTCAACAAATAAATTTTTTGCCAAAAAAACATCAAAGGGGTTAGCCTTTGCAAATTTACGAATTTGATTATATATTTAATACAGCACGTAATAGTGGCCCGATTGTGATGAATGATACCTTAATCAAAAGGTCTGGTCATCAGGATGAATACTGCTTTAAAATAAACATACATTTCAACAAATAAATTTTTTGTCAAAAAAACATCAATGGGGTTAGCCTTTGCAAATTTACGAATTTGATTATATATTTAATACAGCACGTAATAGTGGCCCGATTGTGATGAATGATACCTTAATCAAAAGCTCTGGTCATCAGGATGAATACTGCTTTAAAATAAACATACATTTCAACAAATAATTGTTTTGCTGAAAAAACATCAAAGGGGTTATCCTTTGCAAATTTACGAATTTGATTATATATTTAATACAGCACGTAATAGTGGCCCGATTGTGATGAATGATACCTTAATCAAAAGCTCTGGTCATCAGGATGAATACTGCTTTAAAATAAACATACATTTCAACAAATAAATTTTTTGTCAAAAAAACATCAAAGGGGTTAGCCTTTGCAAATTTACGAATTTGATTATATATTTAATACAGCACGTAATAGTGGCCCGATTGTGATGAATGATACCTTAATCAAAAGCTCTGGTCATCAGGATGAATACTGCTTTAAAATAAACATACATTTCAACAAATAAATTTTTTGCCAAAAAAACATCAAAGGGGTTAGCCTTTGCAAATTTACGAATTTGATTATATATTTAATACAGCACGTAATAGTGGCCCGATTGTGATGAATGATACCTTAATCAAAAGCTCTGGTCATCAGGATGAATACTGCTTTAAAATAAACATACATTTCAACAAATAAATTTTTTGCCAAAAAAACATCAAAGGGGTTAGCCTTTGCAAATTTACGAATTTGATTATATATTTAATACAGCACGTAATAGTGGCCCGATTGTGATGAATGATACCTTAATCAAAAGCTCTGGTCATCAGGATGAACACTGCATTAAAATAAACATACATTTCAACAAATAATTGTTTTGCTAAAAAAACATCAAAGGGGTTATCCTTTGCAAATTTACGAATTTGATTATATATTTAATACAGCACGTAATAGTGGCCCGATTGTGATGAATGATACCTTAATCAAAAGGTCTGGTCATCAGGATGAATACTTCTTTAAAATAAACATACATTTCAACAAATAATTGTTTTGCTAAAAAAACATCAAAGGGGTTATCCTTTGCAAATTTACGAATTTGATTATATATTTAATACAGCACGTAATAGTGGCCCGATTGTGATGAATGATACCTTAATCAAAAGGTCTGGTCATCAGGATGAATACTGCTTTAAAATAAACATACATTTCAACAAATAAATTTTTTGTCAAAAAAACATCAATGGGGTTAGCCTTTGCAAATTTACGAATTTGATTATATATTTAATACAGCACGTAATAGTGGCCCGATTGTGATGAATGATACCTTAATCAAAAGCTCTGGTCATCAGGATGAATACTGCTTTAAATAAACATACATTTCAACAAATAAATTTTTTGCCAAAAAAACATCAAAGGGGTTAGCCTTTGCAAATTTACGAATTTGATTATATATTTAATACAGCACGTAATAGTGGCCCGATTGTGATGAATGATACCTTAATCAAAAAGTCTGGTCATCAGAATGAATACTGCTTTAAAATAAACATACATTTCAACAAATAAATTTTTTGCTAAAAAAACATCAAAGGGGTTATCCTTTGCAAATTTACGAATTTGATTATATATTTAATACAGCACGTAATAGTGGCCCGATTGTGATGAATGATACCTTAATCAAAAGGTCTGGTCATCAGGATGAATACTGCTTTAAAATAAACATACATTTCAACAAATAAATTTTTTGTCAAAAAAACATCAATGGGGTTAGCCTTTGCAAATTTACGAATTTGATTATATATTTAATACAGCACGTAATAGTGGCCCGATTGTGATGAATGATACCTTAATCAAAAGGTCTGGTCATCAGGATGAATACTGCTTTAAAATAAACATACATTTCAACAAATAAATTTTTTGTCAAAAAAAACATCAATGGGGTTAGCCTTTGCAAATTTACGAATTTGATTATATATTTAATACAGCACGTAATAGTGGCCCGATTGTGATGAATGATACCTTAATCAAAAGCTCTGGTCATCAGGATGAATACTGCTTTAAAATAAACATACATTTCAACAAATAAATTTTTTGCCAAAAAAACATCAAAGGGGTTAGCCTTTGCAAATTTACGAATTTGATTATATATTTAATACAGCACGTAATAGTGGCCCGATTGTGATGAATGATACCTTAATCAAAAAGTCTGGTCATCAGAATGAATACTGCTTTAAAATAAACATACATTTCAACAAATAAATTTTTTGCCAAAAAAACATCAAAGGGGTTAGCCTTTGCAAATTTACGAATTTGATTATATATTTAATACAGCACGTAATAGTGGCCCGATTGTGATGAATGATACCTTAATCAAAAGCTCTGGTCATCAGGATGAATACTGCTTTAAAATAAACATACATTTCAACAAATAAATTTTTTGCCAAAAAAAACATCAAAGGGGTTAGCCTTTGCAAATTTACGAATTTGATTATATATTTAATACAGCACGTAATAGTGGCCCGATTGTGATGAATGATACCTTAATCAAAAAGTCTGGTCATCAGAATGAATACTGCTTTAAAATAAACATACATTTCAACAAATAAATTTTTTGCCAAAAAAACATCAAAGGGGTTAGCCTTTGCAAATTTACGAATTTGATTATATATTTAATACAGCACGTAATAGTGGCCCGATTGTGATGAATGATACCTTAATCAAAAGGTCTGGTCATCAGGATGAATACTGCTTTAAAATAAACATACATTTCAACAAATAAATTTTTTGCCAAAAAAACATCAAAGGGGTTAGCCTTTGCAAATTTACGAATTTGATTATATATTTAATACAGCACGTAATAGTGGCCCGATTGTGATGAATGATACCTTAATCAAAAGGTCTGGTCATCAGGATGAATACTGCTTTAAAATAAACATACATTTCAACAAATAAATTTTTTGTCAAAAAAACATCAATGGGGTTAGCCTTTGCAAATTTACGAATTTGATTATATATTTAATACAGCACGTAATAGTGGCCCGATTGTGATGAATGATACCTTAATCAAAAGCTCTGGTCATCAGGATGAATACTGCTTTAAAATAAACATACATTTCAACAAATAATTGTTTTGCTGAAAAAACATCAAAGGGGTTATCCTTTGCAAATTTACGAATTTGATTATATATTTAATACAGCACGTAATAGTGGCCCGATTGTGATGAATGATACCTTAATCAAAAGCTCTGGTCATCAGGATGAATACTGCTTTAAAATAAACATACATTTCAACAAATAAATTTTTTGCCAAAAAAACATCAAAGGGGTTAGCCTTTGCAAATTTACGAATTTGATTATATATTTAATACAGCACGTAATAGTGGCCCGATTGTGATGAATGATACCTTAATCAAAAGCTCTGGTCATCAGGATGAATACTGCTTTAAAATAAACATACATTTCAACAAATAAATTTTTTGCCAAAAAAACATCAAAGGGGTTAGCCTTTGCAAATTTACGAATTTGATTATATATTTAATACAGCACGTAATAGTGGCCCGATTGTGATGAATGATACCTTAATCAAAAGCTCTGGTCATCAGGATGAATACTGCTTTAAAATAAACATACATTTCAACAAATAAATTTTTTGCCAAAAAAACATCAAAGGGGTTAGCCTTTGCAAATTTACGAATTTGATTATATATTTAATACAGCACGTAATAGTGGCCCGATTGTGATGAATGATACCTTAATCAAAAGCTCTGGTCATCAGGATGAACACTGCTTTAAAATAAACATACATTTCAACAAATAATTGTTTTGCTAAAAAAACATCAAAGGGGTTATCCTTTGCAAATTTACGAATTTGATTATATATTTAATACAGCACGTAATAGTGGCCCGATTGTGATGAATGATACCTTAATCAAAAGGTCTGGTCATCAGGATGAATACTGCTTTAAAATAAACATACATTTCAACAAATAATTGTTTTGCTAAAAAAACATCAAAGGGGTTATCCTTTGCAAATTTACGAATTTGATTATATATTTAATACAGCACGTAATAGTGGCCCGATTGTGATGAATGATACCTTAATCAAAAGGTCTGGTCATCAGGATGAATACTGCTTTAAAATAAACATACATTTCAACAAATAAATTTTTTGTCAAAAAAACATCAATGGGGTTAGCCTTTGCAAATTTACGAATTTGATTATATATTTAATACAGCACGTAATAGTGGCCCGATTGTGATGAATGATACCTTAATCAAAAGCTCTGGTCATCAGGATGAATACTGCTTTAAAATAAACATACATTTCAACAAATAAATTTTTTGCCAAAAAAACATCAAAGGGGTTAGCCTTTGCAAATTTACGAATTTGATTATATATTTAATACAGCACGTAATAGTGGCCCGATTGTGATGAATGATACCTTAATCAAAAAGTCTGGTCATCAGAATGAATACTGCTTTAAAATAAACATACATTTCAACAAATAAATTTTTTGCTAAAAAAACATCAAAGGGGTTATCCTTTGCAAATTTACGAATTTGATTATATATTTAATACAGCACGTAATAGTGGCCCGATTGTGATGAATGATACCTTAATCAAAAGGTCTGGTCATCAGGATGAATACTGCTTTAAAATAAACATACATTTCAACAAATAAATTTTTTGTCAAAAAAACATCAATGGGGTTAGCCTTTGCAAATTTACGAATTTGATTATATATTTAATACAGCACGTAATAGTGGCCCGATTGTGATGAATGATACCTTAATCAAAAGGTCTGGTCATCAGGATGAATACTGCTTTAAAATAAACATACATTTCAACAAATAATTGTTTTGCTAAAAAAACATCAAAGGGGTTATCCTTTGCAAATTTACGAATTTGATTATATATTTAATACAGCACGTAATAGTGGCCCGATTGTGATGAATGATACCTTAATCAAAAGCTCTGGTCATCAGGATGAATACTGCTTTAAAATAAACATACATTTCAACAAATAAATTTTTTGCCAAAAAAACATCAAAGGGGTTAGCCTTTGCAAATTTACGAATTTGATTATATATTTAATACAGCACGTAATAGTGGCCCGATTGTGATGAATGATACCTTAATCAAAAGCTCTGGTCATCAGGATGAACACTGCTTTAAAATAAACATACATTTCAACAAATAATTGTTTTGCTAAAAAAACATCAAAGGGGTTATCCTTTGCAAATTTACGAATTTGATTATATATTTAATACAGCACGTAATAGTGGCCCGATTGTGATGAATGATACCTTAATCAAAAAGTCTGGTCATCAGAATGAATACTGCTTTAAAATAAACATACATTTCAACAAATAAATTTTTTGCCAAAAAAACATCAAAGGGGTTAGCCTTTGCAAATTTACGAATTTGATTATATATTTAATACAGCACGTAATAGTGGCCCGATTGTGATGAATGATACCTTAATCAAAAGGTCTGGTCATCAGGATGAATACTGCTTTAAAATAAACATACATTTCAACAAATAATTGTTTTGCTAAAAAAACATCAAAGGGGTTATCCTTTGCAAATTTACGAATTTGATTATATATTTAATACAGCACGTAATAGTGGCCCGATTGTGATGAATGATACCTTAATCAAAAGCTCTGGTCATCAGGATGAATACTGCTTTAAAATAAACATACATTTCAACAAATAAATTTTTTGCCAAAAAAACATCAAAGGGGTTAGCCTTTGCAAATTTACGAATTTGATTATATATTTAATACAGCACGTAATAGTGGCCCGATTGTGATGAATGATACCTTAATCAAAAGGTCTGGTCATCAGGATGAATACTGCTTTAAAATAAACATACATTTCAACAAATAAATTTTTTGCTAAAAAAACATCAAAGGGGTTATCCTTTGCAAATTTACGAATTTGATTATATATTTAATACAGCACGTAATAGTGGCCCGATTGTGATGAATGATACCTTAATCAAAAGGTCTGGTCATCAGGATGAATACTGCTTTAAAATAAACATACATTTCAACAAATAAATTTTTTGTCAAAAAAACATCAATGGGGTTAGCCTTTGCAAATTTACGAATTTGATTATATATTTAATACAGCACGTAATAGTGGCCCGATTGTGATGAATGATACCTTAATCAAAAGGTCTGGTCATCAGGATGAATACTGCTTTAAAATAAACATACATTTCAACAAATAATTGTTTTGCTAAAAAAACATCAAAGGGGTTATCCTTTGCAAATTTACGAATTTGATTATATATTTAATACAGCACGTAATAGTGGCCCGATTGTGATGAATGATACCTTAATCAAAAGGTCTGGTCATCAGGATGAATACTGCTTTAAAATAAACATACATTTCAACAAATAAATTTTTTGTCAAAAAAACATCAATGGGGTTAGCCTTTGCAAATTTACGAATTTGATTATATATTTAATACAGCACGTAATAGTGGCCCGATTGTGATGAATGATACCTTAATCAAAAAGTCTGGTCATCAGAATGAATACTGCTTTAAAATAAACATACATTTCAACAAATAAATTTTTTGCCAAAAAAACATCAAAGGGGTTAGCCTTTGCAAATTTACGAATTTGATTATATATTTAATACAGCACGTAATAGTGGCCCGATTGTGATGAATGATACCTTAATCAAAAGGTCTGGTCATCAGGATGAATACTGCTTTAAAATAAACATACATTTCAACAAATAATTGTTTTGCTAAAAAAACATCAAAGGGGTTATCCTTTGCAAATTTACGAATTTGATTATATATTTAATACAGCACGTAATAGTGGCCCGATTGTGATGAATGATACCTTAATCAAAAGCTCTGGTCATCAGGATGAATACTGCTTTAAAATAAACATACATTTCAACAAATAAATTTTTTGCCAAAAAAACATCAAAGGGGTTAGCCTTTGCAAATTTACGAATTTGATTATATATTTAATACAGCACGTAATAGTGGCCCGATTGTGATGAATGATACCTTAATCAAAAGCTCTGGTCATCAGGATGAACACTGCTTTAAAATAAACATACATTTCAACAAATAATTGTTTTGCTAAAAAAACATCAAAGGGGTTATCCTTTGCAAATTTACGAATTTGATTATATATTTAATACAGCACGTAATAGTGGCCCGATTGTGATGAATGATACCTTAATCAAAAAGTCTGGTCATCAGAATGAATACTGCTTTAAAATAAACATACATTTCAACAAATAAATTTTTTGCTAAAAAAACATCAAAGGGGTTATCCTTTGCAAATTTACGAATTTGATTATATATTTAATACAGCACGTAATAGTGGCCCGATTGTGATGAATGATACCTTAATCAAAAGGTCTGGTCATCAGGATGAATACTGCTTTAAAATAAACATACATTTCAACAAATAAATTTTTTGCTAAAAAAACATCAAAGGGGTTATCCTTTGCAAATTTACGAATTTGATTATATATTTAATACAGCACGTAATAGTGGCCCGATTGTGATGAATGATACCTTAATCAAAAGGTCTGGTCATCAGGATGAATACTGCTTTAAAATAAACATACATTTCAACAAATAAATTTTTTGTCAAAAAAACATCAATGGGGTTAGCCTTTGCAAATTTACGAATTTGATTATATATTTAATACAGCACGTAATAGTGGCCCGATTGTGATGAATGATACCTTAATCAAAAGGTCTGGTCATCAGGATGAATACTGCTTTAAAATAAACATACATTTCAACAAATAATTGTTTTGCTAAAAAAACATCAAAGGGGTTATCCTTTGCAAATTTACGAATTTGATTATATATTTAATACAGCACGTAATAGTGGCCCGATTGTGATGAATGATACCTTAATCAAAAGGTCTGGTCATCAGGATGAATACTGCTTTAAAATAAACATACATTTCAACAAATAAATTTTTTGTCAAAAAAACATCAATGGGGTTAGCCTTTGCAAATTTACGAATTTGATTATATATTTAATACAGCACGTAATAGTGGCCCGATTGTGATGAATGATACCTTAATCAAAAAGTCTGGTCATCAGAATGAATACTGCTTTAAAATAAACATACATTTCAACAAATAAATTTTTTGCCAAAAAAACATCAAAGGGGTTAGCCTTTGCAAATTTACGAATTTGATTATATATTTAATACAGCACGTAATAGTGGCCCGATTGTGATGAATGATACCTTAATCAAAAGGTCTGGTCATCAGGATGAATACTGCTTTAAAATAAACATACATTTCAACAAATAATTGTTTTGCTAAAAAAACATCAAAGGGGTTATCCTTTGCAAATTTACGAATTTGATTATATATTTAATACAGCACGTAATAGTGGCCCGATTGTGATGAATGATACCTTAATCAAAAGCTCTGGTCATCAGGATGAATACTGCTTTAAAATAAACATACATTTCAACAAATAAATTTTTTGCCAAAAAAACATCAAAGGGGTTAGCCTTTGCAAATTTACGAATTTGATTATATATTTAATACAGCACGTAATAGTGGCCCGATTGTGATGAATGATACCTTAATCAAAAGCTCTGGTCATCAGGATGAACACTGCTTTAAAATAAACATACATTTCAACAAATAATTGTTTTGCTAAAAAAACATCAAAGGGGTTATCCTTTGCAAATTTACGAATTTGATTATATATTTAATACAGCACGTAATAGTGGCCCGATTGTGATGAATGATACCTTAATCAAAAAGTCTGGTCATCAGAATGAATACTGCTTTAAAATAAACATACATTTCAACAAATAAATTTTTTGCTAAAAAAACATCAAAGGGGTTATCCTTTGCAAATTTACGAATTTGATTATATATTTAATACAGCACGTAATAGTGGCCCGATTGTGATGAATGATACCTTAATCAAAAGGTCTGGTCATCAGGATGAATACTGCTTTAAAATAAACATACATTTCAACAAATAAATTTTTTGCTAAAAAAACATCAAAGGGGTTATCCTTTGCAAATTTACGAATTTGATTATATATTTAATACAGCACGTAATAGTGGCCCGATTGTGATGAATGATACCTTAATCAAAAGGTCTGGTCATCAGGATGAATACTGCTTTAAAATAAACATACATTTCAACAAATAAATTTTTTGTCAAAAAAACATCAATGGGGTTAGCCTTTGCAAATTTACGAATTTGATTATATATTTAATACAGCACGTAATAGTGGCCCGATTGTGATGAATGATACCTTAATCAAAAGGTCTGGTCATCAGGATGAATACTGCTTTAAAATAAACATACATTTCAACAAATAATTGTTTTGCTAAAAAAACATCAAAGGGGTTATCCTTTGCAAATTTACGAATTTGATTATATATTTAATACAGCACGTAATAGTGGCCCGATTGTGATGAATGATACCTTAATCAAAAGGTCTGGTCATCAGGATGAATACTGCTTTAAAATAAACATACATTTCAACAAATAAATTTTTTGTCAAAAAAACATCAATGGGGTTAGCCTTTGCAAATTTACGAATTTGATTATATATTTAATACAGCACGTAATAGTGGCCCGATTGTGATGAATGATACCTTAATCAAAAAGTCTGGTCATCAGAATGAATACTGCTTTAAAATAAACATACATTTCAACAAATAAATTTTTTGCCAAAAAAACATCAAAGGGGTTAGCCTTTGCAAATTTACGAATTTGATTATATATTTAATACAGCACGTAATAGTGGCCCGATTGTGATGAATGATACCTTAATCAAAAGGTCTGGTCATCAGGATGAATACTGCTTTAAAATAAACATACATTTCAACAAATAATTGTTTTGCTAAAAAAACATCAAAGGGGTTATCCTTTGCAAATTTACGAATTTGATTATATATTTAATACAGCACGTAATAGTGGCCCGATTGTGATGAATGATACCTTAATCAAAAGCTCTGGTCATCAGGATGAATACTGCTTTAAAATAAACATACATTT
This sequence comes from Tipula confusa, assembly GCA_963556175.1. Taxonomy (NCBI): domain Eukaryota; kingdom Metazoa; phylum Arthropoda; class Insecta; order Diptera; family Tipulidae; genus Tipula; species Tipula confusa. The sequence continues at coordinate 63,008,500 of OY744476.1, forward strand.
CAACAAATAAATTTTTTGCCAAAAAAACATCAAAGGGGTTAGCCTTTGCAAATTTACGAATTTGATTATATATTTAATACAGCACGTAATAGTGGCCCGATTGTGATGAATGATACCTTAATCAAAAGGTCTGGTCATCAGGATGAATACTGCTTTAAAATAAACATACATTTCAACAAATAAATTTTTTGCTAAAAAAACATCAAAGGGGTTATCCTTTGCAAATTTACGAATTTGATTATATATTTAATACAGCACGTAATAGTGGCCCGATTGTGATGAATGATACCTTAATCAAAAGGTCTGGTCATCAGGATGAATACTGCTTTAAAATAAACATACATTTCAACAAATAAATTTTTTGTCAAAAAAACATCAATGGGGTTAGCCTTTGCAAATTTACGAATTTGATTATATATTTAATACAGCACGTAATAGTGGCCCGATTGTGATGAATGATACCTTAATCAAAAGGTCTGGTCATCAGGATGAATACTGCTTTAAAATAAACATACATTTCAACAAATAATTGTTTTGCTAAAAAAACATCAAAGGGGTTATCCTTTGCAAATTTACGAATTTGATTATATATTTAATACAGCACGTAATAGTGGCCCGATTGTGATGAATGATACCTTAATCAAAAGGTCTGGTCATCAGGATGAATACTGCTTTAAAATAAACATACATTTCAACAAATAAATTTTTTGTCAAAAAAACATCAATGGGGTTAGCCTTTGCAAATTTACGAATTTGATTATATATTTAATACAGCACGTAATAGTGGCCCGATTGTGATGAATGATACCTTAATCAAAAAGTCTGGTCATCAGAATGAATACTGCTTTAAAATAAACATACATTTCAACAAATAAATTTTTTGCCAAAAAAACATCAAAGGGGTTAGCCTTTGCAAATTTACGAATTTGATTATATATTTAATACAGCACGTAATAGTGGCCCGATTGTGATGAATGATACCTTAATCAAAAGGTCTGGTCATCAGGATGAATACTGCTTTAAAATAAACATACATTTCAACAAATAATTGTTTTGCTAAAAAAACATCAAAGGGGTTATCCTTTGCAAATTTACGAATTTGATTATATATTTAATACAGCACGTAATAGTGGCCCGATTGTGATGAATGATACCTTAATCAAAAGCTCTGGTCATCAGGATGAATACTGCTTTAAAATAAACATACATTTCAACAAATAAATTTTTTGCCAAAAAAACATCAAAGGGGTTAGCCTTTGCAAATTTACGAATTTGATTATATATTTAATACAGCACGTAATAGTGGCCCGATTGTGATGAATGATACCTTAATCAAAAGCTCTGGTCATCAGGATGAACACTGCTTTAAAATAAACATACATTTCAACAAATAATTGTTTTGCTAAAAAAACATCAAAGGGGTTATCCTTTGCAAATTTACGAATTTGATTATATATTTAATACAGCATGTAATAGTGGCCCGATTGTGATGAATGATACCTTAATCAAAAAGTCTGGTCATCAGAATGAATACTGCTTTAAAATAAACATACATTTCAACAAATAAATTTTTTGCTAAAAAAACATCAAAGGGGTTATCCTTTGCAAATTTACGAATTTGATTATATATTTAATACAGCACGTAATAGTGGCCCGATTGTGATGAATGATACCTTAATCAAAAGCTCTGGTCATCAGGATGAATACTGCTTTAAAATAAACATACATTTCAACAAATAAATTTTTTGCCAAAAAAACATCAAAGGGGTTAGCCTTTGCAAATTTACGAATTTGATTATATATTTAATACAGCACGTAATAGTGGCCCGATTGTGATGAATGATACCTTAATCAAAAGCTCTGGTCATCAGGATGAACACTGCTTTAAAATAAACATACATTTCAACAAATAATTGTTTTGCTAAAAAAACATCAAAGGGGTTATCCTTTGCAAATTTACGAATTTGATTATATATTTAATACAGCACGTAATAGTGGCCCGATTGTGATGAATGATACCTTAATCAAAAAGTCTGGTCATCAGAATGAATACTGCTTTAAAATAAACATACATTTCAACAAATAAATTTTTTGCCAAAAAAACATCAAAGGGGTTAGCCTTTGCAAATTTACGAATTTGATTATATATTTAATACAGCACGTAATAGTGGCCCGATTGTGATGAATGATACCTTAATCAAAAGGTCTGGTCATCAGGATGAATACTGCTTTAAAATAAACATACATTTCAACAAATAAATTTTTTGCTAAAAAAACATCAAAGGGGTTATCCTTTGCAAATTTACGAATTTGATTATATATTTAATACAGCACGTAATAGTGGCCCGATTGTGATGAATGATACCTTAATCAAAAGGTCTGGTCATCAGGATGAATACTGCTTTAAAATAAACATACATTTCAACAAATAAATTTTTTGCTAAAAAAACATCAAAGGGGTTATCCTTTGCAAATTTACGAATTTGATTATATATTTAATACAGCACGTAATAGTGGCCCGATTGTGATGAATGATACCTTAATCAAAAGGTCTGGTCATCAGGATGAATACTGCTTTAAAATAAACATACATTTCAACAAATAATTGTTTTGCTAAAAAAACATCAAAGGGGTTATCCTTTGCAAATTTACGAATTTGATTATATATTTAATACAGCACGTAATAGTGGCCCGATTGTGATGAATGATACCTTAATCAAAAGGTCTGGTCATCAGGATGAATACTGCTTTAAAATAAACATACATTTCAACAAATAAATTTTTTGTCAAAAAAACATCAATGGGGTTAGCCTTTGCAAATTTACGAATTTGATTATATATTTAATACAGCACGTAATAGTGGCCCGATTGTGATGAATGATACCTTAATCAAAAGGTCTGGTCATCAGGATGAATACTGCTTTAAAATAAACATACATTTCAACAAATAATTGTTTTGCTAAAAAAACATCAAAGGGGTTATCCTTTGCAAATTTACGAATTTGATTATATATTTAATACAGCACGTAATAGTGGCCCGATTGTGATGAATGATACCTTAATCAAAAGGTCTGGTCATCAGGATGAATACTGCTTTAAAATAAACATACATTTCAACAAATAAATTTTTTGTCAAAAAAACATCAATGGGGTTAGCCTTTGCAAATTTACGAATTTGATTATATATTTAATACAGCACGTAATAGTGGCCCGATTGTGATGAATGATACCTTAATCAAAAAGTCTGGTCATCAGAATGAATACTGCTTTAAAATAAACATACATTTCAACAAATAAATTTTTTGCCAAAAAAACATCAAAGGGGTTAGCCTTTGCAAATTTACGAATTTGATTATATATTTAATACAGCACGTAATAGTGGCCCGATTGTGATGAATGATACCTTAATCAAAAGGTCTGGTCATCAGGATGAATACTGCTTTAAAATAAACATACATTTCAACAAATAATTGTTTTGCTAAAAAAACATCAAAGGGGTTATCCTTTGCAAATTTACGAATTTGATTATATATTTAATACAGCACGTAATAGTGGCCCGATTGTGATGAATGATACCTTAATCAAAAGCTCTGGTCATCAGGATGAATACTGCTTTAAAATAAACATACATTTCAACAAATAAATTTTTTGCCAAAAAAACATCAAAGGGGTTAGCCTTTGCAAATTTACGAATTTGATTATATATTTAATACAGCACGTAATAGTGGCCCGATTGTGATGAATGATACCTTAATCAAAAGCTCTGGTCATCAGGATGAACACTGCTTTAAAATAAACATACATTTCAACAAATAATTGTTTTGCTAAAAAAACATCAAAGGGGTTATCCTTTGCAAATTTACGAATTTGATTATATATTTAATACAGCACGTAATAGTGGCCCGATTGTGATGAATGATACCTTAATCAAAAAGTCTGGTCATCAGAATGAATACTGCTTTAAAATAAACATACATTTCAACAAATAAATTTTTTGCTAAAAAAACATCAAAGGGGTTATCCTTTGCAAATTTACGAATTTGATTATATATTTAATACAGCACGTAATAGTGGCCCGATTGTGATGAATGATACCTTAATCAAAAGGTCTGGTCATCAGGATGAATACTGCTTTAAAATAAACATACATTTCAACAAATAATTGTTTTGCTAAAAAAACATCAAAGGGGTTATCCTTTGCAAATTTACGAATTTGATTATATATTTAATACAGCACGTAATAGTGGCCCGATTGTGATGAATGATACCTTAATCAAAAGGTCTGGTCATCAGGATGAATACTGCTTTAAAATAAACATACATTTCAACAAATAAATTTTTTGTCAAAAAAACATCAATGGGGTTAGCCTTTGCAAATTTACGAATTTGATTATATATTTAATACAGCACGTAATAGTGGCCCGATTGTGATGAATGATACCTTAATCAAAAAGTCTGGTCATCAGAATGAATACTGCTTTAAAATAAACATACATTTCAACAAATAAATTTTTTGCCAAAAAAACATCAAAGGGGTTAGCCTTTGCAAATTTACGAATTTGATTATATATTTAATACAGCACGTAATAGTGGCCCGATTGTGATGAATGATACCTTAATCAAAAGGTCTGGTCATCAGGATGAATACTGCTTTAAAATAAACATACATTTCAACAAATAATTGTTTTGCTAAAAAAACATTAAAGGGGTTATCCTTTGCAAATTTACGAATTTGATTATATATTTAATACAGCACGTAATAGTGGCCCGATTGTGATGAATGATACCTTAATCAAAAGCTCTGGTCATCAGGATGAATACTGCTTTAAAATAAACATACATTTCAACAAATAAATTTTTTGCCAAAAAAACATCAAAGGGGTTAGCCTTTGCAAATTTACGAATTTGATTATATATTTAATACAGCACGTAATAGTGGCCCGATTGTGATGAATGATACCTTAATCAAAAGCTCTGGTCATCAGGATGAACACTGCTTTAAAATAAACATACATTTCAACAAATAATTGTTTTGCTAAAAAAACATCAAAGGGGTTATCCTTTGCAAATTTACGAATTTGATTATATATTTAATACAGCACGTAATAGTGGCCCGATTGTGATGAATGATACCTTAATCAAAAAGTCTGGTCATCAGAATGAATACTGCTTTAAAATAAACATACATTTCAACAAATAAATTTTTTGCTAAAAAAACATCAAAGGGGTTATCCTTTGCAAATTTACGAATTTGATTATATATTTAATACAGCACGTAATAGTGGCCCGATTGTGATGAATGATACCTTAATCAAAAGGTCTGGTCATCAGGATGAATACTGCTTTAAAATAAACATACATTTCAACAAATAAATTTTTTGTCAAAAAAACATCAATGGGGTTAGCCTTTGCAAATTTACGAATTTGATTATATATTTAATACAGCACGTAATAGTGGCCCGATTGTGATGAATGATACCTTAATCAAAAGGTCTGGTCATCAGGATGAATACTGCTTTAAAATAAACATACATTTCAACAAATAATTGTTTTGCTAAAAAAACATCAAAGGGGTTATCCTTTGCAAATTTACGAATTTGATTATATATTTAATACAGCACGTAATAGTGGCCCGATTGTGATGAATGATACCTTAATCAAAAGGTCTGGTCATCAGGATGAATACTGCTTTAAAATAAACATACATTTCAACAAATAAATTTTTTGTCAAAAAAACATCAATGGGGTTAGCCTTTGCAAATTTACGAATTTGATTATATATTTAATACAGCACGTAATAGTGGCCCGATTGTGATGAATGATACCTTAATCAAAAAGTCTGGTCATCAGAATGAATACTGCTTTAAAATAAACATACATTTCAACAAATAAATTTTTTGCCAAAAAAACATCAAAGGGGTTAGCCTTTGCAAATTTACGAATTTGATTATATATTTAATACAGCACGTAATAGTGGCCCGATTGTGATGAATGATACCTTAATCAAAAGGTCTGGTCATCAGGATGAATACTGCTTTAAAATAAACATACATTTCAACAAATAATTGTTTTGCTAAAAAAACATCAAAGGGGTTATCCTTTGCAAATTTACGAATTTGATTATATATTTAATACAGCACGTAATAGTGGCCCGATTGTGATGAATGATACCTTAATCAAAAGCTCTGGTCATCAGGATGAATACTGCTTTAAAATAAACATACATTTCAACAAATAAATTTTTTGCCAAAAAAACATCAAAGGGGTTAGCCTTTGCAAATTTACGAATTTGATTATATATTTAATACAGCACGTAATAGTGGCCCGATTGTGATGAATGATACCTTAATCAAAAGCTCTGGTCATCAGGATGAACACTGCTTTAAAATAAACATACATTTCAACAAATAATTGTTTTGCTAAAAAAACATCAAAGGGGTTATCCTTTGCAAATTTACGAATTTGATTATATATTTAATACAGCACGTAATAGTGGCCCGATTGTGATGAATGATACCTTAATCAAAAAGTCTGGTCATCAGAATGAATACTGCTTTAAAATAAACATACATTTCAACAAATAAATTTTTTGCCAAAAAAACATCAAAGGGGTTAGCCTTTGCAAATTTACGAATTTGATTATATATTTAATACAGCACGTAATAGTGGCCCGATTGTGATGAATGATACCTTAATCAAAAGGTCTGGTCATCAGGATGAATACTGCTTTAAAATAAACATACATTTCAACAAATAAATTTTTTGCTAAAAAAACATCAAAGGGGTTATCCTTTGCAAATTTACGAATTTGATTATATATTTAATACAGCACGTAATAGTGGCCCGATTGTGATGAATGATACCTTAATCAAAAGGTCTGGTCATCAGGATGAATACTGCTTTAAAATAAACATACATTTCAACAAATAAATTTTTTGTCAAAAAAACATCAATGGGGTTAGCCTTTGCAAATTTACGAATTTGATTATATATTTAATACAGCACGTAATAGTGGCCCGATTGTGATGAATGATACCTTAATCAAAAGGTCTGGTCATCAGGATGAATACTGCTTTAAAATAAACATACATTTCAACAAATAATTGTTTTGCTAAAAAAACATCAAAGGGGTTATCCTTTGCAAATTTACGAATTTGATTATATATTTAATACAGCACGTAATAGTGGCCCGATTGTGATGAATGATACCTTAATCAAAAGGTCTGGTCATCAGGATGAATACTGCTTTAAAATAAACATACATTTCAACAAATAAATTTTTTGTCAAAAAAACATCAATGGGGTTAGCCTTTGCAAATTTACGAATTTGATTATATATTTAATACAGCACGTAATAGTGGCCCGATTGTGATGAATGATACCTTAATCAAAAAGTCTGGTCATCAGAATGAATACTGCTTTAAAATAAACATACATTTCAACAAATAAATTTTTTGCCAAAAAAACATCAAAGGGGTTAGCCTTTGCAAATTTACGAATTTGATTATATATTTAATACAGCACGTAATAGTGGCCCGATTGTGATGAATGATACCTTAATCAAAAGGTCTGGTCATCAGGATGAATACTGCTTTAAAATAAACATACATTTCAACAAATAATTGTTTTGCTAAAAAAACATCAAAGGGGTTATCCTTTGCAAATTTACGAATTTGATTATATATTTAATACAGCACGTAATAGTGGCCCGATTGTGATGAATGATACCTTAATCAAAAGCTCTGGTCATCAGGATGAATACTGCTTTAAAATAAACATACATTTCAACAAATAAATTTTTTGCCAAAAAAACATCAAAGGGGTTAGCCTTTGCAAATTTACGAATTTGATTATATATTTAATACAGCACGTAATAGTGGCCCGATTGTGATGAATGATACCTTAATCAAAAGGTCTGGTCATCAGGATGAATACTGCTTTAAAATAAACATACATTTCAACAAATAAATTTTTTGCTAAAAAAACATCAAAGGGGTTATCCTTTGCAAATTTACGAATTTGATTATATATTTAATACAGCACGTAATAGTGGCCCGATTGTGATGAATGATACCTTAATCAAAAGGTCTGGTCATCAGGATGAATACTGCTTTAAAATAAACATACATTTCAACAAATAAATTTTTTGTCAAAAAAACATCAATGGGGTTAGCCTTTGCAAATTTACGAATTTGATTATATATTTAATACAGCACGTAATAGTGGCCCGATTGTGATGAATGATACCTTAATCAAAAGGTCTGGTCATCAGGATGAATACTGCTTTAAAATAAACATACATTTCAACAAATAATTGTTTTGCTAAAAAAACATCAAAGGGGTTATCCTTTGCAAATTTACGAATTTGATTATATATTTAATACAGCACGTAATAGTGGCCCGATTGTGATGAATGATACCTTAATCAAAAGGTCTGGTCATCAGGATGAATACTGCTTTAAAATAAACATACATTTCAACAAATAAATTTTTTGTCAAAAAAACATCAATGGGGTTAGCCTTTGCAAATTTACGAATTTGATTATATATTTAATACAGCACGTAATAGTGGCCCGATTGTGATGAATGATACCTTAATCAAAAAGTCTGGTCATCAGAATGAATACTGCTTTAAAATAAACATACATTTCAACAAATAAATTTTTTGCCAAAAAAACATCAAAGGGGTTAGCCTTTGCAAATTTACGAATTTGATTATATATTTAATACAGCACGTAATAGTGGCCCGATTGTGATGAATGATACCTTAATCAAAAGGTCTGGTCATCAGGATGAATACTGCTTTAAAATAAACATACATTTCAACAAATAATTGTTTTGCTAAAAAAACATCAAAGGGGTTATCCTTTGCAAATTTACGAATTTGATTATATATTTAATACAGCACGTAATAGTGGCCCGATTGTGATGAATGATACCTTAATCAAAAGCTCTGGTCATCAGGATGAATACTGCTTTAAAATAAACATACATTTCAACAAATAAATTTTTTGCCAAAAAAACATCAAAGGGGTTAGCCTTTGCAAATTTACGAATTTGATTATATATTTAATACAGCACGTAATAGTGGCCCGATTGTGATGAATGATACCTTAATCAAAAGCTCTGGTCATCAGGATGAACACTGCTTTAAAATAAACATACATTTCAACAAATAATTGTTTTGCTAAAAAAACATCAAAGGGGTTATCCTTTGCAAATTTACGAATTTGATTATATATTTAATACAGCACGTAATAGTGGCCCGATTGTGATGAATGATACCTTAATCAAAAAGTCTGGTCATCAGAATGAATACTGCTTTAAAATAAACATACATTTCAACAAATAAATTTTTTGCTAAAAAAACATCAAAGGGGTTATCCTTTGCAAATTTACGAATTTGATTATATATTTAATACAGCACGTAATAGTGGCCCGATTGTGATGAATGATACCTTAATCAAAAGGTCTGGTCATCAGGATGAATACTGCTTTAAAATAAACATACATTTCAACAAATAAATTTTTTGCTAAAAAAACATCAAAGGGGTTATCCTTTGCAAATTTACGAATTTGATTATATATTTAATACAGCACGTAATAGTGGCCCGATTGTGATGAATGATACCTTAATCAAAAGGTCTGGTCATCAGGATGAATACTGCTTTAAAATAAACATACATTTCAACAAATAAATTTTTTGTCAAAAAAACATCAATGGGGTTAGCCTTTGCAAATTTACGAATTTGATTATATATTTAATACAGCACGTAATAGTGGCCCGATTGTGATGAATGATACCTTAATCAAAAGGTCTGGTCATCAGGATGAATACTGCTTTAAAATAAACATACATTTCAACAAATAATTGTTTTGCTAAAAAAACATCAAAGGGGTTATCCTTTGCAAATTTACGAATTTGATTATATATTTAATACAGCACGTAATAGTGGCCCGATTGTGATGAATGATACCTTAATCAAAAGGTCTGGTCATCAGGATGAATACTGCTTTAAAATAAACATACATTTCAACAAATAAATTTTTTGTCAAAAAAACATCAATGGGGTTAGCCTTTGCAAATTTACGAATTTGATTATATATTTAATACAGCACGTAATAGTGGCCCGATTGTGATGAATGATACCTTAATCAAAAAGTCTGGTCATCAGAATGAATACTGCTTTAAAATAAACATACATTTCAACAAATAAATTTTTTGCCAAAAAAACATCAAAGGGGTTAGCCTTTGCAAATTTACGAATTTGATTATATATTTAATACAGCACGTAATAGTGGCCCGATTGTGATGAATGATACCTTAATCAAAAGGTCTGGTCATCAGGATGAATACTGCTTTAAAATAAACATACATTTCAACAAATAATTGTTTTGCTAAAAAAACATCAAAGGGGTTATCCTTTGCAAATTTACGAATTTGATTATATATTTAATACAGCACGTAATAGTGGCCCGATTGTGATGAATGATACCTTAATCAAAAGCTCTGGTCATCAGGATGAATACTGCTTTAAAATAAACATACATTTCAACAAATAAATTTTTTGCCAAAAAAACATCAAAGGGGTTAGCCTTTGCAAATTTACGAATTTGATTATATATTTAATACAGCACGTAATAGTGGCCCGATTGTGATGAATGATACCTTAATCAAAAGCTCTGGTCATCAGGATGAACACTGCTTTAAAATAAACATACATTTCAACAAATAATTGTTTTGCTAAAAAAACATCAAAGGGGTTATCCTTTGCAAATTTACGAATTTGATTATATATTTAATACAGCACGTAATAGTGGCCCGATTGTGATGAATGATACCTTAATCAAAAAGTCTGGTCATCAGAATGAATACTGCTTTAAAATAAACATACATTTCAACAAATAAATTTTTTGCTAAAAAAACATCAAAGGGGTTATCCTTTGCAAATTTACGAATTTGATTATATATTTAATACAGCACGTAATAGTGGCCCGATTGTGATGAATGATACCTTAATCAAAAGGTCTGGTCATCAGGATGAATACTGCTTTAAAATAAACATACATTTCAACAAATAAATTTTTTGCTAAAAAAACATCAAAGGGGTTATCCTTTGCAAATTTACGAATTTGATTATATATTTAATACAGCACGTAATAGTGGCCCGATTGTGATGAATGATACCTTAATCAAAAGGTCTGGTCATCAGGATGAATACTGCTTTAAAATAAACATACATTTCAACAAATAAATTTTTTGTCAAAAAAACATCAATGGGGTTAGCCTTTGCAAATTTACGAATTTGATTATATATTTAATACAGCACGTAATAGTGGCCCGATTGTGATGAATGATACCTTAATCAAAAGGTCTGGTCATCAGGATGAATACTGCTTTAAAATAAACATACATTTCAACAAATAATTGTTTTGCTAAAAAAACATCAAAGGGGTTATCCTTTGCAAATTTACGAATTTGATTATATATTTAATACAGCACGTAATAGTGGCCCGATTGTGATGAATGATACCTTAATCAAAAAGTCTGGTCATCAGAATGAATACTGCTTTAAAATAAACATACATTTCAACAAATAAATTTTTTGCCAAAAAAACATCAAAGGGGTTAGCCTTTGCAAATTTACGAATTTGATTATATATTTAATACAGCACGTAATAGTGGCCCGATTGTGATGAATGATACCTTAATCAAAAGGTCTGGTCATCAGGATGAATACTGCTTTAAAATAAACATACATTTCAACAAATAAATTTTTTGCTAAAAAAACATCAAAGGGGTTATCCTTTGCAAATTTACGAATTTGATTATATATTTAATACAGCACGTAATAGTGGCCCGATTGTGATGAATGATACCTTAATCAAAAGGTCTGGTCATCAGGATGAATACTGCTTTAAAATAAACATACATTTCAACAAATAAATTTTTTGTCAAAAAAACATCAATGGGGTTAGCCTTTGCAAATTTACGAATTTGATTATATATTTAATACAGCACGTAATAGTGGCCCGATTGTGATGAATGATACCTTAATCAAAAGGTCTGGTCATCAGGATGAATACTGCTTTAAAATAAACATACATTTCAACAAATAATTGTTTTGCTAAAAAAACATCAAAGGGGTTATCCTTTGCAAATTTACGAATTTGATTATATATTTAATACAGCACGTAATAGTGGCCCGATTGTGATGAATGATACCTTAATCAAAAGGTCTGGTCATCAGGATGAATACTGCTTTAAAATAAACATACATTTCAACAAATAAATTTTTTGTCAAAAAAACATCAATGGGGTTAGCCTTTGCAAATTTACGAATTTGATTATATATTTAATACAGCACGTAATAGTGGCCCGATTGTGATGAATGATACCTTAATCAAAAAGTCTGGTCATCAGAATGAATACTGCTTTAAAATAAACATACATTTCAACAAATAAATTTTTTGCCAAAAAAACATCAAAGGGGTTAGCCTTTGCAAATTTACGAATTTGATTATATATTTAATACAGCACGTAATAGTGGCCCGATTGTGATGAATGATACCTTAATCAAAAGGTCTGGTCATCAGGATGAATACTGCTTTAAAATAAACATACATTTCAACAAATAATTGTTTTGCTAAAAAAACATCAAAGGGGTTATCCTTTGCAAATTTACGAATTTGATTATATATTTAATACAGCACGTAATAGTGGCCCGATTGTGATGAATGATACCTTAATCAAAAGCTCTGGTCATCAGGATGAATACTGCTTTAAAATAAACATACATTTCAACAAATAAATTTTTTGCCAAAAAAACATCAAAGGGGTTAGCCTTTGCAAATTTACGAATTTGATTATATATTTAATACAGCACGTAATAGTGGCCCGATTGTGATGAATGATACCTTAATCAAAAGCTCTGGTCATCAGGATGAACACTGCTTTAAAATAAACATACATTTCAACAAATAATTGTTTTGCTAAAAAAACATCAAAGGGGTTATCCTTTGCAAATTTACGAATTTGATTATATATTTAATACAGCACGTAATAGTGGCCCGATTGTGATGAATGATACCTTAATCAAAAAGTCTGGTCATCAGAATGAATACTGCTTTAAAATAAACATACATTTCAACAAATAAATTTTTTGCTAAAAAAACATCAAAGGGGTTATCCTTTGCAAATTTACGAATTTGATTATATATTTAATACAGCACGTAATAGTGGCCCGATTGTGATGAATGATACCTTAATCAAAAGGTCTGGTCATCAGGATGAATACTGCTTTAAAATAAACATACATTTCAACAAATAAATTTTTTGTCAAAAAAACATCAATGGGGTTAGCCTTTGCAAATTTACGAATTTGATTATATATTTAATACAGCACGTAATAGTGGCCCGATTGTGATGAATGATACCTTAATCAAAAGGTCTGGTCATCAGGATGAATACTGCTTTAAAATAAACATACATTTCAACAAATAATTGTTTTGCTAAAAAAACATCAAAGGGGTTATCCTTTGCAAATTTACGAATTTGATTATATATTTAATACAGCACGTAATAGTGGCCCGATTGTGATGAATGATACCTTAATCAAAAGGTCTGGTCATCAGGATGAATACTGCTTTAAAATAAACATACATTTCAACAAATAAATTTTTTGTCAAAAAAACATCAATGGGGTTAGCCTTTGCAAATTTACGAATTTGATTATATATTTAATACAGCACGTAATAGTGGCCCGATTGTGATGAATGATACCTTAATCAAAAAGTCTGGTCATCAGAATGAATACTGCTTTAAAATAAACATACATTTCAACAAATAAATTTTTTGCCAAAAAAACATCAAAGGGGTTAGCCTTTGCAAATTTACGAATTTGATTATATATTTAATACAGCACGTAATAGTGGCCCGATTGTGATGAATGATACCTTAATCAAAAGGTCTGGTCATCAGGATGAATACTGCTTTAAAATAAACATACATTTCAACAAATAATTGTTTTGCTAAAAAAACATCAAAGGGGTTATCCTTTGCAAATTTACGAATTTGATTATATATTTAATACAGCACGTAATAGTGGCCCGATTGTGATGAATGATACCTTAATCAAAAGCTCTGGTCATCAGGATGAATACTGCTTTAAAATAAACATACATTTCAACAAATAAATTTTTTGCCAAAAAAACATCAAAGGGGTTAGCCTTTGCAAATTTACGAATTTGATTATATATTTAATACAGCACGTAATAGTGGCCCGATTGTGATGAATGATACCTTAATCAAAAGCTCTGGTCATCAGGATGAACACTGCTTTAAAATAAACATACATTTCAACAAATAATTGTTTTGCTAAAAAAACATCAAAGGGGTTATCCTTTGCAAATTTACGAATTTGATTATATATTTAATACAGCACGTAATAGTGGCCCGATTGTGATGAATGATACCTTAATCAAAAAGTCTGGTCATCAGAATGAATACTGCTTTAAAATAAACATACATTTCAACAAATAAATTTTTTGCCAAAAAAACATCAAAGGGGTTAGCCTTTGCAAATTTACGAATTTGATTATATATTTAATACAGCACGTAATAGTGGCCCGATTGTGATGAATGATACCTTAATCAAAAGGTCTGGTCATCAGGATGAATACTGCTTTAAAATAAACATACATTTCAACAAATAATTGTTTTGCTAAAAAAACATCAAAGGGGTTATCCTTTGCAAATTTACGAATTTGATTATATATTTAATACAGCACGTAATAGTGGCCCGATTGTGATGAATGATACCTTAATCAAAAGCTCTGGTCATCAGGATGAATACTGCTTTAAAATAAACATACATTTCAACAAATAAATTTTTTGCCAAAAAAACATCAAAGGGGTTAGCCTTTGCAAATTTACGAATTTGATTATATATTTAATACAGCACGTAATAGTGGCCCGATTGTGATGAATGATACCTTAATCAAAAGGTCTGGTCATCAGGATGAATACTGCTTTAAAATAAACATACATTTCAACAAATAAATTTTTTGTCAAAAAAACATCAATGGGGTTAGCCTTTGCAAATTTACGAATTTGATTATATATTTAATACAGCACGTAATAGTGGCCCGATTGTGATGAATGATACCTTAATCAAAAGCTCTGGTCATCAGGATGAATACTGCTTTAAAATAAACATACATTTCAACAAATAAATTTTTTGCCAAAAAAACATCAAAGGGGTTAGCCTTTGCAAATTTACGAATTTGATTATATATTTAATACAGCACGTAATAGTGGCCCGATTGTGATGAATGATACCTTAATCAAAAGCTCTGGTCATCAGGATGAATACTGCTTTAAAATAAACATACATTTCAACAAATAATTTTTTTGTCAAAAAACATCAAAGGGGTTAGCCTTTGCAAATTTACGAATTTGATTATATATTTAATACAGAACGTAATAGTGGCCCGATTGTGATGAATGATACCTTAATCAAAAGGTCTGGTCATCAGGATGAATACTGCTTTAAAATAAACATACATTTCAACAAATAATTGTTTTGCTAAAAAAGCATCAAAGGGGTTATCCTTTGCAAATTTACGAATTTGATTATATATTTAATACAGCACGTAATAGTGGCCCGATTGTGATGAATGATACCTTAATCAAAAGCTCTGGTCATCAGGATGAATACTGCTTTAAAATAAACATACATTTCAACAAATAAATTTTTTGCCAAAAAAACATCAAAGGGGTTAGCCTTTGCAAATTTACGAATTTGATTATATATTTAATACAGAACGTAATAGTGGCCCGATTGTGATGAATGATACCTTAATCAAAAGGTCTGGTCATCAGGATGAATACTGCTTTAAAATAAACATACATTTCAACAAATAATTTTTTTGTCAAAAAACATCAAATGGGTTAGCCTTTGCAAATTTACGAATTTGATTATATATTTAATACAGCACGTAATAGTGGCCCGATTGTGATGAATGATACCTTAATCAAAAGGTCTGGTCATCAGGATGAATACTGCTTTAAAATAAACATACATTTCAACAAATAAATTTTTTGCCAAAAAAACATCAATGGGGTTAGCCTTTGCAAATTTACGAATCTGATTATATATTTAATACAGCACGTAATAGTGGCCCGATTGTGATGAATGATACCTTAATCAAAAGCTCTGGTCATCAGGATGAATACTGCTTTAAAATAAACATACATTTCAACAAATAATTGTTTTGCTAAAAAAACATCAAAGGGGTTATCCTTTGCAAATTTACGAATTTGATTATATATTTAATACAGCACGTAATAGTGGCCCGATTGTGATGAATGATACCTTAATCAAAAGGTCTGGTCATCAGGATGAATACTGCTTTAAAATAAACATACATTTCAACAAATAAATTTTTTGTCAAAAAAACATCAATGGGGTTAGCCTTTGCAAATTTACGAATTTGATTATATATTTAATACAGCACGTAATAGTGGCCCGATTGTGATGAATGATACCTTAATCAAAAGCTCTGGTCATCAGGATGAATACTGCTTTAAAATAAACATACATTTCAACAAATAAATTTTTTGTCAAAAAAACATCAATGGGGTTAGCCTTTGCAAATTTACGAATTTGATTATATATTTAATACAGCACGTAATAGTGGCCCG
Organism: Tipula confusa; assembly: GCA_963556175.1. Taxonomy (NCBI): domain Eukaryota; kingdom Metazoa; phylum Arthropoda; class Insecta; order Diptera; family Tipulidae; genus Tipula; species Tipula confusa. The sequence continues at coordinate 63,025,205 of OY744476.1, forward strand.
ATTGTGATGAATGATACCTTAATCAAAAGGTCTGGTCATCAGGATGAATACTGCTTTAAAATAAACATACATTTCAACAAATAAATTTTTTGCCAAAAAAACATCAAAGGGGTTAGCCTTTGCAAATTTACGAATTTGATTATATATTTAATACAGCACGTAATAGTGGCCCGATTGTGATGAATGATACCTTAATCAAAAGGTCTCGTCATCAGGATGAATACTGCTTTAAAATAAACATACATTTCAACAAATAAATTTTTTGCCAAAAAAACATCAAAGGGGTTAGCCTTTGCAAATTTACGAATTTGATTATATATTTAATACAGCACGTAATAGTGACCCGATTGTGATAAATGATACCTTAATCAAAAGCTCTGGTCATCAGGATGAATACTGCTTTAAAATAAACATACATTTCAACAAACGATTTGTTTGCCTAAAAAAACATCAAAGGGGTTAGCCTTTGCAAATTTACGAATTTGATTATATATTTAATACAGCACGAAATAGTAGCCCGATTGTGATGAATGATACCTTAATCAAAAGCTCTGGTCAACAGGATGAATACTGCTTTAAAATAAACATACATTTCAACAAATAATTGTTTTGCTAAAAGAACATCAAAGGGGTTAGCCTTTGCAAATTTAGGAATTTGATTATATATTTAATACAGCACGTAATAGTGGCCCGATTGTGATGAATGATACCTTAATCAAAAGCTCTGGTCATCAGGATGAATACTGCTTTAAAATAAACATACATTTCAATAAATAATTTGTTTGTCAAAAAAACATCAAAGGGGTTAGCCTTTGCAATTTTACGAATTTGATTATATATTTAATACAGCACGTAATAGTGGCCCGATTGTGATGAATGATACCTTAATCAAAAGCTCTGGTCATCAGGATGAATACTGCTTTAAAATAACCATACGTTTCAACAAATAATTTTTATGCCAAAAAAACATCAAAGGGGTTAGCCTTTGCAAATTTACGAATTTGATTATATATTTAATACAGCACGTAATAGTGGCCCGATTGTGATGAATGATACCTTAATCAAAAGCTCTGGTCATCAGGATGAATACTGCTTTAAAATAAACATACATTTCAACAAATAATTTGTTTGTCAAAAAAACATCAAAGGGGTTAGCCTTTGCAAATTTACGAATTTGATTATATATTTAATACAGCACGTAATAGTGGCCCGACTGTGATGAATGATACCTTAATCAAAAGCTCTGGTCATCAGGATGAATACTTCTTTAAAATAAACATACATTTCAACAAATAATTTTTTTGCCAAAAAAACATCAAAGGGGTTATCCTTTGCAAATTTACGAATTTGATTATTTATTTAATACAGCACGTAATAGTGGCCCGATTGTGATGAATGATACCTTAATCAAAAGCTCTGATCATCAGGATAAATACTTTGCTTTAATACTTTGCTTTAAGATAAACATACATTTCAACAAATAAATTTTTTGCCAAAAAAACATCAAAGGGGTTAGCCTTTGCAAATTTACGAATTTGATTATTTATTTAATACAGCACGTAATAGTGGCCCGATTGTGATGAATGATACCTTAATCAAAAGGTCTGGTCATCAGGATGAATACTGCTTTAAAATAAACATACATTTCAACAAATAATTGTTTTGCTAAAAAAACATCAAAGGGGTTATCCTTTGCAAATTTACGAATTTGATTATATATTTAATACAGCACGTAATAGTGGCCCGATTGTGATGAATGATACCTTAATCAAAAGCTCTGATCATCAAGATGAATACTCCTTTAAAATAAAGATACATTTCAACAAATAATTTTTTGCCAAAAAAAAATTAAAGGGGTTAGCCTTTGCAAATTTACGAATTTGATTATATATTTAATACAGCACGTAATAGTGGCCCGATTTTGATGAATGATACCTTAATCAAAAGCTCCGGTCATCAGGATAAATACTGCTTTAAAATAGACATACATTTCAACAAATAATTTTTTTGTCCAAAAAACATCAAAGGGGTTAGCATTTGCAAATTTACGAATTTGATTATATATTTAATACAGCACGTAATAGTGGCCCGATTTTGATGAATGATACCTTCATCAAAAGCTCTGGTCATCAGGATGCATACTACTTTAAAATAAACATACATTTCAACAAATAATTTTTTTGCCAAAAAAAACATCAAAGGGGTAGGCTTTGCAAATTTATGAATTTGATTATATATTTAATACAGCACGTAATAGTGGCCCGATTGTGATGAATGATACCTTAATTAAAAGCTCTGGTCATCAGGATGAATACTGCTTTAAAATAAATATACATTTCATCAAATAATTTTTTTGTCAAAAAACATCAAAGGGGTTAGCCTTTGCAAATCTATGAATTTGATTATATATTTAATACAGCACGTAACAGTGGCCCGATTGTGATGAATGATACCTTAATCAAAAGCTCTGGTCATCAGGATGAATACTGCTTTAAAATAAACATACATTTCAACAAATAATTTTTTTGCCAAAAAAAACATCAAAGGGGTTAGCCCTTGCAAATTTACGAATTTGATTTTATATTTAATACAGCACGTAATAGTGGCCCGATTGAGATGAATGATACCTTAATCAAAAGCTCTGGTCATCAGGATGAATACTGCTTTAAAATAAACATACATTTCAACAAATAATTTTTTTGCCAAAAAAAACATCAAAGGGGTTAGCCTTTGCAAATTTACGAATTTGATTATATATTTAATACAGCACGTAATAGTGGCCTGATTGTGATGAATGATACCTCAATCAAAAGCTCTGGTCATCAGGATAAATACTGCTTTAAAATAAACATACATTTCAACATAAAAAAGTTTGCCAAAAAATTATCGATCCTCGTTGATAATTTTTTTGCAAAAATTTTTTTATTATTAATTATAATATTTAAAATATAATATTAAAAACTTTTAACATTTAAAACTATTCCAGTAAACCGATCGAAATGATTTAACCTTGTTTAAAATCTTTGGCTGACCCGATCTTTTTTGTAATATAAAAGATTTTCCGACATACCTAACAAGTAATATTAACCAAAAGGTACTTTTTTAGCGTCGTCAAGTTTAGGCTTAAGGCCCGAGCTCTAACATTCAATTTAAAAGCGGTTAACCAAACTAGTGACTATCTAGAACCAGAAGTGAAAAGTACGATCTTTCTAGGATTTGACAATCAATTTTTTTTAATATTTTTGTATCAAAAATGGCTATAAAATTAACTAATAAACGCAAATTAAAATAAATTGAACCACACAAGTTAAAATATAAAAGCCTATAGAATATTATATTTTAGATTGAACGAGCTTAATAATTTTTCTCCTTTGCATAATCGCCAAGAATAAAATCATTGGCTAGACAAACAAGATAAGGATTTTAATATTGCAGATAAACTTAAGTTTATCTACCTTACAGGTTTTGTTTTAGTCAAAAACCAATTAGGTTAGTTGAATATGAAGAAAGGAATTATAGAAATTCTTCAATGGTTTTTCTACACCCATATTACAAAAATAATATAAAATTCCCAAGATTTTTGTATTCAAAACATTATCTGTTGGAAACAATTTTGTAATTCCCAAACAAGAAAATATTTTAAACATAACCAAATCTAATCATTCTCTCAATCTGTCATTTTATATATATAACCAACCACAATTTCCAATTTAAATTCGATTTCGATATTTCAATGTTTTTGTTGTTGTTATTGCATGTCCCTCTATAGCTGTGCACTAGCTGTACTCCTTAACTTTAAAGCGAATTTTTTAAATTTTTTTCATTTTTTTGCACTGTTACTGTGCTGGTTATGGAATATTTTCTTATCATTCGGTTGAACAGAACGAGAAACTTAAATGAAAAATAAAATAAACAAAACGCCAAAAAAAATAAAAAATTGGGAAAATGTTAACAGAAAATACAAGATACAACCGAACAGAAAAAGTTATTATACGTGACTGGTTATTTTTCTAGGAACATCTTAACGATACGAAATTTGTATTCATCGCCCTTGTATTTTTTTTTTTGTGTGTTTTTTTTAAATTTATGAATAGTTTTACAGATAGACAAACCTAATAACAGAACACGAAAAAAAAATCTCTTAGGATCATAAATTATGAAATAAGATTACTAATATTCATTTCTATACTCGTATGTATTCTATATAGCTACACCATATATTTCCAATTCCAACTGTATACTTATATACATATAGACACAACAGAACCAACAGAGAGATGAAAAACGGAAAATACTTCAAAAGAAAATTGAAATCATTCTTAGTTATGTATATATAAACTATATATGTATATATATATATATATATATATGCCACCACCGGGTCGCCTCCGCATTTACTGTATTTGCTTTTACATTTTCCTTCTGGTGTTTATATACGAAATGAAGAAAACGAATTCTGAATATTTAAATCAAATAAAAAGGTTAAAAATTATTATTTTTTTTTTTTACTTTTCATCTATATATGAACACAAATAAAATGGGAAAAACTTTTGGCGATTTCTTTCTTTTTTCGTCAAACTGAAAAAGTTTGACTTTTTTGGAAAAAATTCTATTTACATATATACAAAGTACTATGCTACCCCTTGTCAAACAAAACCAAATTTGCGATAACAGAACAAACCATAAAACTAAAAGGAAAAATCAAATCGCAAAGGAATTGGTTCATCAAGATGATAAATGTTTAAAAGAAACAAAAACAAAACAAAAAAAAAAGGAAATGAAGAATGAGATAAAAATGTAAATTCATAAAATTGTTATTTCCACTCATACTAAGGGGATTGTTTCTCAACTTTTGGCAGATTATTAAATTTAGGTCGTCTATTTTATGCGTCTATCTTAAACGTATTGTGAAATCAGAGTTTTTTTTTAAGTAATTAAGCTGGCGGCCTTACTCGAACTGATAAAGTACAAGGGTTTTTAAGAGATACATGAACTAAAATTGGTATAGTCAAACTATTCCACAATAAATAAATATATAATTGAACCAGTCAGCCAAACTATTCAAATGTGTCAACAATACAATAAATTTTCACTAAAATATTAAAAATCACCGAAGCGCTTAATACATAGCTTATTAAAAAAAAAAGCAAATCAATGGAGCTTATGGATAGTCGTCTAAGTACAGTGAATTATACTAATTATACAGCTAGACATTTGATTAGTACTACTATAGTACCAATGAAACATCCAGTTCAATTAGAAAACGAAGTAGATTTTCTGATTGAGGATATTTAATAAGTAGCATAGGATCGTACTTCAATAATTAAAAAAAAGAGGTACAAAAATTTTATTTAACCAATTGACAAACTGTCCAGACAAACCCATTTCTGCATTTACGTGTATTTGCGTGTCATGCTTATTTGCTTATTTCAGGACCTCATCTGTCACTAGGTCAAACCAATCGCGTTGAATATTTTAGCGCCTTGGTGTTGACATCAGCCTTCCATATAAAATTTAAGTATCTCAAAATATTGTTTATGTAAATCTCTTTGAAATTTGTACAAAAGTCCTTTATCCTAAACTTTATCGAATGTTTGTGCTACGTCCAGAAAAACTACTGAATAATTTTTTTTTTCTTAAACTCCTTTTCCATTATATCTGTTATACGATGTACCTGATATACGATGTATCGATGCAACTCAATTATCGAATGTATATTTCGGAAGTAAAATTGGTGAATCGGAAATAGTTTTTTTCTACAACTATTCATCCTAGTACTTTTAGAAGCAATTACTCTCAGGCAATAGCAATACTGGTCGAAATGATTTCACCTGTAATGTTGGCTTCCATGACTTTTATAAGACCATTACTTCAACTATTTTCCAACGTCTTGGTATGATTTAAATTAAAAGCCAAATCTGGAAATTCTCTCATTACTTGTCCAGTGTTAAGATATTATTCATGGACATCTTTTTCAATTTCTTTAGGGTAACGAAAGGAAATTCTTGTTCGTCCCTTTTCCTATGAGTTGTGTAAGCTTCAGATGTGCTCTGAAAGGAGCTTTTGAAAACATTCGACAAGTGCTCTGCGAATATATCAACTTTTAGCTTCGGGTTTCCAATCCACTTACCATCTTGCATGTTTTGTGCATGGCCATGCAATTGGGTACTCTTAATAATCGTTTGGCTATTTTCCTCTGCGGTCTGTGTTTTAATTGCCAAGAAATCTACTAATGGATTTGTTTTTATTTCACACCTGTATATGTTTATTATGTACAGAATTTTAGTATATAACAAAAGTTAGAGAATAATTGGTTTTTACTCTATTTTGTTCTTGTATAACTGTTCGTGTATATAACAAAAGAGGAAAAGAAAAAAGAAAAAGTAAAAATTATATATTTGTAACCGTTACAGTAATTTTTAGTTATTTTGTTTTTGAGGACATGGTTATTTCTCTTATATAGAGTTTTCCAATAAGAGGTTTCATTTTGATATTAAAAAAAACGAGTATTTTTTAAGATTAATCAATGAATGTTTATTTCATTGTAAAGAGGAAGATATGCCATTGACATTTGAAAACAATATCAGCTAAATGGCCGCCGTGGCTACGCTTGCAGCACCATATCCTTTTCATGAAATTTCCCAGGACCAATTCGCACATTTGCGGCTATATGTCCTCGATAACTTCTCGTATTCCATCTTTAAGGTCTTGAATCGATTGTGGAGCATTGGCATAGATCTAATCTTTCACGTGGCTCAAAGAAAATAAATCTAAAGGTGTTAAATCACAAGATCTCGGTGGCCATTTGTGATCACGTCTTCGAGAAATAACACGGTCAGGAAACTTTTCTTGCAAAATTGCGATTGTTTTCGCTGCTTGTGTGGCACGTGGCGCCATCTTGCTGAAAATAAACGTCGTCCACATCAATATCGTCTAATTCCGGCCTTAAAAAGCATTAATCATAGCTCGGTGACGCAACCCATTCACCGTAACAGTTGCTCCAGCAACCTTTTTTCGAAAAAAAGGGACAATCCCACCGCCAGCCTAAATCCCGCACCAAACAGTAACAAGTTGATGATGGAGAGGCTTTTCAACAATCATTCTTCGATTTTCAGAGCCCCAAATGCGACAATTCTGTTTATTAACGTAGGCCTCTGAGGTCGAAATGGGCCTCATTACTGAAGATGATTTTTCGATGAAAATCCGGATCATTTTTATAGTGAAGCGTGTATCGTACCATTTTTAGTAATGGCGTAGTTTTTAATTATCAAATATTAAAAGATAACAGCTTCAAAATTGACAGCTGCCCAAATAGTAGGCTATTCAAAATGAAACTTCTTATTAGGTAACCCTTTATTGGAATGGCTTTGGTATGTTTCCGCGAGAGGGTGGGATGTAACTGTTAAAATGTATAATAATTTTTATAATTTTGTATGTTTTGTATTTTTATATTTTATATATTTTTATATATTTTATGTGTTTATATTTTTTATATTCTTATAAATTTTTTATATCTTTTAAAGTTTTTATATTTTTTGTATTATTTGTATTTTTTGTATTTTTATATATTTTATATTTTAATATTTTTTATATTTTTATATTTTTTATGTTTTGTATTTTTTTATATATTTTATAATTCTTAGTTTTTTATATTTGTTATATTTTTATACTTTTCATATTTTTTGTATTTTTATATTTTCTATATTTTTTATATATTTTATATTTTTTATATGTGTATATTTTTTTTATATTTTACATTTATTATATTTTGTTATATTTTTATTTTAATATTTTTTATTTGTTATATTTTTTATATTTTTATAATTTAATTGTAAATTTCAATTGAAAACTAATTCAGTTTATTACAGCCTACGGCTTGCAGAAATTAGCCCATTAATAGATATTTTTTTCAGAGAAACACTGCAAGATTACAGAAAAATGGTTACAAATTTGAGTTTCTGATAAGATATGAGTAAATGCAGAGCAGTTCGTTATAATTGTGATTGTCTTGTGCTAACTAACAGTAGTTTGAATATTGGCTACTGAAAAACCGAACCAATTCTGTCATTACTGACGTACTCTTCCTTTCCCTTCGCCACAAAAAAAAATACTAACTATCGATCGCTTAGGTGTCTGCAACAGGGTCGAGTCTATTAAAACTAACATTCCATCCTCTCCTTCGGTTTTGTTATATGTAACATGGGTGTACGGTGGTGCCCGGCATTCCGAAAGTTCCTGGTTCGTCCTTGGCCATACACTCTAATCAATCAATCAATTTCACACCTGGATATGTTTACACTTCCCACTTTCTGTGTGCTCTTCTTCTATCCATTATGAACCAATGTAAAGAAAAAACAAAAAAACAACAAATTATTCAAAATGATTGATTACCTAATGTATGAATAGAATCACCTCTACTAGGCAAACACCTTGGTGGACAGTATATTGCTGTAACTTTGAGTTATTTATTGATAATTGTTGTTACTTACATTATTTGGTTTACTATTTTGCACTAATCAAAATGACACATTTTAACTTTCACTGCTGTCGGATGTAGTGAGTGGTAACAAAAGAAAATTTGGTATATTTATATACGACTGTTTGTGAAGTGTGTTTCTACGAACAAGCGTATATCTACGCTTAGATCTTACCTGCCAATTTGACACAGGCAAATTCTCTATTACAATAGTGTCTAGTAAGTCCAAAGACTTGGCAACGCTCACGCTGAAGTATCTTGTTTGATGTCTTCCGAAAAGTTTGACTGTTCATTTCTGTGTGGATTTTTTTTTTTTTTTTTATAAATGTTCAGAGCACTTAGGATATATATATGTATGTATATCCTTTATATGAAAGTTTTAGCAACAAACACACAGCACTACTGCAAAAGGTAAAAGGAAGGATTAGGAGGGAAAAAGGTAAGAAAGGAATAAAAGGAATAAAGGTTTTCAGTCTTCTAGTTGTTTACTTTTGATATTAAGTTTGAATCTCTGTAAATTGTATTCCAAGGGAAACGTCTCGTCGTTCAGTTTATTCCACATTCGCGTACTCCTAACAAAAAATGAATTTTTAAATTTATTGGTCTTCGCGAATTTAATTTCCAGATTGTATCGGTGTACCAGGCGTCTTAAATTACGCGCGGGCTTTAACAAACCAGGCATAAATTCATAAAGTTCCGATGAACAATGACCATGAAAGTACTTGTAAAACACGCATAAGGCTCCCACATTACGCCTATGGGAAAGAGAATCAAGATCAGATAATAATTTTACGTCTTCAATCATTCGAGATGCTCGGTTTTGGACCCGATCGAGTGCAGTTAAATGAGTTTTCGGTGCTCCAGCCCAAATATGAGAATTATACTCCAACCTGGGTCTTATGTAGGTCTTATATATTGTAAGTATTTCGGATGGATTAAAGTAAAACTTACATCGTCGTAGAAATCCAAGACATTTGGCTGCACCAATCGCTGCTTTGTTTATTTGTTCAGCCCAAGATATTCTCTTTGAAATAGTTAAACCGAGAATCTCAAATGTGTCAGACGTAGCCAAGCTGGATTCACCAGTCAGAAAAGACGGTGAGTAACCATCAGTTCGGCCAGAAAAAACACAGGTTTGAAATTTGTTGGGATTAAATTCAACTCTGTTGGCTTCACCCCATTTAAGAATGACATTGAGATCTCGCGTAAGGCGGTCATTCATAGCCATTCTTTCTGCGAGAACATCGTTTCGCGATGAAGAAGAAGGTAAACTGTAAGAGGTGGAAAGTGAGCTGTCATCAGCATAGGAGTATATTGGATTGAGAGTTGCTGATAGAAGATCATTGATGAAAATTAGAAAAAGGGTTGGAGAAAGGACGGATCCCTGAGGAACACCAGCGTTTATAAGATGTTGATCGGAAGTCACACCATCCACCACCACTTGGATTTTGCCACAAAAAAGAAAATTCTCAATCCATAAAATTAACGAACCGTGAAGGCCAACTGCCCTCAATTTACACAGCAAACCCTTGTGCCACACTATCAAATGCTTTTGAGATATCGAGAGCAATGACTTGAGATTCACCAGATTGATGAATGCTTCTGTTCCATTGTTCAGTAACAACATTAATTAAATCACCTGCTGAACGCCCTCCGCGAAATCCATACTGACGATCAGAAATTAGATGATTAGCTTCCAAATATTTCATCAGCTGGAAGTTGATTATGGTCTCAAGTACTTTAGAAAGCACCGAGACGATAGCGATTGGGCGATAATTTGAAGGGTCCGATTTACTGCCCTTTTTTGGCACAGGATGTATGTTAGCAGTCTTCCAGATGGAAGGGAAAATGCCAGAAGACATAGATCGGTGAAACAGATATGATAGTGGCTTAGACAAGGATTTACAGCAATATTTGAGGACAATTGGGGGAATACAATCCGGACCGGCTGACTTGTTGGTGTTAATGCTTGCAAGGGCTTTAGCGACAACTCTGGATCTAAATATAATGCGGCGCATCGATGAACTGGCTAGAGAGATAATCGGGGGTATTAAGTTAGAATCAGGTAAATTAGAGTTTGCTGCAAATTTTCGGGCAAAGAGATTGGATTTTTCTTGAGCTGTAGAAAAGATACAATCCCCATCTTTCAGAGGTGGTATTGATGATTTCCTACTGTTCAAAAAGTTTTCCTCTACTTTGCGGGCAAAGGACCAAAAGGTCCGATTCCTATTGCCCTGGTTTAAGACCTGTCGCAACTCTTCTCGAACTTTTTTTTAAAAAGATTTGGGTTTAGCTCTCAATGCTCTATCTTCCAAGTTTTGTAGCCTCTCATCAAATTATGTTAATTTTATGAGAATATCTTGTAATGTTTGACTGATATCTACATTTATCGATTTTTGATGAGGTTTATTAACTATGGCTCTCGTTGCTTCGGAATATGTAACACCATCAGTACTTTGTTGGAGGCCACATGGTTGCTTATTGTCTTGTTTTGTCTGCTTCTCGTATCGATTTGCCTGACCATACATTTGAGTTTCATTCATCCTTTGGATTTTAATTTTCTAAATTTTCTTTGCAACAATACATCTTCGGTAATTAGCAGGATGACATTAGTAAATTCCTTTAGTTATTACCTAAATGGATCTAGTTTCATAATTTTCATAAAAATGCTATTGTATTATTGCTTTTTTGTATGACCATCCAGATAGCATTGTTGTATGGACGGTACTTACATTCCTTCTCTGTTATCAGTTTAATATTACCCTTTAGTTCACTTACTGGATTTACACCATAAACCATTATAGGTGGTGGTACAAATTGTATGTTAGTACAACTTTGCCTTGATTCTGTAGAAAAGTTTCAGGACTTACGCTTGTCGTTTTTTACTCCTAGAAATTAGTTCAGCCTAACGCATTTTCTTATATTTCTTTCTGTTTTGCACGGTCCAATACGGACCGTGTTTTGCACGGTTTTTGCGCAGTTTCCCGCACAAGTCCTTTTTAATCTGAAAAGTAATATTTATTGAATCTGTAAAGTAATGTTTATAGTTTTGCAGACAGCCCTCAATGTCTGCTAAACTCATGAGTACTTGCCTATACTTGCCTAGCAATGATACGTTTATGAGCTTGGATATGAACTATTTTCACAAGTAGCTTTCGGGCTTTTACTTCTTTTTGCCGTTTAATGAATAAATCCTCATTTGGCAACTCTTGATAATCTTACATGTTTTCAATTTGCTGGTTTCAATATGACACTTGTTTTCGTTAATGTTGTTTTCGGAGTTGTTGTTGTTTCCAATTTTGCTTAAGGAGTTGCTTCTGCTGATGATCTCATCGATTGAGTTTTTTTCAAGAATAAACTACTTCTGAAGTTTTTGTCTACCGTAGGCGTAGAATTGGATTTAACCGTTTATCTTTGCGTGTGCAATACATCCTCGCAACTCAGATTCAAAGCGCGGCGTCCAAAAATTTTTTTTTATAAATTTTTTTCAATCTCCCGATTCAATCCAGGGCATATTCTTTTCAATACAGGGTATATTTCCTGAAGTATTTTCTCAGAATCAGTTTTTGTAATTCCGGTGTAAACAGCTTATATTCTTGTCCTTTTTATGACTATTTAGTAAAGTATTAAGTTAGTAAAATTCTTTTTGAAATTCAACCAAACAACTTACCCTAAAATATAAGGTTTTAAACTTTATTTATTGTATTGTCTTTAATTATATGTCCACACTTTTTTAGCAATTTTCGGTAATACAACGAACAATCCTCTAATCATTACCGTTCGGAATATTCTACAATAAGAAAAAACAAAAAGTCATGTTAACCAAAATACAATAAAACAAAATGAATAAAACAAAACAGTAAATATAAATTCAAATGCTGGGGCTACTACATCCAAAAAATTTAAATAATTCAAAGAACATCAGATAAAAGGACATATCCTCGATCGAGTGTTAAACGTGCTATAAGTAAGATAACACGGCTGAATTACCAAATCGGCATCTTTGATAAAAGTGACAGTCACAGTTCGTTACAATTTTTCTTATTTTTTTGCGACCCTGATTTTCGAGTATTAAATTTATTGAACTCGGTACATAACTTCAAAATGAAAAACAAATTTACTGTTAGTATTTTTTTACTGCGAAACCTAAATACTAAATAAGTAGTTAGTACTTCTGTGAAAATACTAAAATAATTTCGAGTGACAAAGCCAATCGTTTTTGATTGCTTTCTATTTTGTTTTTATTTATTCCGTACAACAAAAAAAAAACAATTGTCTTTGTCACTCGTAAGTAATTTAATATTTTTTTCTCTTTCTGGTTTCACAATAAAAAAAAATACTAATAGTAAATGTTTTATTGTAGAAAGCCGATATCTACACGAATATTGTAGTCGTTTCTGTAAGAGACAGAGATGATAATTTTCAATGAATTGTGTCTGGTTGTCGAAATTAAATTAAAGATTAATTAAATTTTAAAGTTAAAAATTTCCTAGCAAATAAAAAAATGGTATTATATTAATATGAACCCTATAAAATTTTCCAGTAAAAATAATTATAAATTCATAATAAAATAATAAATAAATAATGTTTCGAACCATTCGTAAAACACTAATTAAACATTATACGTAATTTAATTTTTCGCCAATGCATACGCAATTTTTATTAATTTTTAACAAATTTATTTAATTTATATTCACAATTTAAAATTAATTACATAAACGTTTTTTTTTTTATTACAACAACATTTATTATTTATTAATTATTTGGTGTCATAATTGCACGGGATAAAAATGTTTTATTTTTATCAGTTAATATATTAAAATATATAAAATTATAATTTATGATTATAAAAATTCATTTTATTTAGTGGTCTATATGAATATAATATATATATATATATATATATATATATATATATATATATATATATATATATATATATATATATATATATATATATATATATATCGAATAATTATTAAATTTAATTGTTAAAAATTTTATTTGCAATGCTGTGCACGATAATTCATTATACATTTAATCAATATAATATTGCTTGATTGCGTGTTCTATAGTTGGAATACCATTTGTAATCAGTGTCATTTGGGAATATATAAATAATAAATAAATTTTTTTTCCATTTAAATATTTAATTCGAACAATACTTTTCGATAAAAATCAATTTGCTAAGTACTTGTGTATTAGATTCCCGATTTTTAAATTATCTCAAACTTTTATCAATTCAATTGAAAATGCAATTGGTTTTTGCTCGACTCAACATTTTCTGTTGATAACGGAAGAAAGAAAAAATACTTGAAAATGTCCACTTCAATTTTCCAATTTTCCATCCAGTCACGGAAAATAGACAGCAACAACGAATACAAAAAAAATAATTTCAAATCTACAGAATGTAGAGAGGAACAAATTCTTTGCATTTTACTTTGTTCAGATAGTCAATAAATTAATTTCTCACCCTTCAAATTAATGGGGGTACTTTATCATTACGTTTTTGGGTGGACAGAACATATATTTGTTATACAAAGTTATGACTAAATTCTTGGTTTTGTGTTACTACAAATAAAAAGTTTGGTTAAAGGTCAAAAGACAAATACTGATATAAATTCAGGTGAAAAAGTTTTTTTTTTTCAGTCAAACTGTTACTAATCAAATTTGAAAAAAATTTTGGGATATTTTTGATCGAGTTCCGCACCTACCTCTTTTGATTCAAACCATTCAAATTAATTTTTTATAAAAGAGTAGTAATTTTTTACGGAGTATAACGGTTGCACAACGCGAGATATGATAAACAACGTCTTCTGGTCTCAAACCACTAGAATAGATCTCGAAGATATAAAGTTTCTACAAGACGCACAACTTGCCAGCCTCAAGATAGTGTCTATAACGAATCAAATTCGTATATATATATATATATATATATATATATATATATATATATATATATATATATATATATATATATATATATATATTATAACAATATTTATGGTGAAGGCCAGAGCTTTTGATTAAGGCATCATTCATCACAATCGGGCCACTATTTCGTATTGTATTAAATATTCAAATTCGTAAATTTGGAAAAGCAGCTTTGCAAGATCGGATGATGTATGGAGACACTGCAGACCCCACTCTTACATACTTGTTAAATTTAAGAACGATAAAGTAATTTTTAATAGGAAACTCGCTTTTTAGAGCAAAAGCTTTAATCGTGAACGATGAATTTTTACCACTATGAGAACTTGGCAAGCAACACCAAAAAAACAATTTCGGGAACATAATTTCTATATTTTAAATACATTAAATGTTAAAATATAATTCAACCTTCCCCCGTATTAAAAACTTCTACTTTACTAAGTAAATTTGAGTTTTCTCATCCCACTTGCTCCACCATTTCTGCGAACGTCATGAATTATAATAAATTAAAATAAAATTCATCACAAATCACTGATGTAAAAAAAAAAAAAAAGATTTTGCCAAAAGTATAAAATACTTATAGGTTGCCATATATCTATAGCGGCGCATAAGACTGTTATGATCAAAACACAAGAATAAATTATGTAAATGTTAAAATATTTAAATTAAAAAATAAATACGCGAATAAATATTTCATCTCATATTAAACGCATGAAAATTCATTTGGGTTATGCGTTGATGGAAATTTTTTATATATACGAGTACATACCTATACAGATAACAACAACCAAAGTGTATGTATAGTTCCTTAAATTTAGCATGCATAACGGTAAAATTGGTTTTAATAAACACCAACAGCCAAATATAAAAGTACATATCAGCTCATACAAACATAAAACATGAATACAGCTGACTTATGTAACGTGATCTCTTAAAAATGGTACCGTGGAGAAATAAACGCAAAAAATTATACATTTCATTCACAGACCAAATTTTTTCGTTTACTTCGCACATCCACTCGAATGTAATTCCTATATACCAGAAATTTCTTTAGTATCATTAAAATAAAAAAACAAAAAATGTGCTTTTGCTTTTTTTTGTGTTAAAGTTTTCCCCAGGAACATTTCAACAGCACCGAAACCAGTTAATTTTTTTTTTTTTGTGTAGATTTTATTTTATAATTTTAAAATTTCGATATTTTATTTTTTATTTTAAAATCTAATCTTGTTCTTCTTTTAATTACATCATTTTTCATTTTGCGTGAATTGTAAACAGGATGATAAAGATGCAGACAATTTTGGTGCGCTGGTAAGTAGAAAACAAAATCTTCGACAATATTCGAAATCATTTACTCCGGTGTCACTATCATTTCATCACTCTTGTTACGGTGTTTTTACCAGTGGGATATCATGGCACAATCAATGCTTGTGTAGATCTTGGAGGCTCTTCGAGTATTTTTCATACCATGAACGTCCAATTAATTAAAAAAAAAATTATTTTTAGTTAAATTTAAAATCTAGCTTTAAAAAAACGAGGCTGTGTCGTCGATTTATTTATTACTAGCTACCGCGCCATCGGCGGTGTACAAAAGATTAAGGATTGGTCGATGATACGAGAAATACAATATGAAGGGCAAGGTCTCTGCGGTGTTGTTCCTTTTTTGTTTTTTTTTTTTGAAATTTTGAAATTGGCTACTGTTCTGTCATAGTCATAAAGAGCGGCATAGAGAACGATTCTTGTATTTCAGTGAAATTACACTGAAGATGTAAAGTGACATCTATTACTATTAATATGTACTACTTTATATTGTTTCATTTCACACATATTTTTATGTAATTCGCCTCAATGTATGCAAATTCGCCTAATGTAATACCAACTTTCCTTTGAAAACAAATAATTGCAATAATTAGAGAAACATTCAGACTGTATAATTTGAAATTTATGTTTTTTTTTTCTTAATGATAATTAATGTGGATATTAATTATTTTAATTTTATTTTAATTAAATCGCACTGTTCTTTACGCAAATGTTGACACCAAAATTGGTTCGATCAGTTAATGCATTCTCTCGCTAGCATGTTAAATCGCTCTAATCAGAGGTTCGCGGTGCGCCCTCCCCCGCCTCCTGTTGACCACAATATGAAAAAACAAAGAATGATGCATCGAGATTAAAGATGAACTTACGCAATAATATATTTAGAATGAAGTAATACCTTATACTTAATGAGTAGTCTCCATACAAACAAGGACAAATTTCATTCGATTTTCTGAGCATGCTAGCCTTAGTTCTGAGTTTAAAAACGTTATCACGTTATCACGTGACCTCTTCAATTTGATTTTGGTGAGTGGAGTTTTCTTCAATCTGGTAGTCCCAGTTCATTAGGCTAATTTTTACAAATTGACAGATATTCAAACAGATAATGATAATTACGGCGGTATTTCTATTCTAGCGGCTATTCTTAAACTATTTGAATTAATAAAAAATTACATCTCTATAAACCAACGTAGTTTTTACCTCGGAAGATCAACGATGGCAAATATTTTTATGGTCAGAAATTTTTGGACTTCAGCATTAGAAGGAGATGAAAGTTAATTATCCTAATTGTAAACTGGAACAACTCAAGTGGAATGTTTTTCCTTTAAAGTGGATTTTGTCATATTTGACGAAACGATCTCAAAAAGCTCTTTAAAATAACTATCTAGATGTATAAATGTTTTATCTGGACTCTGGAGTCTCTCAAAGTAGCCATAAACGATGATCTAAAAATATTTTGCAACATTTAAAATGATGACAATCTATTTGATTTACAACAGGATTAAATAATTTTTAAGAATGGTGTAGCTGGTGTAGAGTTTTGTCTCAATGCTTTCAAATGTAAAGTTATGAACTTTTCATAACGATAATTAATAGCTTATATTTATGGAGCAATATTCGATCGAGTCCAATCTTTTCTAGATTTAGGTGACTAATTCACCTAAATTTACCACAAAATTAAATCAATGTTAGAGATTTTATTTCGTTTCACTAAAGATTTGCAGGATCCTTATATCCTAAAAGTCCTTGTAGTTCCATTTGTTCATTTGAACCTGAAATATACCTCATTGTCAATACGTACTACAACAATTTATTTAGACTTAAAGAATCAAATCCGAAGCGATTTCGTTTGATAGGCGACTCCCTCGAGATGGAGACGTACCTAGCTAGGTGATACCGTGTCTAAGCCGTTATTTATCGTGTAACTTATTTATCCGGTACAAGTACAATAACGACAAAACTGATTTAAGATGATTTTTCCACAAAAAACGCTACTTGATTTTTGTCCATTGATTTAAAGTATAGCGAATCTTTTAAAATCTGCTGATATAATCCGGAAATTATGGTGAAACTGTATGGAGAGTTATAAAGGATGAATTGGGGGTTTATAGAAAATTGGTGTTCGGTTGGCATTGTCCTTCGATGAGTAAAAAACACGGATTAAGCGTCAATGATCAGCCAGTAGATAAATGGTGGAGTTTGTAGATAGTAAAGATTTATAGATCCTTACCCACCAAGAATTCTGTTGCATTGTTAGAGAAAGAGATCAAAGAAGATAAAATCAACCTAAATGCAGATCAAGTTTAGTAGGTGACGCTTAATGGGAAATTTCGTTCACAAACCGTTCAAATAATTAAGACATAATCGTTCTTCATCCGAAAAAAAATGAAATAAAAGTTGGTTTAATTTGCCATGCAAATCCTGAAAAACATTTAAATTCAAAGAGAATATAGTCCATGATATACAAAGGATGAATAATGATCTGAATTCTAGAAAGAGATAATGTTTCAGCTGGATTAATGGTGAATGTGGAAATCAATGAAAGTGCAGATTTACAATATAATGTTTCCGGTAAACTTTCGAAAAATCGCAGTGTAACTCAAATCATCAAATAAAGAAAAATGGTTAAGGATGACAATCATCATTGATTTTTTTGGTTTTAATTCTACAAAAATTGGCACTTCTTACTGGACCATTTAAATTTCTAAAATTAGTTAAAAACAAGTTTTTAAGACAAAATAAATTGAGTCAACTTTAACTATATTTTCATGGTCCCTGTGGTTTGGGGGCACTTTCATGTTAAAAAAAACTTCTAAATGAGCATGTAATCCTTAAAATTTCCCAATTGCATTTTTGGCTTGCCGTAGGAGGTGAATAAGCAAAGGTTCGATCGCTGGGCCAAATATGAATACCGTCAAAATTAAACCCACCTCTACTTATGTTAATGGACATGCAGTTTAGGATCGGTACGTGGAACATGCAGTCACTAAAATAATCAGGCGCGTTTGATGGCAGTACATCAGCCATGTAAGAGTATCGCTTGGAACTCATTGGCCTTCAAGAAACTCGATGGCCAAAAAGTGGAGAACAAGTGTCCCAAATATATACATTGCAAACTTCGTGTTGGTTTTCTTCTTGGGCTTCAGGTGATTTCAAAGCACTTGATCATCATATGTGTAAGCTTCGTTTACGCCAACCTGCCAATCATTTGTGTTCATGCGCCCACTGATGTAATTAAGCCAAAGATAAAACTCATTTTACAACAATTTGGATGGTCTGATGGGATCCAGACCAGAGCACGACATCAGAACAGTGATTGGCGACTTCAATGCTAGATCGGAAAATAAAACTTATATTTCAACTGTGAAGGACTGATAAACGAAGATGAGAAAGCATAATATCAAAATCTTGTTAGCAATACCATTACGGAAACCAACCACCATTCTGATGATGTGAACGCTCTTTGGGAGGTATTGAAAACTTCGGTTTTCAGTGCTGCCCCAGTGACTCTAGGTATGGTAAAAATTAAACCCAAAAATGATTGGTTTGATGAGGAAAGTTGTCTTGTTGTCGAGCAACAGAATTTAGCATATAGAGAAACACGAATACGTTTAACAACCGCACAGCAGAACAAGGAGAAACGCTTTGAGAAATTCCAAGCGAATTTGTAGACAGAAAAGTGGTGTATGTTGGAAGGTTGAATTCTTAAGAGTAGCTTAACTCAATAATGAGAGCAGTTCTCATAATTTGGTGGACTGTATCAAACGTACAGACCTATAGGTATAAAGCCATTTGAGACCAGGATGGAAACCTCTATATTAACATCAATGCAGTGCTCGAAACTTGGAAGAAGAATTTCTTTGATTTACTCAATGTAATTCAGAGTAAATTTGGTAAGTTAACCTCTGAGGTTGATGGCACTAATTCTGAGCTCCTGGATATTCGGAGGGGAAACTTTGTGGAACTATCTTTTCATCATTATTCGATTAGTATGGCTATCCTTTAAAAAGGAGATCGCACTAAATGCGAAAACTATCGAGGCATAGCTCTTCTTTGTACAGCATACAAATTACTGTCTTACATAATATTGGAGAGAATCACGCGGAGGAAATTGCAAGTGACTACCAAGGATGATTTCGTCCAAATCGGTCAGTCACTGATCAAGTTTTTTTCGTTGAGAATGATTTTTTTCTTAATATTACGAGACATCTCGTTACTTACATCAGGTGTTCTTGGATTTCCAACAAGCCTTTATGAATCAATCCATCGGGATAGTTTAAAATTTGCTCTGCAATGTCTGGGAATACCTGATAAATATGTACCTTTGTGTAAAATAACAATAATGTAGGTACAATGCTGTGTCAAAGTTGAGAACGTACTATTAAGAATTTTTGAAATTAGTAGCTCTAGGATATGGCAAGGATATCTCCTGTTAATCTCCTGTTAGATTAAACTTTCGTAAATGTGAAATACCTCAGAAGAGTTTCTTGTATACCTTCAGTGCAACCAGGTTTTGGCATATGCATAAAGAATTACTGGATCCACGTAAGATTCTCCGACAAGCTGAAGTTATATACAATGTGTTGATTCGAGCCGTTGTCATGTTTGGGTGTGAGAGTAGGATCCTGACGGATGAGTATGAGAGACGGTTAATGACATTCTGGAGCAATGCAATGTGCAAATGGATATAAAGCGAACCTGTATTTGTGCGTTCTCAATTTGGCTGGTATTTGGCTGGTGCGTTCTCAATTTGACGGCGTAAGGTTGAACTTTAAAAATTAACCGCGAAAGAGTTGGGGCAGCTTCGGCCCAGAAAAAGATTGCAGGGTTCAGAGACAAGATCAATTTTAATTTCAATCCTAATGATGGTGCAGCGATCTTTGAGTAGAGAGCCGCCATTTGGCGACGACGGCTCCTCGGGATAGAGAATAAATTGTCTTCTTCGGGTTGTTTAGAACAATATGAAGAACAAGCTCGGGATTGACTCCGATAATCGAATCGGATTCCGAATGCGGCCAGTTAATTGTGTCATTTTGTATTATTTTATGATTAACGATGTTTAGGCACATCGCAGTAAATAAGAAACAGAAGCTCGTTCAATCTACGCGTGCAATTGAGAATTTTATGATGAGTTTCGAAACGATTATTTTATGATCTGACTCATCATTTTGATTACGTGTGACTTTGCTAAAAAATATAATTTTCCCGGATTTCATTTTATATTACTCTACTATCGTTTATTTTAGCCAATCCGTAAAGAAAAGTTGTTTTATTGTGAGGACCAAAATTTTTGACAGTAGGAAAAAGGATTTCATTTCTTTTATGTATTCCTATTTTGAACATTTTTATACGTTCTGTGATAAATAAAATCATCTTCATCAACGTATTATTACTATGATTATGGTTGTTATTGGATGTGGCACACATATTTTAACAACAACAAGAAAAACGCTTTACAAAAATATGAATATAATAAAAGATTTTCCTTATTTTTCACATATATTTAAATATTCAAAAGGAAAACTCGACGTGTATGTGTGTGAGTGGTGTGTGTGTATATTTATTTGTTTCCTTTATTCGAGGATTAACTTTTTATATATATATATATTAGAATATATATATATATATATATATATATATATATATATATATATATACATATATAAATATATATATATATATATGTATATATATATATATATATATATATATATATATATATATATATATATATATATATATATATATATATATATATATATATATATATATATATGATATATTTACTGTGAATAGATTTTCTTTGAATTAGTATTTAGATTGGAAAATGCTTTCAGTTTTTTTTAGGTTTGTTACTTTTATGCTCGTCTGCTAGAATATACTGTGTCTGCTAGTGTTAAAAATATTAAAGCATAAAATTTGAATTATAGAGTTTTCTCTAATTTTTGATGAAATAAAAGAGGAATTGCCGTATACATTTTTATATTTTACCGTAAATACATGAATGAAAGCTTGCATATGAAAATATGAAAAACCATTTAAAGAATACATCGTTTGTCTTATGTACATATAAACTTTTATTCACTAATTTATTAGTTCTTAAATTGCAATTTTAATTTGAAACTATTGCCGGTGAATCTATTGTGACCCAGTTCAATTATTTAATTTTAAACCACATTTAATTTTAAGTCAAACCGACTAATACACACATTAATAAGTTGTTTGACTTAAGTTGTTTAGTTATTGTATTTAAAAAAGTTCTTTTCAGCTTTCCTAAAAGACTGGAAAGAGTACTGGTACTGTAACTTTAAATGGTTAATCGTTAGAAACCATCGGTATGCGTAGAATCACCACATCGTTTCCTTTTAATTCATCGCTAATGATTGTTGGCTCGGTCAATCTTGGTGTGTTTTTTTATGGTTCCGAAGCACAGGATTGGTATACTTTCAAATTACGAATAAACATCACCGGCGATCCAATTTTCAACATTAATATGTGTTCTTGGTGCTCCATCGAATTTTGAAATTCAGTTGGGTAATTCCCTGCTTCGTCCTTATATATTCCTGTGTCAATTAATTTATATTTGATAGATTCTACGGGAAACTTCAGTTGAATTGATTGATTCATCATTTTTGGGCACCAAAATTGCACATTCACACATGCAATCTGAATTTTTGTAGTTACTTGTTAAGTGTTGGAATACCTTATGCCTTTTGAATATTTGGCTGCATTTGTCAAAAGTTTGGCGGAAATGTATCTCATTTGCTGTGCGATCAATTTGAATTTTGCCATTTCCAGTGGCCGAAAGTTGGATAATCTTTAATATGGGCGCAATCATGCATTCAGCTCATCAGCGTGATCTGATGATATTGGATGTTTTTCGAATTTTTGACATTCCAGAATTTGTTCTAATGTTATAGGTTTTGATTTAGTTCGAATTCAACATTGCTTGATTTTGTAGTAGGCATTTTTTTGATCCACAACCAATAGTTTTGTTTGATTTTCGGCGAAATGTCATTGCAGGTTTACATTGAATTGTTATTATCACACCAGATCTCTAACTCGTATCATCATATCCAGATCATTTCTAACTCGTATCGATCCTGGCATACCAAGTTGATAATCAGTATTATAGCTTCATTGACAATACTTTCTGAATATTCCAGTTCTGGATTGATTGCGCGTGCTTGTTAAAAGGCACTAAGGCTTTCGCGATGCATTTCCCGGACATCTTGTGGATTTTATGGTTATAGCATATTGTTAAAATGATTGCATGTTGTTAAAATGGTTTTCAATAAAACAAATGATATTGGACTTTTGATTGTATGCAAAAACAATCGCAAATAATAACACTAAGGTTTTTAGAATATACTGTGAACACACGTCCTAAGGCATCCGACAAACGTACACCATCATTACTTTGTAACAATTGCACCTTGATTGAGTTTGAGTGTCAACAGTTGACGTGGATATCGCTTTCGACTATTCCATCATTCATGCGCATGATAAATTTATATTTTGTGTTCTGCATGGCTCATATGAACCAAATTTTTGTGCGATGAGCTTTTGCCGGTGAATGGTAAATCTGTGATTTCAATCCACGTTACATTGTCTGTATAACGGTAATGATCAGATCAAGACGTCCATACTTTTAAACTAACGTTATATGGTATCTTGTGGGTATTCATGGACATACCGCGGACTGCCGATATGCGTTGCTGGCAAGATTAATATTTTTCCAATGTCAGCAGCGTTCCCATCATTAGCAATTGCATCACGTAAGTAAACATGTTATTCAATTCACAACTTCTGTTTATTTAACCAAATGAAGAGTTGTTCACGTTCATTTATTGCGTACATGTTCACATGGCAGTGCAGTATGTATAGTTGTATTCATTTGCATGAATCATAATGTGGGACATGTAATAATCCACACAAAAAACTTTCTTTGTTGCCTCTTGTAGCCATATTCTCCACGCAAAAACATCACTGAATATTGGAGTGCATCATACCTGAATCAAGTTGCACATTTACATTCAGATAACGAATAATTATGTCACGAATAGTTATGTCGTGTTCACCAGAAAGCGTTTTGTCTGCTCTCATTACAACTTTATAGTCATCTGATTGTAAGTTTGAAATGATGTCACGTCTGGTTCCAGTACTAATTGCGCCACGCATTTCAACTGCTTTTTCTTTGTTACCAGTGAAATAAAGTTGCAAGGGTCTTGGCTCTTGATCGTGTACAGGAAGCAACGAACCGTTTTTGTGATATATTTGACATTTAAGAAGTCATTTGAAAACAAGTGTTGTACTTGAGAATATTTTGTGGGAAGTGTTCTGAAGTTGGTGTGGTACCAGATAAGTAACTCAGAAGCGGTAATATGGCCCAATCAGCGTTATCAAAAAATATTTGCTGTTGTTCGAACAACACAATTCAGGAGATTCCTTCAAAACATGAAAGTGCAAGCAAACTTTATTCATCGGCCTAATTTCTACGTCCTCGTGATTTCGGTAATTATAAGCTTTGTCGTAATAATATTCTTCTAAATTCAAATTGATTATCTCTCTTGACCGAAGAGCGCTTGTGATGCTCTAGAAATTGAGGCATTGTTGTCCATATTTTGAAAGTGAGGTTCACGTTCCTCTACCGTATCGTTTACTCTAGATGTTGAAGTTCTGTTACGTTTTTGCTAAAAGCGATATTCTCATTCTTTCTTTGTTTTATTTGATCTGGATGTTGATGATTCTTTGCTTTCGTTAGTTGTGCCCCAATTGATGATATTTTGGTGGCATTATTTAAATCACTTCTTTTAATTCTAAAACTATTCACAGTTAAAATGATTTGTACTTATAAATTCTTTGGTTGGTTATTCAATTTTTAAATTAAACTATTTTCATAGGTTCTTAGGTCCAACTAAAACAATCCTCTAATTTTTTTTATTAGATTATTTGTATTGTTGCAAATCTACATATGATTTTTTAAATCCAGGCTACTTTAATAATATTTCAGTAGTTTAATTCTCAAATTTCATATGTTTTGTTGAAATAATAAATGTCTTTCTACAAACGCTGTAAAAAGTAGGCTTTTAACATTTATTTACATGAGCTAAATTAATGTTTTAAGGGACCAGTCTAAAATTTGTTTTACTTTAAACACGTCGTGTTAAAAGTGATTTATTTTTTATGATTAAGCAAAAGCAACGGTTGCTATTTTTATAACCAAAAACAACTAAGCAATGGTTGCTGTATAGATAGCAATTTATAATTTATAAGATGTGCAAACTTTGTATTAATTTCTACAAATGGTTAATTTCTACATTTGGTTGTTAACAGTGTTTGTAGATAAAAATATTGTATGATATACGTGTTAAAAGTGATTTTATTTTATTCCAATATAGCAGATATATCAGCTTCCCTTCTCACAAAATAAAAGTTCGCTTTTAACACTTATATCATAAATAGCTATTTTGGTCGGCACCAAACTTAACAGGAACCATTCTTAGACTAATATACATGTTCCCGGAAAGTTTGATCAACATCGGTTTATGAGTCTATAGGAAACAAACACACATTTTATATGTATATATAATTATAGATTTATAAGTCTTAAAATATTGCAGAACAGTGCTATAGGAACTTATTACAATATCGTTCCACAGAAAGTTTTCCTTTAAATACATAAAAATAATAAGAAACGCATAAGTAATTATGCCTCATACAAAATTTATTAAAGTTTAAAGAGGGGTCCAAATAAACTGATCAACCCTGTAAGTATTGGTATTAACGGTTTAGGATCCTAATGGGAGATTTTTGAGTATTTTTGGATATAAATGTTATTGGAACATTTGTTTTTAATTGGCTAAGCTTACGAAGTAACTGCTTTAAGTATGAATATTCTCCTTACGATTTGTTCGTTGAATGTAAACATCTAAGTAAAATTTTGAGTAAAAACTGGTACTGTTCGGATACAAAAATTAATTACATAAGATAGCGCCTATTAGCAGTCCAATGGTTTGGGCATTTTCCAATTCTTTACCAGATATTGCCATTTCATTGCATATGTTGAAGAAGTAGGTTCTTCGAGAAATCTTGATCATCGATTTTTATTGCAACTCGTATTTTAGTTGTATACTTCGTTTAAAATCTGTAATATTTCTTGTTTATTCATTGGACCTATGATACTACTTAAGCGGATATCTTCATTATGTGATTTGAAGATGATTCATAAGAGCAAAACAAACTTTAAAAATAAACTTAATTTCAATTAAAAATTTTAGTATTTTTATCCAAACCTGAACGGTTTTAAAAAAGGTAATGACATTATCTCCCTACACGCTTCCCGAAGACATAAAAATAATAATAAATTGGCCTACATACGTGGAATAAATTTCTAATATATGGGTAACAAAAATATACCATCTTTGCTGTACAGCAATTATATTCTAATGAAAAAAAACCATCCTCGATCCTTTTAAAAAAATTAAATCATGCATTAAATTTAACAATCATAATCCTTCCTATCATGTACCATATTTTTATTTTATTTTTCTTATTCAGTACACCCGAATCAATATTTTTAATACACAAACTTTAGGTTTACTTACAGATGAAATGATGGTGACGACAATTCGCCGTATACAGGATTCAGGAAGAAGAAAATAAAGTTAAACATTTAAAGATATATTTATTTACTATATACTACTTTGAAATGTTGTTTATACGCTCTGATCTGATGTAATTGAATAGAAACTTTACGTAATTTTAAATTGATTTGATCGAACAAATTTGAATGCCAAAAGGTTTTTTTTTTGCTTCAATTTATAAATTATATTTCGTATATAGCAGACATATTACGTTTGATACATGAATATAAAAAAAAATCGAAGAATGATTAAAGTTTTTTTTTTTTTTTTTTTTGTGCTTATTTCGAATTTATTTTTTATAAAGTGGTGCAAGGTGATGTAAATAATTGAGAATTGAAATCATTAAAATTATTAATAGCCCGATTGTTAAATTTAAATCACAGTTTATTGTCCTGAGCTAATTAATAGTATTTATGAAACAAAAATGATAGCCATTCAACTCTTTGAACATAATGCTTGCATTGTTAGCTTAGCACTTCGGTCTGTAAAAGCTCTATATGTTAAATTTATCCAGTAATTTAGTTTAGCTATCATGAATATAACCATTGCCATCTTAGTATCTTTTTTTAATTGGATTAATGTTTTTTGGATAAGTATAACCACAACAAAAAAATTGAAGCTATGAAAATCCAAATAGATAATGAAAACGAACCTGTGACCGAACAATTGGCGCTTTGGTTAAAGCTGCGGTGTTTGGGACGGGAGGTACTGGGTTCGAATCCCACCGGGGGAGAGTTGCAAAAGGGAATTTTCATCACCTGATTACGATCGGTGATGACGATGAACACAACTAAGACCCCCCGTTGAAGTGCAGAATCCATGGGCCGAATCGTCCATGGCTGTACAGGCTGGCTGGAGCAATACAATGTGCAAATGGATGATATTTGAAAATCGTGAACCTGTATTTGCGCGTCCTCGATTTGGCTAGTAATGGCGAAAGTATGACGTTAAGTTAAATGCGAAAGAGTTGGGAGAGCTTCAGCCCCAAAGCAGATTGCATAGGAATAAACAAACAAACAAACAACGAACCTATGTTCTATGGTTATGTTTCGTCAATTAAGCTGAACAACTAACCTTTGGAAAGGCTTTGTAAAGAGACATGCACGTAAATCCACATCTATTTTTACTTTTTTGTTGATCTATGTCGATTGTGAAAGTAGGAGAACGTCACTGTACAAAACCTATAATTATTAATTTCAGAAAAAAATTATTTAAAGTGAATAGTCGTTGATAAAATAACTGGGGAGATTGTCTTTATTCTAGATGATATAAAATCATACCTGAGCATAGATTGAAATGATGACTCAAATGACTTGGAGAGTCTCACATGACGAAGTTCAAGAGTGGGGAAGTTATTATGCAGCTTTACGCCTACAACAAAAAGTAATGTCTGCAATAGTATTGTTTAAGGTAAGATGTAATTGAAGTGCTATGGTTAAGTAGATCTGCAAAAAATGGAGTCCAGATTCTACTAACAAGTCGACAAATTTGGTATTTATCTGTCAAAACCAGTGTGTCTAATTTAGACACAATACTAATTTAGTATGGCTAATTTTTTGTCAAGTTATTTAAAGTGGTCCTTTTAGAACTTGAAAAGTAGTAAAAAGATCAAGTATAATCAACTATACAAAAGTTTCCAAATTCTTTGACCCTATCAATAATGTTGAAATACTACAAAGTTTTAAATAATTTGTCCTTGAGCATTTTCATTAATAGAATCACTGACTTAAAATTTTAATTTTCTATTGTTGATCATTTTAAAATTTTAAAACTCGGGACATCTATACGATACCAACAAAATGTAATCTGCTCAACTTCAGCGATTTCAACCTACAACATCTCCAATTGTCATATCTTTTCATCTATAATCTTTTCTATATTAGCAAACGCTACATCTTAACTATAGAATATACAATTATGATCTGGATATTCTAAAACAGCTTCAAAGTTTTTATCCTTTATGTAAGAAAGACGTTTAGCCGGTATGTAATCTGGAAAGATGATTAACCCTACAACCATAACCATTTCCATATTATCTTAAAGTAAAACAACTGCCACCACATAAACAGGCTGTTAAATCAATAAAACAACTAGTAAGGCGAATCTATAAGATGTTAAAAGTTTTGATGCAATGTGCTACCGAAGCGGCGTTTTCAAATAGTACATTCGCGTAAAAGAATCTTTAAATCCACTCGTAAAATATTCACTATCCGAAACAATATCAGCAGTGGCTTTAATATTTGTATTATTAATTAATTTGATACATAAAGCTCGTCAAGTAAAGAATTAGTAACGTTAAGTATTTCATCAACTTTATGGTGGAACATTATCATGTTGTTCTATGAGTTTGCTCTTATTTGCATTAAACACCATAAATAGCATACGTATAAGATATATGTATCATAAAAGAAGCTATCATTATAGCATAATGTTTGTTGCAAATGATAATGAGAAAGCATAAAAGTTTTTCAAAAATATTAATTAATTTTTAAATAAACATTTTTAGTTAGTATTTAAAACTGAATATAAGTATATTATAACAAACGAACAGCAGCACAAAATCTTTGGAAAAATGTAATTTGAATATGACAGCTGCCAAAATGTGAAAACATTTACGACAAGACCAACAAAATTGACCTATATCGGGTGGTTTTAAAGTAGCATAAAGATCTAAGATTTTGTTACTATAACCACTAAACTGATGTATCAAATTTAAGTAATTATAATGAACCTTAAATTCAGGGGAATTGACAAGCTACAAGTAAGCATATACTCTTAAGTAAACTAAATGTATTACAAATGTAATAAAAAGAATAAAATCTATTTGAAAATAACTATTGATTGGCTTATATTTTTACTTAAAACTGAGGTACAATTTTCTTACTTGCAATCCTAATTCAAAAAAATATTTCAAAATACTCCCTAATCCTTTATGTTACATTTTACCAAGAAAAAAATTAACAGAAAATAGATAAAACGCCACAGCTTCTAACACTGCGCCATTAGTCGGTGAATTAAAATTAATTTTGGGCTTTAACCTAAATTAATCTATATTATCTAAATTCCATATTGATATTATAAATGCAAAAGTAAGTCTGTGTATCTGTTGCGTTTTTCGGACTAAACCGCTTAACCGATTTCCATGAAATTGTTTTCGTATTTAATTTGAAATCCAAGGGCATATCGAAGATAACATCTTTTTTAAATTTCGTTTTCTTCAAGTACCTCCCGAAAAATAGTTCGTCAAATTTTCGATTTATATCATATTCGATCCAAGTTTGTTTAATAATGCTATCAACAGTTTTGAATATATTTAATACGAACCATTGGAAGTCTTTGGGTACCTCTCGCACAAAAAATTGTGGGCGGCTTAAATTATACTTGGCCTGAGTTAATTTACTTAATTAAACGAAAAGTTAATGGAGAACCAAAAGAGCCGCCATTACACATCCTCACTTTCGAGACCACAAAGCTCCCAAAGGAAATCAATGCTGGGATTCTAAAACTGGATGTAAAACTTTACATTCCAAGTCCAATGAGGTGTCACACCAGTCAAAGATATGGGCATACAAAAACTAGTTGTTTAAGAGAAACAATATGTCTAAAGGGTGAAAATCAATATCAAACAGACACGAAGATATAGAATGGCCATTAATAAAATGTGCAAACTGTAATTTGTAGATTTAGTGACTTTAAAGCCAAGGCAATTTATATAAGAGAAAACAAATACAACCGCTCGGCGAACAAAAATGAAAAAAAAACATTCAGCGAAGTATTGCAAAATACCAATAATCCAGAAACAAACAAAAACGCAAACAGCAATAATAATAAAACATAATAACAAAA
The DNA here is from genome assembly GCA_963556175.1 of Tipula confusa. NCBI lineage: Eukaryota > Metazoa > Arthropoda > Insecta > Diptera > Tipulidae > Tipula > Tipula confusa. Next base: position 63,055,418 of record OY744476.1, read on the forward strand.
ACAACTTCAATAATAATCAAAACAAAATACATAAGTAATACACATCAAAAGAAAATGAGAAAAACAAAACTACTGAAATAAAAACAACAAAGACAATAGAAAAGAAAATAGAAGCAACAAACAAAATTGTCCGAATTAAAAACAACAGCAAATAAAACTCGAAACCGGAAGGTCAAAATACAAATGAAAAAAATCAGGTAAGCAACATCAAGAACAATGCCAAGAGGCAGAACGTAAGGTAGGATGCAATGAATGCTTGAGAATTGGTCAGATTAATATATTAAGCATATATGTCAAGAGGGATATGCTTCGGTGTTATCTGGCCATAATAATGGTATAAATATAATGCTTGTGAGTGAAACATCGGTGCGTGAAAACCAGGCGTTTCAAATGAATGGTTACAGTTTCTTTTCCAAACCGAGGGCCGATGGTTTTGGGGAAGTAGCAATACTAAAAATATTGACAGTAGATCTCCCTAATTTTGAATATATAGAAGCCATCGCTGCCAAAATTCGGAATTTAGACAGAGATCTGTTTCTCATTAGTAGTTAATGAAAACTGAGAGATTTCATCAAATTGTTTGATTGGGTGAATGGTAAAAGTTACTTGATTGTAGGGGGTGATATGAATGGACACTGACGAATGTGGGGATGTATAAATAATGATGCATATGAAAACTTATTGGCTGACCTTGTTCTTGATTTACACCTAGTAATCTTGAACGATGGGAGGCTAACAAGGATGGCAAATGTGAGGACCAGAGCCAATTCGAAAGGTTTTAATTTAATGCCTAACGAACTGGCCAACGTCATTTGAATGATTTACGAACGAGTGAATGGAAAATTAAAGAAGGCTATCTGTAGAGCGAAAAGGAAAAGTTTGAAGATATTTGTGTCAGAAATGACACACCGGTCTACAACAAAAGATGTTTGGGGCAAATTTAATAGAGTGAAAGGGAAAAGGAACAATGAATGGAATGATCCAAAGATGCGGGTGGTCAATTCTTGCAAATGATAACGAATGCTAGGAATAATATAGGCAATAATTACGAATATAGGTTACCTACAAATATTTATGAACGAATGAATGAAATGTGTGTAGAATAAGGAGTTTCTAAGGGTTTTGAAAACTTCAAAATCCATAACTCCAGAAATAAATCAAATAAGCTGTCAAACGCTTGTTGAGCTTAAAAGCAAAGGAAACGTTGCTTAGAGTTTTCAATAACATATGGATGAGCGTAGAATTCCGGAAAAATGGAAGCAAAGCAGAGTGGTTTCGATTCCTAAGAGAAATAGAGATATAGGAAAGGGGCAATAAACTACAGGAGTATATGTATGTTGAATGTTTTTGTAAAAATAATAAATGGCATGATCAAAGGCAGGATTGAAATGTTTTTGAATGAAAATAATTTGCCGGAAACCACTTTTGGTTTCCGACGTAACCACTCAGATAAAGAATGAGTAGAAAAATTTGTGAAGGTAGTAAGAAAGGAAAATAAGTATGTTTTGGCTATATTTTTAGATATGTGAAAATAGGTACATGGGTGAATGATTTTATGAAAGACAGAAAGCTTATTTTGTGTGAAAAGGCCTACAGATTGGAGGATGCGGAAAATATTGGACTACCGCAAGAAAGTTAAATATCACCGAACCTCTTCAATCTGAATGCAAGCTCGGTTGATCGGTTTAATTCTGACGGCAAAGTGTTTCTGCAATTTGCGGATGACTTTGTCATAATTAAAAAAGATAAAAATGTGATCGACGCAGTGAGTCGAGCTCAAGAATGCGTAAATCAGGTAACGGAATGTTTCAGAAAACTGAATTTAGGTGTTAATTCGAGAAAATGTTGTAGCATTTAGAACGAGACAAAGAATTGATATACGAATAGCTCATGAGAGTATTGATTGTGTAAATATTAATAGGTATTTGGGAATCTGGATTGACAAAAGATTAACTTTTAAAGTGCATATGGAAAAATTAGCAGATAATTGCAAGAACAGATTGAATGTGACCAAAAGAGTGAGCAAACCAAAGTACGGAGCTCATCCTAGAGTGACACAAGTGATGCGAAAGGCGCAAATATCTTCCAAAATTGTATAAGGGATGAGCGTGTATGATGGTGGGTCAAAGACTGGATTTAAGAAATTAATGAAAATCGAGAATGCGTATGCTAGACTTAGGGTGATAAATGCAACCCCAGTACACACTCTATGATCTGAAATGGGTGATTCACCTCTTCATTACAAGATAAACGGGATCACTGTGCGAGATACTGTGCGATTGTTGAGATAATGGTCTTGTCCATGAAATGATAGCAGGTTTGCGAGGAGGAATGGTTAAGAAAAACACCCAAAAAAACCACAATAATTTTAGAAAATATGGAAATATTATCCAAAATTAGACAAGTGGGGCCGAAAATTCCTCCAAGTAATATTTTTGTATGTTTGAACTTTGGAGATCAAAGAAAAGCGATGATAAATGAGGTATCGGTTAAGAGTGAAATAAAAAGATTGCAAATGAAGTATTTTGCACACTTTGAAGTATATACAGATGCTAGTATAAGTGAGGAACGTGTGGGTGTGGGAATTTTCATTCCCTTAATAAAAATAAGGAGAATAATGAGACTAGCGGATGGCACTTTAATAAAAAAAGTTGGCCATTAATGAAGAGAGGAGGAGAATAGTTAACCACGTAAAATGCATTAGTCAGATCTCAGATGGAAGGTTTATCAATTGTTAGAACTCCTCAGTACGAGATTAGAATAAATCGTATTGAAAGAGATCAATTTCGATTTACTGGCCATATTTGCCACTGTATTTTAAAAATACAGCAGCACTTACTATAAAGTGTTCGTTGTAATATGTTTCAGTAGGTTCCACTAAATTTAAGACGACTTGCTTTATTTCTGATTTAAATATTAGAACTTGATCTTTAACCCCAGCTTCGTTGCCATGGGGTTTATTACGGTAGCCATGACCAATTGGATATTGTTATTAATCAGTTTAATGATCATTATAGCGTTTTTGATATCAATATCAGCAAAACCGAATTTATGATTAATGACCCCGATGATCTATGAAGAAACATTTATCTTACTGTTTGCCAGTTAAAAAGGAGTTTTGACAGTTGCCAAATGCGGAACATTTAATATTATACGTAGCATTGAATATATAGTCAAATTCATTAATTTGCAAAGGCAAACCCCTTTGCTAATTTTTTGCATAAAAATTATTTATAGAAATGTATATATATTTTAAAGCAGTATTGATCCTGATGACCAGAGCTTTTGATTAAGGTATCATTAATCACAATCGGGCCACTATTACATGTTGTATAAAATGTACAATCAAATTCGTATATTTAAAAATTTGAACATTAAAGGTAGAAAGATCAACAGATCTTTGACGGCGAGCGTCATCGAATATAGACAAATCTCGACAGCCATATCACTGTAGTAAACATAACAAACAAGACCGTGAGCGTATCGCGACATAAAAATAACAATAAACATTTTAAAATGTGGCTGCTTAGTACCAATTTTATTAATAAGCCAACTCAAAAAAATAAAAAACAGTTGGCAACATTGTTTTGCTGGCGATAAAATTAGAAATCTAAATTTATTTCAACGTAAAAATCGTCGTCGTTACCGTCGATCGTTCTGTTAGCATAGTATGCTTTTTGCATATTTTAAAATGACAGGCGTCGACGCTCGCCGTTGCCGCACTTGTTCCTGTTTCGAGCTTTAGCAACTAAATCAAAATAATATTTATGTAAAAAAGAAATAGAACAATTGAAAATTTGTACAGCGCCGTGCGGCGTCTAATCAAATTAAAATAAATTTTAAGTTTACACACCATCAACAAAAAGAAAAATGATACAGCTTTAAAATAGAGTAAAATTAAGTAAAGTCTCTTAGGTATTGTACGTTGTAAGTATATAACCTTCTATATCGCTAGATTTTATATATATACTCCCTCATCTTGTTAAATGCAATAATAAATTTAGTCGAGAATTATAAATTCGAGTGTTGTTGTTGTTGATGCTGATTTTTATTTTCTCGTTTGACAAATTTTCAAACATGGTTTTGCAATGTTGATTTTCTTGGAAAACAAAAACATTGTTTCCAAATCTGACAAATGGTTTTGTGTAACTTGATTGATAACCTCATCAATTTATGAAATATATATATATATATATATATATATATATATATATATATATATATATACAGTAATGTACATTTGGTTTCAGTTCTAGACGCTCGCTCGAATATTAGTCTACAAAAAAAATAAATCATCGTTATCATTGAGAATAAAACTCGTAATCAATCACAAGTGTTAAACGAATTTGAATTGATTTTTGCAAAGTTTAATTTAAAATAATGTAGCACCAATATATCGCTTTCACAAAAATTTCCGAAGAAATATTTAGTAATATGTTTTCCGCATGCTACTATCATCGCAGACAAAAAAATCGCACTGCAAAAATATCACAAACAAATATTTCGTCACAAAATTTAATTGCTCTCTTTATAAATTTTACAGTCAGTCAGTAATAAAGATAATGTAAACGTTAATTTTATTTTAATGAACTTATGATTAATTACTTCTTATCAGGAGCTGCAAAACCATACAAAAAGGAGTTTCGTCTTATATTTACAAAAAAAATATTAGATATAGTTTATGTGCGAAATTTTATATATATATATATATATATATATATATATATATATATATATATATATATATATATATATATATATATATATATATATATATATATATATATATATATATATATATATTATAAATATGTAAGTACTGTCAAATACTTTCGACACACTTCAGAAATAAATATTTTGCTCATAAAGATTACAAGTGCTATCCGTGACAAGGTACAATTGACCGTTTTTTTTTTTTTTTTCAAAAATTTGTAACCCGATTCAGATGATCTAAAATAGGTTGATCAAAACCGCTCTAAATTGATTGATTAATTGATTAGAGTGTACGGCCAAGGCAGGAACTCCCAGAATTTAAGACTTTAAAAAGTTGACAATACAGTATTAACAGTGCTTCCAGAAAATGATGGCTAGATTAAATTCTAACGCATGTATTGCATTAAAAGCGACTAAATATATTTTAACTCAGTTACAAAATCCATAACTGCGTGATTATATCCAATGGTTTCAAATTTCAATCCACATAATACCAATCCACAATTGCTAATCTAGAGCCTTACAACCCAATGATCAATGACCACGAATATACGCAGCGCAAACGGCCATTACAAATGAATTTTATTTACATATATCAATTAATTCCAATTCATAATCAGTATTAGGTGCAAGTACAGGTGCGACAGTGTTTTTTGTTCGGTGAATATTATGGTCATATAAATTATATCAAAATAGTCTTCCGAGATAAATAAAAACCACGCTTTTTAAACAGAATCTAAAATAAATGTTTAATATCGACCGCGGCTGTTCGTTTCTTTCAAGCCAATAAATTCATTATCAACCCAAATTAAAATCCCCTCGCGATCTCAGCATCATCACTTTAACCGCTTTTTCAATCACTCAATAATTATAATTCTTTTGTTCGTTAGTAAAATTTTGCTCAAGTGTTGTTGACTTTGTTTACTCCTTTTGATTCGGTTCAAAGCTACACTTTTGGAGGCGTCATACAATAAATTATAAATTCAAAGTAATTTTTAAACCATAATCGTATTGTTTATAATTACACTGCGACATTCATCTTTATCATCGTAACGTAGTATACACAAATAAAAATAATAGACGTTTTTAACAAAAAAAAAAAAACAAAAGAATAAAGAAAAGTTTATTGGCTTGGGAAAACATTGCAAATTAAAATTTAAATGATAATCACTCGAGAGATTAAAATAAAGTATAGATATATAGTATGCATATATACTGAACATAGATATATGTGAACTTATCACGAAAACATAAAAATAAAATAAAAACTTTGGTACATAATAGTATACGTGGATTGAATCTGATTTAGAAAATGTTAAGGATAAAACTCGGAATTAGGTTTACATAATATATAACACTAATAATGACAATGTTGATTTTATCTGCAGTTAAAATTTTTATTATGTTTGCATAATACCACTATATAGAATCGACAAACTCACGGTTAAAGTAGATTTTCTAACAGAGTTCTAAGCAAGACTACTATACCGACACTTTACTGCTTAATATATAAAAGATTTTATTCTTATGATGATAATCATATAATGACTTGAATATATTCCTCAGGGAGTAAACGACTAGACTGAATCTAATTAAGATTATCATTCCACTGCACACAATATGTTTAATATTTAGCCATAATATTATAACTTTAATACATTGCTTTGGACGGCTACATTGGCTAGATGAAATAAACTTGTTGCTCATAATATTTTTACATAACATAAATATATCAGATTTGACGGTAATTTCAAGTGTCGGTTACATTCTCGTACACATTACACTCAAAGAAATTGTTTTCCACTTTACAAACTCAACAAAATTTTAAATGTAAAACAGAAAATGCATTTTCCTTAAAATCGTTTGCTCTACTAGAGCAAATGAATAAATAAGTCAAACAAGAGAAAAAAAGAAGTTTCGTATTTTTAGTTTGGTACATATTTTAAAGTCCTCTTTCATCATGACTTTTCTCATTTTCTTTTGTTTTTTTTTAACATTTTTTTTTTAAACTCGTATATTATTTGTGTAGTCTGAGTATATATTAAAGTGGTGACTTTTATAAAATAAAAAAAAATTAGTGATGTAGGTCACTACAAACTAAACCAACATAATGAAAAACAGATTTAACACCAAACTTTGTTTGTAATTTGGTATTTTTATTTGGCAAAAAATTTTCACAAAAATGTAAATAGATTTTGTAGATTGCCTTTAAATAAAGAGTATCCTGCTACAATAAAACTCATAATATGCAATTAAAATTTTTGGATAGTAAATGTTTTTTGTAACCCAATTAAATTTTGTACAGTTTAAATATTTTTCCTTAAAATTTAATTAATGTGAGCAAGACTAACAATTCTTTAGAAACAATTCTTTAGAAACTGCAATAAAAGTATGCACCGATAAAAGTTTAATTTGTTTCATATGAAAATTTTAGCTAGGAAAAAAATATTCGACAGTTTGACCTACGATAGATCATTTAATATTTGCCAAAATTAATTTCTTGAAAAGTAAAAGAAAGTTTAAAATTCCTTCTTTTAGATATAGAAAAATACTATATTAGAAGAATAGAGCACGATTTTTAATTATAGGGAGGCATATGTGGTGTTTAATAATGATATTGATATCATTTATCAAATAAACAGTCAAGTAGACAAAAATTAATCGCTTGGTACCATCCTGAAATAAAGAGAACAAAAAAACAGAATAAACTGACAATTTAACAACCAAATTTTCTAGTAAACATAGCCGATTCATGTTAAAAAATTAGGAGAAGGGTCACACTATATCAGAAAGCTCAAGGAAACATGCACTCATTCTATTCTTATTTATTCGTGCCTGCATTAGCAAAAACAGCAGAATTCAGTTAATAAATTTAAGCTACTTCCTTACAAAAAAGCAGATTACCTACTTGATAGAAATAACCATAAAAAAGATAAAAGAATGGATTAAATATTTTCCCAGAGATCTATATTGGCAACGTTGCTCTTTTTAGTTCACGTTGGTGAAACTTTTATAAAGAAGTTTACTAGGAGACTGCCTCTTTTATATTAACAATAGCATTAAGCGATAAAATTCAATTGTTGCAATTTGGAGATCGATAATCATGTTTATAATTTGGCTGTGAAAGAATAAACCAAAAAGATTTAATTTTCCGAATACAGAAGTCAACAAATTAACTGGAAGCTTATGTTAGAAGCTTAAAGACTTTTTTTAGTTAAGATAAATTAAACGCTGATTTTTGCTAGAGGTGAATTTATAGCAAAGAAAGTTTGTGTTAGACTATTTGTATCATACTCTGTACCATCCAAATTCCTTTAATACTTAAAAGACCTTATATTTGAAAAACTCATAATCGCGTTGAAATAAATTCCACCATCAACATTTTTGCTTATTTGTAGAATTTTTGACAGCGTCTTTATAAAATAGTCTCAGTATGGTTTGGTCGAACAAACAACTCGAATGAATAAAAAAATTAAAACCCTCCAAAAATATCACGAAAAAATTGTCGAAAAAATAGGAATTAATAATCAAAGCGTTGAATGAATTCATGATTAACCTGTCGATAAAAAATGTAAGAAAATACTACAAATAAATTAAAAATGACAGAAATTACAACATAATACTAAATTTGTTTTTTCCACAGAAAAGCCAACTAGATTGAAATGCTATGTAGAATGAAACTTGAAAAAAATGTTAACTAACATTTTTCTTGTTTTGAGAAAAAATATTTCATGAAGTATTTCCTTAGTATTTTCCTTTGTTATAAATTCGCCTAATAGTTATATATTCTGCTTTGGCTGACTCCCGTTGGAACTCTAGCTAAACTAAACGTAAAATTTCAGCAAGAGTTAACGTTAGCATATTGAACCATTTAGCTAGTGAGTTATATATATCAAGTAACTTCTGCTAATAGAGTCAGCCCTTTCGTCCAAGGCAACTTTGTTTGTTGCTATTTTTAACTTTTAAATTTTATCTAAATAATCATGGTAAAACTATTTTGATAAGTTAAAGACTTATTTAATAACATTAGTTCAGGTTCATAACCCACTTTATTATCTAAGCATTCACTATACGTTTTTCTTTTGGGTGAGTGTTTATTCTGCTGAAAAGACTGAGATTAGCGCAAAATGATAGCAATGGTGGTATTTATTATGCGCCAGCTTTAGGATTAAATCAACTAATGAGTTGAATTAGTAAATGTTGGAGAAATTTCTGATAAACTGATCATTTAATACATTTATAATAAAAATATAGTTTATGACAACCAACATATTATAAAAATATTAAGCTTAACAACAAGCGAATATAATTTTAACACTTTTCAAAATAATCAACAGCATTACATGCCAAAGTTGACGCTTTATTGAGATATTTTACAAGATCGTTTGCAGACCATATTTTTACAATTGATGCAGGTAGGTGGTTTGCTTTACGTACGAGTTTACACACAATTAGTCTCAGGCGTTGTGGTCAGCACCGGGGGTCGAACTCACGACCGCGGCGTATTTAAGTCAATATCTTAACCATCACTAAACAACTGGTGATAATTAAAAGCTCTATGTATATACAGAAATTTAAAATAATAAATTAATTTTAGAATTGAATTAGGTATCTAGTTAGTGGCTTTCAAGTGCAAATAGAGAAACCTGTTCAATGCAGCAAGATCATTAGAAAAATAGAAGAAATCATGCTTAGGAAGAACTTTGGAGATTTTTCCAAATCCCTTTTTTCTATATAATCTTAAGCTTATCTTCAAAAACTTATTACATTTTTTCTGTGTCAACTTTTAATGTATGAAAGTTTCGTTTTATAATAATTCCTCCTATATTTTTACTATTTTGGTGTGAGACATGAAAATATTGGAAACATTCATACAAAAACTGCAGATGTTCGTTAATAAGTGCCTTCGACGAATATTGAAGTGCTTTGGACCGAACCCCATAACAAGCAGAATCACGAAGCATTTAGGCATTGAGACCAAAATAAAGAAACATTATTACCATTGTAAATAATTACATACTGTTGAGCAGGAAGGAACCAAATCAAAAAAAGAAACCACTTAACCACCATGGGTAACTGTAAGTACCATATAGTACTTGCAACTTGCAAGTACTTTTGAGTAGTAAATTTGTCCGAATGAAACGCAGTTATTATACAATAAAGATCTGATTAAAATAATAATTAGTCCAATTAAACTCCAAAGTAAGTCGATATCTAAAAATTGCCTATAAATCAAACATATTAAAATTGGATGCCATTAATTTTTTTAAGTCGTAAGCTGAAACAAATTAAATTTAGTTATCACCTGAAACTGAAAGTTCAACTGACAAGTTCACCTAAATAATATTTACATAGTATTTAGAATGGGTCCGAAACCCATGATAAATATTTGTGAACACAAATGTTTGACATTTATTTGATAAAAACGAAAACATCCAAATTACCACAGTTTATACCACGTTGAAGTACCACGTTGATACTTTTTGACAAAAACCAAAACTTTCTATAAAAAAAGTCAAACTCATCGCTTAGCACACTCGGTTTTGTATATACAATTAAACATATAAAATTCACTTTGGTTTTGTAATACTACCATTCAAAAACCTTAAAAGAAAAATTTGACATTTTTCGCTGCTATGACAATTTCAATAAACAATGCACACAGTTAATGTAATTTTTCTTTATAGTTTTTATACCTCACATAAAGTGAATGTAAGACATAAATATTTCAATCAACAATTTTATTTTAATCAATTATTATACTTTTCGGACAACTTAATAAAAAATTGGGAATGTAGGGGAATATCTTTCAAATAAGTGACAACAATTTTATTCACAAATATTTATCAAGAGTTTCGGACACAGGCTTAATTGAAAAAAAATTAAAAAAAATTGGATAGATTCCAACATCGAAATCTCCGAGTACTAATACACATAAATTTTAATATATATATATATATATATATATATATATATATATATATATATATATATATATATATATATATATATATATATATATATATAAATGGTCATAACACGGTTAATTTAATTAATTTGTAATGTTTAATCAAGTTTTATAAAATCTAATTTATACATATTATAATTTATTTAATTCTATATTTTTAACGATGTAATAAAATAATTAATTGTAATTTTCAGGCAGAAACTAATCCAATTTATTACAACATACGGCTTGGAGAAATAAGCCCAATATTAGATTTTGTTTTAAGGAATTTTTTGCGGATTACAATTCGCACACTGGAGTTGCTGATAAGAGAAAACTGTGGTTGTCTTATGCTAACGGTGGTTTGAATATTGGCTACCGGGAAACCGGACCTATTCTGTCATTACTGACATATGTTTCCTTTCCCTACACCGGGTCTTCCATCTTTTTTAATTGTTGTTATTTTTATTACTCAAAACGAACGTTAACGGTTGAGGATAAGTTACAATTTTACATTTTTTCATTCCATAGAGATAGTTCCGATGGTTATCTAGAGCCCAAACTATCTATAACATTTCTTTCTTATTTATTGCTTAGTTTTCCTCCATTTTGTTGAAGCATAAGTTACCAGTATGTACGGCTTGTTGAAGTCGGGAAAAATGAGTACATCTAATGAAGATATAACGACTGTGGTGATGTGTCGTTATTTTAATTATTCAGATTCGGATGTTGTGCAAAGCAAAGCTCAGTTTCGATCTGATGAGGAATTTAGTTAAAAATTAATTGTCATCTCATCAGGCCATGGCGACCGAGTGTTATGTGTAAATGTTATTTTACGCTCTATATATATTTATGTACTATGTACATGTAGCGTTAGCGAATTATATGAATGTGCATGAAATTTCAGAATAATTTTTGTATTTGCGTAGCGATGGTCGCTACAATGTTAACAATACCTTTAGTTGCTCAAAAGCTTTCAATGCCTCCTTATTCAACTCAATTTTTAATTTCTTGGTTTGGTTTTTTTTATCTGTGCATTTTCTCCTCTTATTAAATTTGTTAAGGGTTTGGCGATTTTTGCAAAATCCTTGATAAACCAACGATAATATGATGTTAACCCGAGAAATCCTTTTAGTTCTTTTAGATTTTCAGATGGTTTGAGTTTTTTTAATTGCAAATACCTTTCATGGGCGTGCTTCGTTTGTAATTACATACCCAACAAATTTTTTTTTTGTTTGCCAAACTTTTAGTGACTATATGATCTGTTGGGTATAGTATAGAGTTGATTTTAAACTTTGCACTTTTTTTGTGGCACAATCACTATGATCTACTGGGTATAATAAATAATGTCTTTAGTTTAAAAATTGCAATTTCCTGTTGATTAACCGGGTTCTCTATTTTGACACTAGTTAAGATTTAAAGTTGAAATAAATCAAAAAAGTTAATTTGAACTACATCCACTTTATTTTAAATTCATAAAGACAAAATATTTAATAAGATTTGTGTCAAACAAAGTGTATATAAATTAGATTTTCGGTAATTACATGATGTATTGGTTATAAAACGGTTAATTCAATTTATTTGTAATGTTTAATCAATTTTTTTAAATTTAATTTATATTCATTTTAAACTTGTGTGTCAAATCAATAGTGCACTTTTAAAATGTTACCAGCATGAAAGTGAAATAATAAATTTGAGTTTTACAAGTGAAAAATAATGCCATCTGTTACAGCCTCCGGCTTGAAGAAATTAGTTCATTAAAAGATTATGCTCTTAGGGAACCTTAATAGATTACAGTTGAATGGTGGCACACTGGAGTTTCAAAGCAGTTCAGTAAAATTGAAATTGTTTTGTGCTAATAATAATTAAGCATTGGCCACCGGAAAACCGAACCAATTTTGTCATTATTAACTTACCTTTCCTTTCCCAAAAAGTTGGTGAAACTTCACCACATCTCAATACCTGCCTTTTTAAAATGAGTTTAATCTATTTGTGACTGAAATGATCGTTTAATTTCACAGTAATTGTTATAGACAATAAATGAAACTTAAATGGTATTAAGTCATAATAAAAAATAGATAGCCACGTAATATATACTCCAAAAATTTTGTATACTAGACGTTTATTTTCCTGTATTTTTCATTGATAAATTTTCGTTTATAATTTCTTTTCCTCGAAGATTCAAACTTAATAAATTACCATAAAAGCATATTTTAATCTACGTCACTAAACAAACATGTCATCTACGATTAATTACTTTTCATTAAACCTGTGAACTAAACTAAAAAAAAAAATCAAAAAAAAAACTTAACTCCTTTCACTTATATATGTACAAGGATTTGACTCTGCAATCTGTTCTGGGGCCGAAGCTCTCCCAACTCTTTCGCAGTTAATTTTTAACGTCCTACCTTACGCCGTCACCAGCCAAATTGAGGACGCACGAATACAGGTTCGATTTTAGATCCATCTGCACATTGCATTGCTCCAGCCAGCCTGCACTGACATGGACGATGGTTCGGCCCATGGATTCTGCACTCCAACAGGGGGTCATAGTTGTGTTCATCGTCATCACCGATCGAAATCAGGTGATGAAAAATCCCTTTTTGCAACCCTCCCCCGTTGGGATTCGAACCCGGTACCTCCCGTCCCAAACACCGCAGCTTTAACCACTGCGCCAATTGCTCGGTGGGATTTGACACATTCCTCATATATTTTACCATCGAATATCGATTTTAAAATATAATAAAATAAAAATATAATTATTTTTATGTCAGGGACATAATAATTTTATTATTTTCAAATTATTTAATTTTTTAGTGGGTAGATAAACGATGTACGATAGTTTTTCCCGCAATCATATATAAAAGCACGGAATTTTCATTAAATCGTATCATAAGTGTATCGACTATTCAAGTGTTTCATTCAATTCATCTGAATATTTATTTATAAATTTTAAATTTTCTTTTTTAAATTTAATAAAATATAAAAGCTTCCAAGGTAAGAATTTAATGGAAGATATATTCAATTCTAGAAGTGTTTTTGGTGAATAAGTGATAAGTGTTGGTTAATTAAATTTCTTGTGATTGTGAAAATCTAAAATTCTAAAATTTACTTAGTAATTTCGAAATAATTGTTTTATCAAGTTTGAACATTAGAAATTTGTGAACGCATTAGATGCTGTAATTTACTGTTTGTTCTAGCTTTCTGAAAATAACTCAGACAAGTTTGTTATTTTTGGAATTTTTATAATGGCCAATTTAAATTATCGTAAAATAATTAAAGCATAGCGGTTTTGTTAAATATTTTCCAATTTTTGGTTGGTTTCTAGAATTTTGTGATGGTGTCTTTCCAAATGTGAACTAAATTTTAATAATTTTTCAAATATTATTCAAATGTCACCAAACTTTATAATAAACAAAATTATAATAGTTTCCTAATTTATTGAGTTTTTTTGAATTTTTTGAGTTAGAATTTAGCTTAAACTGAGCAATACTTAAAATTCCACACAAATTTCAATAATTCAAAGTTTTCAAATGCTAAAAAATATAAAACTCTTTTTAAAAGCGTTCTACGAGCTTTAATTTGAATCATCTGAATTGATTCACAAAAAATTTGTGAAATTTGTCTGTCAAATGACAGACCCCTTGAACTGGATATTAAAACATTTGCTTCAAAAGATAAAAGATCTAAATTTGAGAGTTAGTAAATTTTAAAATTACTAGGAGAGCTTTAAAATTTTTAAATTAAAAGTGCCAAGTTTTCCCTAATATAAATGTTTTGGTACAACAAACTCGTAGGTGAATTCCTAGGTAGAAAAGTCATACAAACCGTTTTTTTGGTATTTTATTCAGTGTGGAAGTGTCTGAGTATATTAAATACTACTTTAACCATTTAAAGGGAAACTTCTATTAAAGAACATTCTGATTATAAATTCACAAAAAAAATGTCAAAATTAAATTGAGATTTTTTAGTCTTATATTGTAAATTCCATTAGCTGATGTTGACAATAATTCATTTATAATTAAAATTGTCTTCTCACAATTGCCTTCGAACTGGATTCTTTATTAGACACACAAATAACATTAACAAAAAATTATTGAAAATGGCTAATAACATCCCAAATAACATACCAATTTGGATGGTTCATTGGTCCCGCATAGGAATTTATAAAAAATATTAATACAACTGTTATTGAAAAAACTGTTGGATTACCAGTGCCGTACGCAGAAAATGTAAATTTAGAAAATATAAGAAATTTAGCACATAAAAAAGAGCCCAGCATTGTAATTGTGGCCAATTTAGAGGGCTCTATGGCGTTAATGTTACAGATAGTGAGAGAGAAGTTATAAAAATTAAAGAATCATGTATATCAAAAAGTAATTTTTCCAATGGATAAAGAATTTTGTGCTGGAAACTTCCCAAATTTAAATTGTAAATTTAAATTTAAAGTTTTATAAACAATTTTATAAATTTGCACTTCGTAAAAGAAGATAGAAGCAAAACAATTATAAAACAATTTCTAAATATAATATTTTTTTTCTCAAAAGCAAGTGAATTTAGCTCAAATTGATCAATACCAAAATGTATTCAAGTTTCAAAGTGTTTCAAAACTCAAATGAGCAAAATATTTTTTCTGAATTGTCTCGTAATTATTAATACGAAAGTATATATATATACACAATTTTACAAAAAGACTATTAACTTTTGTTCTAAACTTGTTTATCAGAACTGATTTAAATTTGTTTGAAATTTTAAAACTAAAAATATCGTATCGATTAATTTCCAAAATCAAAAGACTTAGCTCAAAATAAGAAACTGTAAATTTAATACTTGTAAGACAATTACCACTTTTAAAATTAATATAAGTTCATGAAATTTCCAAATTATTCAAAAACTTAAAAATTTAAAATCGAAAATTTTAATATTGAAACATTTCTAAACAAAAAGTTTTTTTTAAGAATTCAAACATGAAAAAAAGTTTAGATCATAATACTCGTAGACCAACTAATCAATTGCTCTATCTATCTGGCAAATCAAAATTGTACCTCTGTTTGTATCTATCGTTTCAATGATGGCTCCATTGACAACATGGTACTGTGCACGCCTAAAAACACATATAGCTATATTGGGAGATAGTAATATTAACCTGTTAGATGCCGATGAAATCTTTATAGTTCCTAAACAATGCTTGTTTTATATAGTTTTGTTAGTCTCTGGCACTGAAACATAAAAACAAAAAGATTAGTTTTAGATGCTCTGAAGATTTATGGTTCTTAATGTTTTTTGACCCTATGAATTATTTAGAAATTCAAATAATGTGAAATCACTAATAATTAACGCAAACCTGCAGCATAGAATACTGACACCAAACATTGAAAACTGTGACTCAATAGCTTAATTGGAAGCCTCACCTCAGTAACGTCAGAAAATATGTATTGTGAAAGAGTACTCTAAGAAAACTGTACCATGTTCTCATGGAATAGGTATTGATGTTTGGAATATCTAGTTAGGGAGGTATTTAGTTTACTCGCATTGAGGTTTTTTGCATTGAGAATCTGTTCATTGAAAAAATAATAATAATATAATAAAAATAATAATAAAATTAATTTACAAGCATCCTCAACAATTCCTTTGTTTTGAGATAAAAATGTATTGCTTTAAGATATCTATATAGTCTTCTTATTTAGAACTAGCTTCAATTTGGGTCAAATACCACAGGCTTGGAGCCAATTCAATGTGGTTTTTATCCAAAAACATAGCGACCGGCCAAGCAAACTGCCTAATTCCATTCGATCTATCAGTCTTACATCGTTTATTCTAAAAACTATGGAACGACTGATAGGTATCCATATCAGAGACTGGTAAACTGTAGCCAGACCTCCAAATCCTAATCAATTTGCTTACAGAAAAGGCAAATCCACAGAGGGGGCATTGCACCTACTGGTTACCAAGATTGAAGTGGCCTACCGCTCGAAAGAAATTGCACTGTGCGCTTTTTTTGGATATTGAGGGAGCTTTTGACAATACTGGATACGACTCAATTGCTAGGGCAATCAGGCGTAGAGGTGTTGACGATCCGACTAACTACTGGATTAGTTCCATGTTGGTTAGTAGAAAGACTACTTCCATACTAGGTAATGAGTCCGTCACGATCACGGCAGTAAGGGGGTTCCCACAAGGCGGTGTCTTGTCACCTTTGCTGTAGTCACTCGTGATTGACGAATTACTTGATGAGCTATATATAGTAGGTTATGACGCCATTGGTTATGTGGACGATTTGGTTATCATAGTGTCTGGTGGGCATGAATCTAAGATGTCTGCCAGCATGCAATAGCCCTTGCTTATTATTTCGAATTGGTGTACTAAAGAGGGTCTTTCGATCAACCCTAGCAAAACAGCCCTGGTGCTCTTTACCAAAAGACGTAAATTGAAACTTAATTCAATTAGACTAAATGATATTGCTATCGGGTACTCCAATGAAGTTAAACATCTATGTGTTGTCCTAGATAAGAAACTGAACTGGAACAGTTATATTAACTCAACTACCAAACGCGCGGTCAAGGCCATGTGGGCTTGTCGGCGTATGTTCGGCAGGACTTGGAGCATCAGCTTGAAAATGGATGTGCATCGTGATAGTGAGGCCAATTGTAACCTATGGGACCATAGTGTAGTGGCCAAAGATACAGCAAAAATTTATAATGGTCATTGCAAAGGCTAGCATGTCTCGGAATCACAGGCGCTATACGTACCTGTTCTACGGCGGCAATGGAAGCACTCAACAGATTTACTTCACTTCATATCTACGTCAAAAAATCAGTAGGTGTTTGTGCACCTAGATTACATCTAGTGAATAATCAATACAGTCATGATGATCATATGGGTAATCTGGACATTTTGAATGAGCTATCAGACTTTGATATAGTCTTTAGAGTCTCAGACGTTATGTCCAAAGAACTCTGCTTTGGCAGGATTTTCGGGGTAACAGTCTTTGATAGAACAGATTGGGATACTAGTGGACCTCCTATGGAGCCTAGCAGTCTAGTTTGGTTCACAGATGGATTAAAAATGGATAGTGGAGTTGGCATTGATGTCTTTAGACCCTACCACAAAATAACGGAATCACGGGGAAATTATCCCATAATGTTTTTCTAGCCAAAATTCACGCCATCGAAACTTGCGTCTTAACTATAATGAACAAAGGTGTTAAAGAGGCCACCATCCACATTTTTTCCGACAGCTAAGCATCATTAAAATTACTGGCTTCTAACTGCTTCTTGCCAAAACAAAATTAAGCTGTGGTTGGTACCTGGTCACAAAGGCATCACTGGAAACGAGATAGCCGACGAGCCAGCACAGACAAGCCAAATATTTGATCAGACCATTTCACCATAAGGACTTAGTGGTTAATTTCAGTAAAGAAAATATTAGAAAACTAGTGAGTTTTCTTTCAGGTCACTGTAATCGGAGATATCATTTAAATAAAATGAACCTGTCCACAGAGACGGAGTGCCAACTCTTTTTGGAAGAGATAGAAACCACAGAGCATATACTATGTGAATGTGTTGCTCTGTGTACACTGAGGTGGCTTCATTTTGGAGAGAGGTATTTGACCCTGGATAACTGTAAATTGGCAGAAAGAAACAGAACAAGTTCAACAGATGCATTTCAGCTTTAGAAATTTAAATAGATTTACTGATTTTCATTGCGAGAAGTTCAGAAGACTTTATAAATGAAGATTTTCATTTATAAAAATGGGGTCCAACGATGCCACCAGTCCACAATCCACACCAAATAGGATTTTTTGGATTTTTTTATTTATCATGAATAACATGAGGCTTTTCAATTACCCAAATCCCACAGTTTGATTATTATCATATCCGTTGAGGTTTTGTAAGGATGTTTATATAAACCATCGCGTGGGATGTGATTATGCAGGAATACTCAGTTTCGACAAGATGAGGAATATTGTGTTAAGCAGACTAATGTTCAACGAAACCGAATCAAACGCACGTTCAACGTCTATGAGAAAAGCTCCTATTACTTGATGACATTTGATTTTATTCTTGTGCAGATTTCTTTTTAAATAAACAACTAATTTATGAATAGCATGTGTTGAAGAATGAACTTTTTTACACAAAACTTTTGTAGCACAAGGTGGAGCACAAGGTAAACTTATTTACCACAGATAGTGGTAAATATTTTAATGCTATATTGGAGATCAGGACTGGGCCAAGCGATTTTCAAATTAATTTATTATCACAAAAGTCATATTATAATTTGGGAACAACATAAAAACCTTGTATTTAATAAGCTATCAATTCAGAATCTCGAGTTCCTGTGTCATCTGCTTCAAGAATTATTTATAACGGTGAATCATTTTTAGATTGCAAGTTAAGCCTAATCGCAATTGGTTACTTTCGATTAAATTTTCACATAACCGAATAGCTATATGCAAGTTGACGAGCAAATGAAAATTAATATTTACGGAGTGCTATAGTAAAAAAGCAATATCACTGGATTGTTCCAAATTCCGTTTATTAAATCGAAATATGTTAAGAAGGCAGGTAGTGCAAAACATAAGGCAGCTGGAGCTAAAAATCACCATCAAATATTGTAAGTGGTGCTAAAAAAAAAGTACCCTGTTGTTAAAAAGGTAACTGCTGCTGATGCAAAAAAAGCATTGGCAAAGAAACCAGCTTCCGACTAAAATAAAGCTGCTACAGCCAAAACTGCAAAAAAACAGCATTAAAATCGGCTCATAAGCAAAAACCAACTAATCAGAACGCCAAATCTGCCAAGAAACCTAAAACCCACAAACCTAAAAAGTCACTTACCATAGTAAGATCCCTATAGGAAAATCAATTTTGGAAAAAAACATAATGGGCTTTTATGCAATGATTTAACATAATACAGATATTTTCCGAATTTCAAAAAAGAAGAGAGTTTAGTAACCCCGTTGAAAAAAAAGAATTGTTACATATTTATCGTGAAAATACTCAAGTTAATTTTTCCGCATATATCCACACTAATAAATTTGTTTTTTATTCATTTTAGTCGGTTAATTTTAATTATTCACAACAACAACAACAATAAAAAATCTATAAAACATAATTAGTTAATTGAAAAAAACAAAAACTTAATATTTGTTATTACATAATTTCATTATAATAATAGTATCCATATACTACATACTATTTTCGGTTTTGGTTTTATAAATATTGATTAATTTATTCTAATTAGAAATGATAATAACAATAAAAACTAAAAACTAGAAAATCTATTCGATAAAATCTAAACAAATTATTCAATAAAAAAAAAATAATTTACACAAAAATTTTGTTTGTTAAAATTGCCATGGGAAAATATAGATTAATTAATTAACAATTTTCAATATAGGAGTGAATTGATTTGTTATTGTTTTTGAAATGGTATATATATATTGGTATGTTGATGGCTAGTCTGCCTTTACCCAAAAATATGTTAAAAAAAAAGGTTCATAACACTTGATTTGGTCCAACCATTGGTAATAGATAAAATAATATTATTAATTTCAATAAAAATACGTTTGTGATAAACAAACAGACATTTATAGTATAAAAACAATAACATCATTCTTATCAAAGTTCTAAAGTGTTTGCCTCTTCATATATACATATGTACATAACTACACACGTAAGTACATATGTTATTAATGATGTGAAATGTGCAAAATGGTGAACATAACATTTTTTTTAATGTGATATGTGCACACTCATATATATATATATATATATATATATATATATATATATATATATATATATATATATATATATATATATATATATATATATATATATATATATATATATATATATATATATGCCATTTATATTTGATGTTTGAACTGAAATTTGTATATAACATTTTTTTAAATTTGTATATTATAAAAAATGTATAAAATTTAATTTATTTATATGTAATACATTAAAATTCGAGTTGTATGTGTGTACAAATTCGCATATCATCAAAATATTGCAAACATTTCCCTATTTTTTTTTTTTCTGTAAACATCCATATATTTTCCACTCTCGTCAATGTCCTCTTAATATGTAGTACAATATACGCGTATTGTTCATAAATTTTATGGACCATCACCCACCCGTATACCGCAAGTATGTGCATAGTATCCGCATACTAAAAACGAAGGACTTTTTTAAAATTAAATTTTTTATCTTATCTTTGCCAATTTTACGATGCTTACCAAGTCATTTCGTGCTATATACGGTTCAACGATTTTACGATCGATAAAATATGATTGAAATGGACTTAAAATGACTAAAGCAAAAATATGATAAAATTTAGGATTTCCATAAAAAGAAAATGTATCTTTTGTTTTTTATTATGTTTTACGATTAGCATATATGGACAATTTAAATGGCCAAATAATACCAGTCATATTTTACATGCGCATTTCACTGAAAAAGTTTTCTTGTTGTTGTTGTTGTCATAATTTAAAAAATATGATTTGATTTATATTTCACAAGAAATTAGATATGGCTACTATCGGCTTTCATGGCATTGTAAACAAGTTTTTTGTTTACTGACAAGAATATAGCAAATATGAAATTTGTACTTTGCAGTATGCACATTTATAGTGCGTGATCTTAAGAAAAATATATCACGATTGTAATAAATAAACAACAGATTTACTTGATTTTCCTTCAAGTTTAAAAAATGGTCCAAATAAATACGTTAAAAATTTTATTTTTAGGTCAGAACATTTCCTGAATATCTAAAAATACATGCGTATAATATAATAATTTAAATATAAATGTTTGACTCCAATTTATGGTTGTTACAATATTAATTTAAATCTCATTTGTTTTTGTTATAAATTAAAATTAATGAACTCGTATATATAATAATATATCGTTACGATTTCTTAAACGTACAACACGTCAACATCATTTTAACGACAATAACACAATAAAAATCGGTCAAAGTCAACATTTCTGTTGAATCAATCATAAATTAAAGCTGGCCCCATATGTACATTGGATTAATTTTATTTTATTAAATTTAATTGATTTGTTAGTTTTAAATTACATTTTTTTTTTTACATAAAATAGACATTTTGTAATAATTTTATGTCTTGTCACATGTCTTATTAAATTTCAATTTACGGTGGTATTGGCGAAAGGAAAATATTATTTTTTTATTTTTAACTCAGTTTAGTCTACAGATCATTTCTTACATAAATGTCTCAACTTAGTTCAAAAAACTTACATTAACCTTTCGTTACCAAATTGGAGAGGTTTACGATGCGCTTGTCACATTTGGTGAGAAGGAAGAAAACTACGATACAGAAAAAGCCTACAAAACGTGCAGTTTAGCAAACGATGGATTACGGTACCACGGACAAATCTATGATGTCGATCCAAGAAACATTCACTAACTAACGAGCGCACGCCTTCTAACCGATTCCATGCTTTACCATCCTTAAATTAAGAGAATTTAGGAGTTCCTTTTTTCAGGTGATGCAGTTTTAAAACTACATAATTCCAATAAAAGATCCTGTTGCAACTTGCTCTAAATTTTCATGAAATCTTTTCTCACCAAACTTAGGATTTAGAACATTTATTGTTCTATCTTCGGTATTACTGAAATTCTGAAGGCAACTTTTGTACCAGCATATCTACGGTTAATTTTTCTAATTTTAATTGGAGTTTTTTGCATTCACAGAAAATGGCCTGCTACCATCAACTTTTATTTTTGTGACAGACAGTACGTGTTTGTTGGTATGCCTTTACCTAATTTATAAACATTAATGAACAAGTTTCTTTTTATTTTAGTAGTGTGAGCAAAATCGATATTGTAAAAGCAGTTCATTATATAAAATCTAATTAAAAAATTTTGAAAGGCTACGTTTTATCGAATTTTGTTTCACCGTCGACCTACCCTACTAATAGATGCGTCGTGCGGTCTTTATTTCCAGTTATATGGAAAACAAAAATTGTAGTTCTTAATTAGTGAAAAAAAGAATATCGATTCTTTGGATAATTTTAGACCGATTAGTCTGGTATTGATTTTATACAAAATTTCTGAAGAGCATACACCGTGATTCAAAACCAATTTTAATTTGGTTTTCGAAATTACTATAGAACAAGCACTTATCTACTTTATGTTGTTGACAATCTGACACTTCGCCTTGATAAAATAGACTTATTTGTTGTGCTAGTGACTGTTGGATATCTTTAAAGCATTTGACTCTGTAAATCATACACTATTATTGTGAAAGTTGTTGTTTTATGCAATAGATACCAAAAAGTCTTCATCAATGGTATAGAATCGGTCTCTGAACGAATTAACTCAACATTATTTTCCTTGTTTAAAGACGATCTACCTCTTGCAATCAAATCTAATTAGCACATGCAAATATTTTGGTGATACTATAGTGATAATATTTTGGATATCTTCTAAAGTATTCACTCGGATCTATTGAATAAATTTGCATAGCCAAATCGAATGAGATATCGTTGAACATTGCGAAAACACAGGAAATTTTCATTTCAAAATTTACTGTAAAGTTCAAATCAACTCATTCTGTATTATAAATTGATGCTGTTTGAATACAGATATAATGCGTGTTAATTACCATCAAAGTAAGGAACTTCTCATAACTACTGAGGTTTCTCAACGGTTAGTGTTGGACCTCTCTTATTTTTAAACTCTCTCTTATTGGGATAACTTCGCATTTGTCTTCACTTGTTGAAGTAAATAATCTAGTAATTTTAGTATAAAACATGATCTAGATTATCTGAAAAATTAGCTTAATGCTCACGACTTATTTTTGAGTGATACAACTAAAATAATATATTTTACGGATAGTTTAGGTTTGTCTGAAGAAATTTACTTTTAGGGCTTTGAATGTGATAGAGTTCGGGTATGTACCACGTTTTGTGTATCAAAAAAAATATCGAATAAAAAGCACAAGTTTATTTATATATTCTGATAAGAATCCTACTATGGCAGGGCTATGTTTAACAAAAAAGAAAAGTTCTAAATAAGTACTTAACCGGCTGTGAGTAGCAGTCATTTTATTGTTTCTCTTTTCAAAACGTTTTAATAGCAAGTTAAGTTAAAAGCAAATAGTGTCATAATCGGGCCATCAGCGTTCAACCAACTATAATAACCATCACTAAACGGTCTGTGACTTATTAAATACAGAAAAGGTTCAAAGATTTGAGTGCAAAACCGTAATTATTCTCTTAGTCGATTTGATATCAAACCTGTTCTTTGAAATGTTATTTTTGAAAGTTATTTGGCCATAATTTAGGACACGATAAAGAATAAAATCAATTCCAATAAAAAATATAAAATAAAGCCTGCATTTGTTTTAAGCTTTAATGCCAATATACATTTAACATCCAAATTGGTGCTGGTATTGAAATGTCTGTAGTTGCCTTTAGGTGAAAGTCCGTTACTACAAAAACATGTGTTTTTACTTTAAACCTTGAGCTTTTGGAAAGTTATAAAATTTAGGTTAGGTTCAGTGTAATTCAAATGTTTCTAAAACGGATAACAGCAAATCAGACTTACATAATCCAACTATCAAAAAGGTTTAAATACTGCACATTAAATGAAAAATCAGTCCCTATTAGAAAGCTCTAGTCGGGGCTTGCGGCATTCTCGGTATCATTTACACAGTGAACAGTGATGATAATGATATGCTAAATCTAGAATTAATACAAGGGTTTACAAGGCAATTAAAATCCAATATTGATATGGTTGACGTACAGCAATAAGCCTTTTAAGTTTGACACAAATTCGATTAAATTTATGCGACTGGCAATATTTTAATTCCATAATGATTTAATAGCGGCAAACAATTTATTAGCTGATCATAAAAAGTTGGATAGTGAAGTTCAAAGTAAAATTGAAATGTATCTACGACTGCTAGGTGCAACTATACTGCCGTACACTATACTACTTAGAGAACAATGTATACGAGACACACCCGAATCATTGTGGAAAGCCGGCATTAGAGTATGGGTTTTTACTGGTGATAACGTTGAAACCGCTCTAAACAACACATAAGGAAAAATTAATTTAAATTTTGTTTAAACGAGTGCAAGACACTCAAACAGGTACAGGAGCATTTAATAATTTTCAATCGTAAATAATGGATAACAATTTAGACGGGATATATACATTGTTAATTAATGGGTCAAGTTTAGCCATTGCAATCGAAAAACTTAGTTTTATGTTTAGAGATGTTGCGATAAAATGTCGTGCCGTTCCTTGCTGCAAAAGTGTGAAGTTGTTCAACTGATGAAAACGGTGGACGATAAAATAATTACGGCAGCATTTGGTGATGGGGCTATAATGTGTCCATGATCCAAGAGGCACATGTTGGGTAAGGAATTGTTGGAAAAGAAAACCATCTTTCACCATGCGTCAAAATGTGCTGATTGTGCTTTTGCTATTTTTTTAAAAAGAATATTTGATGCCTAATGATATCGTGCTTGTTAATCTAAAACTATATGGCTTGGATAGAAATTCCAATCGTATATGTTTATTGCAACGATTTGGTTGTCGATAATTGGATTTATTTTAACAACATTTATTTATAATTTATTTAATTTTTTCTATGGTTCTACGTTCAACGTGTTTACTATTTTAATCTATTATCTTCGATGACATTTTGGTTACTATCCATAATTATGATTATTGCTTCGCTCGTCCTAGACTTTACAATTAAATCATTAAAAAATTTAAATGTTAAAATTAAATTTTGTGCGATTTCAATCTCTCGAATTTACATATAAATGGAAGCTTACACATTGACATGCAAAAGCTACCTTTAAAATAAAGAGACCTGATTTCGTAATTTAACTAGAAACTGAGTACACTCGAATCATAAATTCAAAAATATTGCGGCTCAAGACAGTTGCAAGTACTAAGGGAATTTTTCGTGAGTATCATAATTCTCTAATGACTAATCGTTTATTACGTAAAGTAAGAAACTGAACTTTTTAATTAAATTAAAATGAAAAAAAAAAACTTTTTGATTCAATAATGGTCAAGAAGAGTCACGAATTGAACCAAATTGAAAATCCGGCTTAACTACAGGTGAATTGAAATCTCCCATATCATCTGCAAAACCTATCACACAGTCTAACAAATTAGCACTAAAAATGTAATTAACACTTATTAAACATAAAAGAGGTCCCAGGACAAAACACCGATATTTAGAATATAATATATACTTCAATTACACTGCATCATATCCTTTTTAAATATATTATATACATACTTGAAAATATTTACTTAACACTTTCCACACTGGAGCAAACTTTAACATAGATGTGGGAGTTGTTTTTCCAGCATAGAAATAGGTTGTATGGAACCACCCTACGGGGGTCCAATATCACATTGGCTTTTTCACTAAAGCTCCATTTCTTTTCCTACTATTTTCTTTGGAAATTTTTTGTGTATACTTTCTTCCCTTCCACTTGTTCGATACACGGAAATGAAGAGTTGTCCTCACCACACAGATCGTGAATAATATCCATATCTTTATCTGTAATCCCCACTCCAACTACAGTGTCTACTCCAGGGTCTCATAACTTATCGTTATCAGCTAGCTTAAATAGCATATGACAGTGAGGTAATCCTGTTAAAAATCTATTTTCAGTCATAATTTTACTAAACGTAAATGACACTGTACTGTATGGATTGATACTATACTGTCACTCTTTAAAAACTAAGTTCAATTATCTCGCTTCTGGAATTCGATCACAGACAGAAATGCTTTCACTTTCTCCATAAATTCTTATAACTTCTAATGAAAAACTGAAGCACCGATGTCTTGATTTTCTTCCACTTTGGGTTACATGTAAACGTTATAAATAGATCAAATTTTTCATAGTCTATTGTTAATATCTCGACATTTTCTTTGTATTGTTTCCGTCCGACTTTTTTCTTGCTTGTCGTTGTTCCGGTGACATATTTGTATATACATTTCATTATCTCGTTTTCTCTTCCGTTCAGTATGCTCCCGTATAATTATGATTTGCAGAAACTACACTAATTACATAAAATTATGTACACCCCAGTAATATAGTTGAGGAGTTCAGATTAAGGATTAAATGAAAATGAGTAGTAATAATTACAAAATTATTAAAATAAACAACTAATTTACACATTATTTGCATAATTCTAAATAACTACCATGTCATATTTTCAATGACAATTTATGTTCAACTGTTTCAATTTATAAAATTGGTTGCAAGCAGATATTCTTTTTAAAATATATAATTTTGGATCGTTAAGTTCAAGCCAATTTTGCTAAAAAATTTAAATTTAATCGTGGTTGCGTAGCATGTGAGACTAAGATAAAGAAAATTAATGGAAGGGAAATCGATAAGTAGAGGTGAAAATGCACAGAATATATTATATACATATATACATATGTATATATATATATATATATATATATATATATATATATATATATATATATACATGTATATTATATATATATATATATATATATATATATATATATATATATATATATATATTATATATAGATGTTATTAAAATTATTAAATAGATATATTTTGGTTAAACTTTTTTAGCTTCTTTACCTACCATACTTTAGCTTTTGAATTCATTGGTTTTCATAAATAGGTTTGCAACAAAATTCGAGAGCTTTATTAAAAAAGTATCGCAAAACTCAAAGGTTTTGTTTTCCAAATAGCTTTCAAACATGATAGAACTTTTATTAAAAATAACTTTTAATTAGAAGTTGAACTTTTTTCTACTGTACCTCTACTAGTTAAATTTTATTTCAGTCAGACGATATGTTCAAAACAATTTAAATTAATAAACTCATATATGCATATATGGTTTTATTGGAAAATGTTGCCAAAAGCTTTTTGATTTACACTCTTATTTACTGTAGCCCCGTTTTAATAGCTGACATATTACTTTGTAATTTAAAAATTTAATTTATGCTTTTTGATGGTAATATATTAGGACACACGGTATTTTCATCATATATAATATTATAATAATTTTCTATTATATAGCAAATTCATAATAAAAGTTAAGGGATAGGAAAATGGTATGAATAAGTTTTGCTCGCTTAAAATTTTTTTTTTTTTTTTTTAATTTATGATGAAATAAAATTTACTGTTATTAAATTTTCAAGTTTTGCGTTATTTTTATGTACGTCTTTATTTCTCTCTACGGTATATGGTACGTGGTGAAACACAACGTTGGTTGCCTACCACTTTCATTTTTCATTTATGTAAAAATTTTATGTATATAATACGGATACGGAAAATTAAATTAGTTTTTTTATATTTTCGTATCACACGGAAATGGGTAAAACTGTAATAATTATGTGAAAATAACATTACATTGTAAAATGTATCATGATTAGTCGTTTGGGCCATAATATATAAATTATATGCTACCTAAACTATTTAATTAGTCAAATAATTAAAAGTACTTCCAGTTCCAGCTCGTCTTTAAATTTTAATCCGACTTTATGCAATTTCCAATTCATCTAAATTTCATTTTTAATCCCGTAAACAAATTTAAACAAATTGAGAACAATACAACAAAAAAATCCATTTTCATGATCTCGGGAATAATTTATCTTCCACAATTTCCTTTTCTCATTTATCTATCCACGGGTATTGAAAATATGTCAATTACATTTAATCCTCATTCACAATACAATAGAATAAAATATTAATAGAATGTAGAGTACAATCTATTCTATATTTATAATACAAAATCCATATTGCAAAAATATTTACATAGTTTTTAATAGCCATAACTAGGTCAGTTTATTTTCTATGTATGAACTGTGTGTGCACTATATTTTTAGTACGTTGCATTGTATATATAGTACACATTTATACAGATACAATTTTACCTAATACTAACCCAATTACATATTTAAAATGTATGACTCGACAAGTCCAAAAAATAATATTTCAACCTTGGCCTCGGCCAAATTCTTTTTAATTCGTACAATAACCCAAAAAATTAAATTTCAGTTCAAAATTTTAAAACGATTTTGATTCATTTTTTGGTATTACAAATGACACAAATCGTATAAAGGGTTTTCCAATATTGGCTCTCGATCGTTATTTGAGCGATATAATGTCAATCAATCACAAAAAAAAATTTGGCTGAATGTCTAAAAAGCACGGATGGTGGAAGGTTAAAGTTTCAGGACTTCTTTAAAGGAGTCGCCAGACTGGTCCTTTAGACTTTGGTCTTTTGCCATTCTGGACTAAAATGGCAATCGTACATGAAGTTGTCAAAGTAAGGCAGCGAAGATTTGCATAGAGGACCCATCCTACAAGGAAATCTTACAAAAAATGGAGGTGGACCATGAAGAGTGTAAAAAAAAACCATTCTTTTGGGGTTGATTGCATAACTGCCAGGACAACTTCAAGTTCACTAAATGCTAAAGTTAAATTCATTAAATGATTCATTATTTGGTTGACCCATATATAGGCAGAGTAGCTGAACTTTAAAGAATGATAGAAAACCGTCAGCATTTTGATGAAAATTCTTAGTATAGCTCACGACGTAAAATTACAGCAAATAGACTGGCTCGGTTTCGTTCAATGGGGGTTATATGGCCCTTAAAAAAGAACGATTTAGTTTCTTCGGGTTGTCTAGAAAAATACGAAAAGCTAGTTCGGGATCGAAACAGATCGAGGTGGATATGGTTCGGGTCTGAAACAGTTTGTAACATCCGCTTAGTATTATTAGTGTTGCCACCGAATACCATTAAAAAGCAAGTACACCCCCATTACGAAACCCTGTACAATTCAAGTAAAAAAAAAACTTTTCAAGAAAAATCCAAGTATAATGATGTGTGAGATACAGGAAAAATAATAGACATAATCCAGTTTTGTTGTTATTGTTAAGTTTATTATTGTTATTAATCAACAATTTATCAATTAAGAATAATAGTTTATTTTTTTATTGCTCTTTATCTTCTCGTTTTCGTGTCTTGTTTTCACTTGGTACATTTGCTTTATACAATTTTTTATTACTGGGTGGCGTTGACAAGACCGCCGCCGAATACGAAAAGGAAGCAAAAGAATATTCGCGCATGATAAATTTAATAAGATTTGACATATAACATGTGTGGATGGTAACAATCACCCAATTACTACTATAAATAACACGATATGTATCATTAGGTTTAGAGTTCAATAGTTTTGTAAATTTTAGAAGCTAAATAATTTTTTTGGACCTTTCAATTATTCTAAATGTTAACCAAAACAAATTTGTTTTTTATGGTTTATATAGGGGAGATGAATTATTTATCTTGAAAGTTCATTGAACAGAACTGCGAGCGGTCTTCTCTTTTGATATTATCTCGGATATAATTTTTCTCTATTCATTCTTGTCTGATATATGTATGATTTATGTATCATTTTTTTTTTCGTTTTGTTTTAATTTTAGAAGATAAGTCGTAACAAAAAGTGATTGGCCAATAAATCATTCGAATGTAATATGAGGTCAACATTTTATGTTCCAAATATTTTATGGCAAGTCCCGTGAAACATGTAGATTGTTTCATTGATATAAGGTGGTAATCAATAACTAGGTGGCATGTGTATATTTCACAGTTATATATATATATATATATATATATATATATATATATATATATATATATATATATATATTTATATATATATATATAAATATATATATATTTATATATATATATATATATATATATATATATATATATATATATATATATATATATATATATATATATATAACCAGTAAGCTGCAATGAGAACTAGCAAAGTTGTTTGAATTATTCAAGTGGTACATATGAGTTATACGACTAAGAAAGTTATAGCTTAAAATTTTATAAACAGAAATTTTCCTTAATAAAAGCTTAAAGCTCACGAAATAATTAAAAGGTTTTAGAAGTTCACCATGCGTACCTTACTCCTTCTAATAGATCTTACTAAAAAAAGGCCGTACATAATAATGGATTCTACTAGAGCATGATAAATTGGCCTTAAGTGAATATTTGGAAACTTTTTTTAAGCCTATACACTTTACAGCAGCATTAATGATTTTTCTAACATGAAGATGTAAATGGAATTATAATAATACCAAATTAAACTGTGAGAGTTAAGCCAACAAGCATTTAAACTGATTTACAACCTCCAGTTCAAAGCACTGCATTAAGCATATGTTGCGAATGCATTAAGCATCTGGATTTATCACTAACAGCCAGGTTGAAGTAGGGAGAACTCAAGGACTATCTTCCTTGGCTTCTTTAAAAACTGGTCAAAGATTTTTTTTTAATTTTAATTCCAATTAAAAGCTAAACCTCTCATCTCGAAGTAATAGATCAAAAGCGTTCAACAAATATCAACAAATAATGATGTAAAATTAAGAAGCTAGTTAATAATAACTAAAGAAATATTAATCAAATAGGGTGTTATTCGAGGATATTTCCCTATTTTAAACCTGAATTGGTTTTTATTCAAAAACTTAACATCGTTTAATCAGTTTCTGTTTTTGAGGATTTTAAAGAAAATTCTTAAAAGTGATGTAGTCCTAAAAATATTTTACTGAGCCATCTCACCCCTTTTAAAAACTGGTATTACTTGTGATAGTTTAAAAGCACTTTTTTGTTTTAAATTTCCCTCTGTATCCCTCTCTGGGCAGGAAAAATATCAAACAATTCCTTTATTGCTCGTGTCAATATCTAACAGTCTTACTTATAAATCTACATAAATATTATATACATAAATATTATATACATATTATATGTCTTGAGTTTGATCCTTGCCTTGATCACAACGCCGTGACTAATACGTAAAATCGTTCGTTGGGCTGACCATCTACAACGATCACTAAATGCAAAAAAACTATGGTCTGAAAGATCTTCAGATAATGCTGTTGATTTTTTTTTATGTCATAGTAAGCTTTGTTTTATTTTGTTTGCAAAATGATGTTTTTGTTTTAAAATAATCGTATATTTATAAGCAGTAGGCTATTGCCATATTAGCGTACGTACCGTACCTTTAATAACAAAAATGAACATGTCGGTGAATCGAATCCATGCGATTTTACCCATCCAAAAATTGTCTAACGCGCCTAAATAAGTTTTCACTGCGAATAGTCTCGATCTGATCGTTGAGGTTGATGTATTGAATTTTTTTGTATTTCCCGTGTGAAAATTAATTTTTAGTACTTATTTGTGTAGAATACAACGAAATAATGGAAAGAAAAAATATTTTTAATTAGAAAATTAATTAGAAAGTGTTTCAACTAAGCAAAACTCAGAATCTAGACAAATAGCTTTAAACAAAATTAAATGGTACAAAATTCGATATTCCAAATCGGCTATTTAGGACGGATGCATCAAATTACTGTCAAAGGGTGGACTACAGTAAAAATTTTATTTTAGTAACGGGTTAAAAAAAATTGTGGACCCTCTAGTAAACGAAATGAAATTTAATATGGCTTTAAATGAAAGCAATTTAAGAAAAAAAATTAATGTCATGCTGAAAATAATCAGAAATTTGAAACAAATGTAAAAATAAAATAATATCTCTAATGATTAACTCCGCGACCAGGTTAAATCGCCGCACATTAGACGTCAAAATACAATATATTCAGAACGGTCAACTACACATTAAAAGTCTGCCCATAGAACTGTTAAGATAAAAGCATATATCGCAATATTTGAAACACAAGGAAATTGTTTACAGGAAACTTTAGAAACCTACGGAATAGAGCTAAACCAAATTTATTGTATTACAAGTCCACCCGATAATGGATGCAATATTACTAAAACTACGGAATATTTGCACTCGCAATTAGTTGATGATGCAGATGGCGATGAAGAAGATAACCACGATTCAAGTGTTTTATGCAACTTCACTCAAATTGAACAACTAAAAAAATATGATTCACCCGTGTACGTTGCGCTGCACATACACTATGCATTGGATGCAATACTTAAACTCTGTGGAACTACACAGACAAACAATTCTCAATAAAATAAGATCGTAGAAACTACAGCTTCTTATTTAAACTTTCATCGACGAAGAGTTGAGTTTGGTTCTCCTCGGAAACATAGATTGGGACTTTATGGAAAATTTTGTGAAATCATTGCTATCAGTGAAGAATTCCACTATCTACCTACAAAGTAGAAGTATAACTATTTAAATACGAACCAGTGAAAGTAAATTACTGGGAAATAAAATAATTTCTCCTCGATTCCATTTTTTATTAACAACTGAACAAAAAGTCTTAAGTGAACTTATGGCATTTAAATTATACATTTAAATTTGCAAAAGTAAAACTTCAAATTAAAAAAGCTTCAAGGTCATATATCTGCAAACTTACTAATTACGATTTTATTTTATTTTTTATCAGAATCATAAAATCAAAATAAGCATTTTAAAACATAGACAACATTTGTCGAGTTAAAGCCCTCGAATTTGGAAGCATTCGAGTGTAATGGCCCGTTACAGTGGTATTATTATGAGACGATGGTTATTTTTTCCAGCGCTTTGAATTCTTTCCTGCGCTTAGAAATTTTAATTTCATGTAATATTCTCCCACTCTTCATGAGTAATCAACGATTTACGGTCAGTTTTGTAAATTATTGGTAACGTTATCACGATTACCAGGAATGATAGGGTTTTCCGATCCATCTACGTTTCTACTTCCTAAAAGTGGCACACGTTCTTTACATAGTTTATCACTCGCACAATTTACGTTCTGTAAAATAGTCCTGTGACATTCAGGTTAAAAATATTAGTTGTACCATACCCACCAAAAAATCAGGTTAATTGTTGGTTAAACCATTTAAACTTCTGATGATATGGCTGTTTTTTTTGCCTATAGGACATCTTTGATCATAAGGCCATTCTTTTTTGTGATCGCTTGAAGTTTGAACCCGACATTCAAGTTTTCGGCAAATTAGGCTACTTTGTCTTGATTTTTTGGCTTTTTAGATTTGGGTTTAGTTTTTCATCATTTCTTTTTACAGATTATTGTAATAGAACTCTTCCCATATTTGTTTGTTTTGGTTGGTATGCTTCAGTTAATTAGTTTTTAAAATTGTTAATTTAAATTTAATTTTCCACAATAACATCAAAAACAACATAACATCGACATTTTAGATGGAAGGGTTAATCCACAAAAAATAAAGATTATAGGATTCCTAAGTCCTGATCAATTGACTAAGTGCCTCTGATAATTTTTGGTATTGAAAATTATATGTTGGTTGAACCTAGACATTCGTTAATGGTTTCTCATGTCCGAATGATATAAGAACGTATACTAATTCTTCGACGTAAGTCGTACCGCTTAAATGCTGGTAGCTGCCAAATTTTGTTTATTACAATATAATTTAACTGACAGAAGCAGCATTGTCTATGTTGAAAATAAAAGTTTTTGACGGCATACGTTTCGAAAGTAGCCCTGACTCATCAACATTAAAAATTATAGTTGGGGAATTTATACTACTTCAATTTTTTATTCTTTAATTTTTTTGAAAATTCTTTAACTGCTTTCAAATCTGCACTTATAGAATTAACTTTCACGTTACATTGCCCTCTTTTAAATGCATCGAACCATACGGAACTAGCGCTAAACATCCATGTTTTTAAAATAATTAAATAAACTGGTCACTTTCTGTTAGATACAGCTACGAATGGACAAAGATAACAAAAGAGATTTTAAGAAGTACTGATCATGGAAATTCACTCGATGAATCACCAAAATCATCACAGGGAAAAATTGGGTGATGTATTTCCATTGGTAAAGAAATATAAAATCCTAAATATTACCGCTTTTTGTTTGCAGTGCCGTTAATCTGCAGAAAACCGTGAGTTTGGATTGAGTCAATCACAATGTCTGATATTTCATCACCATTAAAATGTAAAAGAATACTACCTTATCCCATCTTAGATTTGATATGCTAAAGCATCGAAAGTCATAATTGAGTAGGCTTCAGATAAAACCACAAACGAATTATAGTAAACAAATGAAACAAATAAAAATCCATACGGAATATAGATAATTAGTGCCTCTAAATCGCTACTATCGAGGTCCATCATTCTACACGAATATCCTTGGTTAAGCCAGCAAAACAACATACCTTCTCTCCTAGTCGTTTCTGGTTCCGAGGTACGGTCTCGTCCGAAGATATTGTAGTTAAAAGTATTCAACGCTGGAGTAATTTTGATATTTCAGTAAATAAACGAAGGTATTGGCGATGAAGTTACAGATGACATTTCGTCTTTAGCAGATTGCTTACGTTTCTTATATTTGTCGCAAAACCATCGACTATCTGCAATATATCTAAACTGAGTTGTGCTGACGTTCAATGAGAGCACATATAACGGGTACAATATATTTAAAATATCACACGTCCCGCCACATTATCATAATCGTAATACCTATAATTAAGTTTCTATAAATAGCCACAAGTTCTATTTTCGAATCAAAATACCCAAAGCCATAAATATCATCTAAACGATAAACTAATCTCAAGAAATCATTTTAACGGCCACAACCCGATTAAAATTGTATTCGATGTTCACCCCAAAGTCAATATTCCGATTCCGTATAGTTCAGTTCCAATTATAATGATGAATTATCAAAAAAAAAAAAAAAATCCAAACATCAACAATAACAAATGTGATAAGAACATTTCATTTTGTTGTTGTTGTCTTAATGAAGCCTTGAAGTGTGCGAGCAGAAAATATAAAAACGAAGCAGATAAAGCAAATTACTTTAACCAAACTTAACACACAAAAAGCAAAATTATATTATTCGTACTACATAATATAATCAAAAAAAAAAAAAAAAACTTCTTAAATGACTCATGAAAAACATTAGCTTAGGTTAAAGTTTAACAAATATGTGAGCGCGGTTTTTTTTTTGTTGTTTTTAAGTATAACGCAGTCAATTCAGTGCAAACTAGAATTTAAAATGCGCAAACACTTCAAACGAAAGTTGAAAGAAAAGTTGACCCATCAACAATGATGATATAACTTTCTAGAATCATATCGAATTAAGTTCAATTGAAAAGGTCATAAATTTTGAATTACATAAAGTGCCATAGTAATTAGATTACCGAGCTTCTACTATATAAATATTAAAATACATTTTTTTTTATAAATATAACAATTAATCTTAATTTGTACATTTTAATGTTTATTATTAATTTTTGTTTATAATCTTTCTAACAACAACAACATACACATTTTTTTTATTTATTTTAATAATCTATAATTTTTATTTTTTTTTTTTTTGTATTTTATAACAAAAAATATAAATATTTAAATTATAAAATTAATTTATGCAGTCTTAATTTCGTATACGTTACAAACGCATGACAAAAAATCATTTCTAATCGTGAATGAATATAAAATATATAAATATTTATATACTGTAAATGTTCGGATACTAAATACCATTTATTATTAATAAATAGTGTGTGTGTGCATATGTGTGCTTAATATACATTAAATAAAAATAAATTATTTTGTAAATAGTTTTAAATAATTTTAAGGTAAATTCAATTTAGAAAAAAAAAACTATTTAACTATAATATGTTTAACTATGATACAATTCCTAATTTTGGTTGAGTTACTATATACACCATTTACACAAGTTAACAATGCCCTGTGATAATACTGGGTGAATACACTTGAATTGTATAACAATGCCTTTGAACTCTTTTTATCATAAAATTGTTGTGAATAAATTTTATAATTTTTGCTTCAACTTTAAAATCAGCAATATAACACGTGCTAGTTCGACACTCTATACACATTATTTAAACATGTGTGGGTTCTTCAGTAAAATATAAATAAAAAAAAAATTGCGTTAAACTACAATGTAGAACCACCGAATTTTCAATTTAACTTGTCAACGATCTAAATACACATTTACGAGTTACACAATTTTTTTAAAAATTATTATAAATGATCAATTAATTGCTTTACATTGGTTGTTCGAGAGTCACGCGTGTATCTCGTTACTTAACGTTATATATGATTCAACTCGTGATCTAAAGTAAAAAAAAAAAAACTTAAAGTCCATTAATCCAAATAAAATTTCATTTGAGTCCCAATTACTGTATGTTTCGAAAAAAGTTAAATTTTTTTACTTGAATGTCGATACAAAATCTTTATTTACATCAGCTTCGCACGAAATTTTGTTTTTTTTAATGTGCAAATTCCTATTCGCTAATTTTGTGCCATTCAATGGAATACATCTAGCAGCGAGTTTTTTGTAAATATGGTTTTAAGTAAAGAGATCCATAAAGAAATCCAATAAAGATCCAGACAGAAGTAAATCTTTGATATCAGTCCAAGATGGATTGCTGTTAAGCGTGGTAAAAATCGGTCTTGAAATGTTTCAGTATCACCCGAACTAGAGGCTTTGAACTGGTCTATTTTACGGCCTTTGTGATGTCCGAGTAGCTATACAGTTTGGCTAACACTTACCGCACATGTCTGGTTGATCTTCCAATGTATGACTTTTTGAGTGGCATTTCAAATTTCTCGTATTTAAAATTAAATTTACATTAAACACAATGAAACATAATGTTGACAAGCACAATTATAAATTTTGAATGAATAGTGAAAAATTAAAACAAAACTAACGAAACATATTTTGAAAATGTTACTTTGATTTTTAATTTTTAATGCACAGCACCAAAAATTACCTATCGAACATTTGACTAACGTCATAATGTAAACTATATACAGTTTTTAGTTTTTAGTTTTTAATTGACATCTATTGTTAATATTTGAATTAATTTAGTGACGATTTTGGTCAGTAAAATAGTGATGAAAAATAGGGAACTATTTACCATATGAAGTAGGATACCTAAAATTGAGCTAAAAGCATTTTTGTCTCCGCACCTGCCATAAAAAAAAAAGCATTCATAATCGTTTTGATTTTAAATTTTACTTCGCTGAAATTCATGCAGAAAATGATGCTTTTGATTTGATTGGCAAGCAGAAGCAATGACACAGCCATTGGTGGAACATTATAGTAGTTTATGTGCTGCAGAGATCGGTTTAACGAAAAGCCCCAAATGATAGTCCCTACATTCGTTTTACTTTTGTCAGTGACTTTCATAAAGGGTGTAAGAAAATTAATTAATAAATTCTCAATAGTTAATTTTTTTAGATATCTGAATTGGGAATAAGTGAAACTGAGGATATCCGGAAAAATGAACCATAGGCGAAATACAAATTAAATTTATAACTTCATGGTTTTGCAACAAAATTATACCAACTATCTTAATCAAGCCGTTTAAGAAGCCTTAAGATCCTTTAGAATTGCTTGGTTTCAATTTTAAGTATGTAACACCTATACGTTTTTCCTTATTCTTTCCTTGATTTTATAAACACTCTCTTTGGAATTTATTTTGTTGATGTTTAATTTCTCCTCTCGTATAGGTTTCTTATATAGGAAGTAACATCAATGGTGTTCAACCATGTCCACTGTTCCGTAGTAGAGAAATAGTCGCTCTAAATCCAACTATGTTTCGGTAAACTTCACTGCGATTAAAAATCCTACTACAGGACGTCACGTTTTATACATTTTTCATCCACACTGTAAGATGCTTGTATGTACAAGTTTGAGTATTCCTTGTTATTGACATAATTATCACCTACATGTTTGGCTTTAAAAGATCAAGATACAATCTAATGGCCTGATAACTGTTATAATTTTAAACGAGTTTGCCATTTTACTGCAGCTTCATCGAAGTCTCCTGGTTTTCTAAGGTTATTCATTCATGAAATGCTTTTCTCGAACCTCGAAAGTGGCTTACTA
Source organism: Tipula confusa (assembly GCA_963556175.1). Classification (NCBI taxonomy): domain Eukaryota; kingdom Metazoa; phylum Arthropoda; class Insecta; order Diptera; family Tipulidae; genus Tipula; species Tipula confusa. Next base: position 63,093,954 of record OY744476.1, read on the forward strand.
TTGAGTTGATCTATCTCATAGCGTTCATAGTAATTTTTATTTTTACGAATATCAACAATTCCTGACATTTTGGTCAAAATATATATTTTGTGACCTGAAGTTCCCTCTGACCGATCAAGTAATTAATTTTTGTTTTTATTCACTCTACCCAATATCTCTTAGTAAAAAAAATTTAATCGGGCTTTTGCCATACGAAGAAGCGAAAGACAACTGAATACAGCACTAAAATGCACTAAATACAGGGTAAAGTCGGCTACTTACTACATCCAATCTGGCCATACCAGTTCCTGATTTTGCTAATCGGTGGTCATCCTTAAAGTACCGAACGTCAATCGTACTTAGACTTTGCTTGATTGCTGTTTGGGTCCCAATTTTCTTAGTAAATTTGGACTATTTTTTCCCACGACTAAGCGATCAATCAATGTCACTATTCGCTTTACAATGCGCGATGTGGTGTACGAAAAATTTTTCAAGACGTTTCATTCTCTCATAACAGAGCCAAATTACAATCTTCGAAACCAAGGCAACATGGAAAAACACATTATCTCTGAAGGTTATATACGGCTGATAAAAACTTAAGTCACTTTACTAGACATAGGTTTACTTAAGTATATAGTCCTAATAATGTAACAAATTTTATTGCCAGTTTAGACAATTTTAAAGCATTAATTATTTCAATTCCTTTAATTCCACATGCGTTTGAAGACTGGCACCATTTTCGGTTTAATTGTGGGCGATTTACATTCAACGATATTTTCAAGATGCATATATTTAAAATGAGACAGCATAAGTAATAAAATACCATGAAAATATGAGAAAGAAATAAAACAGTTTTTTATGTTTTTTTTTTTTTTTTTTTGTTTATAGTCAAGTAAACAAATTCATTTTGGCATTTTTAAACGAAAATATAACCTCGTTTGTTTTTGAATAATATTTTGCAAATATATTATACAAAACTGGCGCATCTTTTGGATTTGCATACATGTCTTTATGTACATTTTTATAATCTACAAGATTATATATATATATATATATATAAATATTCTAACCGGCAATTGGTTCCTCCTTTTCACTTTCAAAACAATAAACTTTTTTATTCATAAATTCAATATGATTCTTTACATTTTTTCACTGCAATCTAGTCATCATAATATTTTATATTCTGTCAATTTGAATGTGTAACGTCGTTTGTTTATAATAAAAGATGTCAATTCACAACCTGAACATCTTTTTTTCGGTTCGTTTCTCGGCTTACAGATGTCGATATTTTTTTTTGTACAATGTTGGATGTCATTATGCTTGCAAGCCGGTTAGCATTTTAGTAGTGTTTCCACTCTGTAAAGCTATCTCTCGAAGGAGATAGTCCGTTATGAGAATTCATTGCTAACTGGTTCTGCTAATATTTGACTGTTGAAAACGACAACGCATTTTACTGTATTTTTATCAATAGTGTCAAAAATCTCTATAATATTTTCAGTCAACCAAAAAAACGATCCATTTTTAGCATCGTCAACCGGCACTAGATGAGAAACATCAAATTATATAAGTGCCAACAAAAGATGGAGGAATATTAAAAAAGGACATTCCCAATGGAAAATTTTATAAAAAATTTTTTATAAATTAAATTAGTTTTACCACGATGTAACGACCCAAGTGGATACTTGATTGATTATTCTACCATAATCAGTTTTTGAAAAAAAAAAAGCTTAGTAGCCGTAAAACCGTAACAGCAAGTAGTCAATAATCTCATATGTATTTTAAAAAGTTAACTCTTTTTAAACCAACACAGGTTTATAAATTCAAACCATTTTAAAAAATGCAATAAAAAGTTTTTTAAATGTATGTTACTTTATTTAAGTAACCCTTTATTGTCACTTTTTAGTTACATTACTTCATCAAATCTAAAATGATATTAGAGTTAGATAGTTCAATGCAATCGACTAGATGAAGCTTGAAAAAAACGATAAACCAATTGCACTAATTTTCTCCTACTATGGAACTTATTCGAAATTCGTATCGCCAGATTCACGGTTCATATTAATTATTTGATCCGAAAAGTGAAAGTGAACAAAAAAAGACGGTCCAAAATTCACTGCAGCTAAAATACGTTTAAAACATGAACCTGTTTAAGAAATTGAGTAGGTTATTACTGTAGTACTGGTACACAAAATTCAATAACCTCGATTCGATACACATTTGTTCCAAACAGACTCTTCTTCTTACTATAATCTGTACAAATTATTTCTTACTTTTGATTTATAAATCTGGTGCAAAAAAAAACGTACATCTAAGTGCAAATTGAACTTTAAATGGTTTTTTATGTTCCATTCCAATCCCTCTTAGATCGCTGGATTCGAGATTTAAAATAAAAAAAAATGTTAAACGATTTTAGTTCAAAGAATAAATCATTAATCTGTCTTTCCTTTTTTGTATTTTTTTTTTGTTACAGAACAGAACAGAAACACAACAGATTGAAGAATATTCGTTTCGTATCTTTTTTTTGTAAACCAGTTCCTCTCATACAAATTTATCTTAATATTTTTCTTATCTCTTAGTTTATTTTTAGCTTTATATGTGAAATAAAAATAAAAAACATAAATAAAATTAATTCTAAAATTAATCATTATATATATATATATATATATATATATATATATATATATATATATATATATATATATATACATATATATATATATATATATATATATATATATATATATATATATATATATATATATAAGCTCAAAAATGTACTGCGACGACTCGATTCTTGGTGAATTGGTGCGGTAGATTGGATTAAAACTGTTAACATAAAAGAAAGAAATTGTGAAGTTCTTTATCTTATATATCCAAAGGTTGTTACACGAATATCAAATCAACCACATGCAATGTTAATCATAATAAAAAATTACAATGTCATTTCTTATCACTTATCGTTAGATTTCACTTGTTTTTTTATGTTAGCTTATATTGAGCCTAGAGAACTAAAATTATTAATATGCTATGTTGTATACTTCACTTATGTGTAATTTAAAAAATAGAGTAATTGCAAAATTATTTTCTATTATCATAATTCCTAATTATTGTAAACGCTCATATTTTCGATTTGTACGCAAAATTGATAACAATTGTTGTTATGAAATGACGCCATTTTATCGTTGGAAATATCGTTGTACATAGTTGAATGTGTAATCGAATCTTAAAATTCCAAGTTTTCGTAAGTCTATATACTCGATGGTGTTATCGTTCGCCGTCTACCATATACAATGTATGATTTTGATTTAAATTTTAAAATTTTTGTTTTAAGATTATCTATATATGTTCACAACGAGTTCAAAGATAATGCTTAACGGAAAACTTTATAAATAAATTTTGTATAGTAGGTGTAAGGTGAATATAAATGTTGGACTTAACATTATCGGTCAAATACATTATCGGTGGCAAGGTCTTGTATTATAAATTAATGCGAATTGAAAGTGTGCGTATGATACAATGTATCTCGTCTAATGAATTGTTTCAATTTCAAAGCAATACCATACAAAAAAACATAAGAATGATAAATTTCTTATGTTTGAATAGCATTCGAAACAATTAAAAATATATAGTGTATAATGGTTATTGCATGCCAGTACAAAGCGAAACAACAACATATTTGTAATTATATCTATCCTTGTTGCACATTATTTTGCATTATGAATTTTTATTGGATTTGTATTTTCAGTTTTGTTTTTCCTTTGTCATAGTCATTCATTACTACTTTAGAGGCAGACGAATGCGGAGGTGTTATGATTTAATTTTTTTTTTTAACAAGAAAAAATCACGAATTTAATTGATCATAAAAGAAAAACAAAATTTTGTAAATAATCAAATAATATATCAAACAACTCTATTATATATTATATCATTGTATTGTTTTCATAAAGTGCTAGCGAGTTAAGTATATGAATTGTCACGAAATATTTGGTTCGATATATAAAAAAAATGTATATGTGCGAATTAGAAAATTTAAAAAAAAAAACAAAAAAGTCGAAACGACTTTGGCTAAAAAAAACTGTGTAAAACCGATACAATTTATTTTGTTTTTTTATTTAACTCAAAAAAAATTAAATCATAGTTGCATTGCATAGTTCATAACCAACACAAACATAGCAAAAACATTTTTTTTCTATATAGCCATTTTGTTAAATACATCCACATCCATCTACATCTACAGTACTAATGAGTAAGGAAGAACAAAACCAAACAAAAATGAAAGTAAAAATGACTAATGCAAAATAATGTACAACAAGGATAAAAAGAAGAATAAACAAAAAGATAAAAGTATAAGCAATAACAAGTAAATATGCATATACGATATATTTTTTATTGTTTCGAATGCCATATTAATATACGAAATTTATCATTCTTATGTTCTGTTTCTATGGCAATACACTAATTTCAAATCAAAATAAAAACAAAAGAAGTTTTGTAACCCAGAGTGTGATCTAAGGACTCTGTCTAGGATTCATATAGCGACTGCTGAACATTTTAAAAGTATCCTCCGTTCTGGTACTTGCATGTAACGAACTTATCGACTTGGCATATATCAGACGTGTCATATATTCAAGATTCACCAAATCTAGGTTTCAAATACACTATGCATTTCACTGCACTATTGAGGGGAATAACCATTTTTGATATTTTCAAATCAATAACATATAATCCACAGTTACAGTTTCTGAGCACAGATAATAAATAGCACAGATCTAAAGAAGCCTTGAGCAATACTAGAAACAGCATTAATCGTCCTCGATGTTATTTTATCTGAACCATTTACTTTCGACCACGCAAATACGATTTAAAAATACGAAAAAAAATTCAAACTGAAGAAAATTTTAAAAACCGCCTTCGAAAAATCGGTGAAAACGATATCCAGTTAACATTTAGACTGTGTCCGAAACCCATGATAAATATTTGTGAATAAAACTTATGACATTTATTTGAAAAATATTCCCCTACATTTGCAATTTTTAATTACTCTGTCCAAAAAGTATAATAATCGATTAAAATATTTCCCCGCCTGTTTTTAAATAAATTTTTTGTGAAATATACAAACTATGAAAAAAAAATTACATTTAATTGTGTGCATTGATTATTGAAATTGTCATAGCAACGAAAAACTTCAAATTCCGCTTATATAGTTTTTGAATATTTTATATGTTTTATTATGTTTCATGCACACTTAAACGACCGATGGGTTCTCAATTTTAAAAACTTAACAGCAGTTCGAACTGTAATTAAATATATAAAAAAATCCACAGTAAGAAATGTGATTCTGCCAAAGTAAATATGCTACATTATTGGACACAATCTTCAACTTAAGCTCGATGTTAAACATAGATGGCACTTCTTTGAACCATGTTGTTGGATAATTTTATAAGTCGATGTGTACCCAATTGAAGAAATACTGATCGAAATGAATTCGTCTGGTTGGTTACTTCGTAGATTTTTATCAATTAAAACTAGTACAAGTATTTCAGACGGTCACACTTACAGTAGACACTTAACCGAGAACAGATGCAAATATGCTATAACTGAAGGAACTTTAAATTTTCTTTAAAAAAGTTGAAAACAACAAGTAATTTAAATGTCCTGTGTGAACTACTTTATAATTATTTTAAATTGTGTTAAAAGGAAAAATTTTCAGGTCAATAGCTAATAACCAACCAAGAAGTCATATTAACTAATAAAACATGCCGGAAGAAATTATAGAAAACAACCATTAGAAAAGATATACATTTTAAAATTAATGACGTTTTAAATGATCCTCAAAAGAAACAAATTTCATCTTTAAAAGAAGAATTTCTCCCATTAAATAAATCTGAACATCGAACAGAAAGTTTGAAAAAACTTTTTAATGCACTATGAACAAAAAAGCCATTTCATAGACCAAATCTGTGAGACTGTTCTCAACTCCAACACATTTCTGTGGAAAAATCAGATTCGGCTTGAAAAATTCAAAGTTGAATTATTTGCAAACTCTACACATGTGTTGTCATCGAAGATACACATTTGTGCATAGTGTTAAAATAAACTCGGATTTTTGAAGGTGGATGAAAAATAAATTCCTATAGATTTACTCCTCACACAGAAAACATCATCATCGTCTACTGCGGTACTACTACGTTTATTGACTCAACAGCAATGGAATTTCCATTTCATTAATAATTCTATATAGTGAGGCCATTTAATGATATTCTTGTTCGCAAATCATCACAAACGCAGATTATTGATATTATTAACCTACATGCTAGTACTGTAAGGGATGCTAAAAAATTCCTGAAATTTTAAATTATTATTGTGTCTAAGATCCCATTTACTTTAAATCCTATGTTATTATGTCCCTAACTCATTATTTTTTAATTCTAGTTTTGTCCTCAGAGTAATCGCGTTACATAAACTATCGTTGTACAAATGAATGAAACATTTGATTTTCAGTAAAAAATACTGGAGAAACAAAAAGAGAAAATAATATAAAATTACATTAAAACAAAATCTTTTGTTTCCGTTGCGCTCTTACGAATCTATAATTTTATCTTACTTTAAATTTTACTGACAAAACATTTTTCATAATCGGACACAGACTTAATTCAATATCAAACCAATATAAAAACCAATAAAGTAATAGATCCTTTACAGTGGATAAATTAAATATGTTTTTCAGTTCAAATACACCTACAAATAATTTAAGTTCAACATTATGGATAGCTCCATACAAGCTATTTCGTTTGAAGGTGATTTCAGTTAAAATCTATATAGATTCTCAAATAGTTTTCATTCTAAAATCTATATAGATTCTCAAATAGCGAGAAAGATCAATGCATCGTGATATCATCTAATACCCAATGTACTAATCATCTACCCAAATTATCTGTAAATAGAATAAGCATTGATTATTCCGAAACTGTTAATAATCTGGGTGTAATTTTTAACAAAACTCTTTGTTCGGGACTTCATGTTCAATGTATGTTTTAAAATTGTTAAAACACCAACAACTAAAATACTTAATTAACAAAATTAAAAAATCTTCAAATAAAGTATGCAAATCTTAAAGCCTGCTATCAACAAACTAAGGCTCATAAACTGTTCTCACTTCGTAAGAGGAATTAGCATATGGAATAGTTTACATATTAATCAAAACTATCTGTAATAAAAGCCAAAATCATCGCGTAGCACACGCCGATATATAAAAAATATAAAAAAAAAATCTGGTTTGGTGTAGTAACATTCAAAATCATATAACAAAAATTTGAATTTTTTCGTTACTATGACAATTTCAATAAATAACACTAATTTAAATCTAATTTTTCTTCATGGTTTTCATTCTCACTTATATTTTAACAAATCTAGAATTTGAACAGCCTACTATTGGATGAATTCAGCTTTTATTATAGAGCGTTTTGTATTAATATAAAAAACTCGAGATCAGCAGATGTTTTTTAAAGGAATTATTTTGAGCAGTTTGCTTAGTTCCAACACTTAAACATTTAAATTTAATTTTTTTTTTTTTTTTGTTTATGAGTTTTTGTTTTGTTTATGCATATTATAGGTTATGTGTAGGTTTAATTTATAAATAAATAGAAAATCAGGAAAAAATAATAATAAAAAAATTAAATAAAAATATATTTAAATATTAAGTAAAATTAATAATATATTATTTAACGAATATTTAATGGTAAAAGTTTATAACTTTAACATTTATATCAACAGTTGAATTCTATGAAACGTTGAATTCTGATCAAATTTAGTTAAGGTAAAATTTAATTTTGGTAACTAATGTCTATATTTATCTAACAAGTTACGTAGTATCAACCAACTAACTACTATGGAAAACGACTTGCACGCTTCACACTTCAAACCAGTATTGTTATTTAAATATAATGTCCTATTAAAACTATATATATATATAGTAGCCACCCTACACAAAATTACTTAATCGAATGTCTATCTATTTATATTAAATAAATAGCCCAGAAGAAACTACAACTCTAATATTAATTCATTCTGTCTGTCAACTTTATAAAATAAAACTATTTATTAATATTAATAATCATAATATAAAAACTATTTCATACATGTATATACATGTGTACATACAGATTCCAATTATTTAATTCATGTTACAAATTTTTTTTTTTTTTTATTAATATTTGTAGTACATACTAAGTACATTAGTTTATAGTTTATTTTTGTGTTCTCTATTTCTTTATTATTTTTATATATACCACCAAACACACATACACACACACACCCTATGCACATATACCAAAATAAAATCAACGAATTATGTTCAAACAACACAAACAGTGTTTATTGAAAATTAACTATAATAAAAAAAAAATTATCAGTTCAACAGTTGCATTTAAGAGATCGACACAAAAGGATCACTAAGATCTTTCGTAGCTCAGCAATTTAAATATAGCATATGAAAGCAAAAAAAAAAAAATTAAAATATTATATAAATTATTTTTGTTAATTTAATTAAAATACAAAAAAAAAATTGAAATTGAAAAGACTCCCTCGAAAAAAGTTTTTTTTATTTTTAATCAAATTTCATTTTAATTAATTAATAAATTTAATTATATAATAATTTTAATTTTTTTTTAATTCGTCTATTTATTTATTGTGTCGAGGCTCGCGTCTGTGTAATTTTGAATGTGTCATAATAATAACAAAAAGTTGAAAAGTTTAGTTGAAAATAGTTGTCGAATTGGTTTTAAAAATAAAAATACAAAATTTAATTATTGCCATTCGAAATTCTGTAATTCATTTTGGATCCTAAACATATTGCATACAAAATAATATCGTTAAACTGCTTTTTTTTTTTGTTGTTGTATTTTTTGTGTAAAATAAATTAATATTTTATATAATATATACTAAATACATAAGGTAAATATTCTCAATTTCCGTCCGTTTTCTTAAACCCAAAACCAACCGTACAATTTTAATTCGATACGTCGTGTCATCCAAAATAAGTTGTAATCATTCGTAACAAAATGTTATTTTTCCATTAATGAATTAAAGATCAAAGCATAACAAATATCATAACAATTTCGAGGGAGAGACTATTTTGTCCGTACTATATAATATTATGTCTATTTTTAAAATTCTTATCATTTAATATAAAAATTAATTAATTATGTTTACTAATTATAAAAATAAAAAAAAAATTGATGGAATGCAAGAAAAGAGCATCTTGTGTAGTAGATCGATCTTGAGACTCTCAATATTGTCTTGTTATTGTAGCGATAGTTGAAAATAATGAAGCACGCAAAATATGTATGATTTGATAAGTTTCTAGATTTTTTATACTCTTCGTATTATTATTATGTTGTTGATGTTATATTTTTTTTCAAAACACAAGAAATTTAGATTAATAGGTCACTTTATCACACAAACACCCATATATACATATTTTTCAACACATATATATATATATATATAAATAAAATTATGTATTTTTTTTTTTTATTTCAGATGGTTTCAATTAAATGTATTACATTAAAAAAATTAATGATCTTTGGCATATTACTTCTAATAATAGCTATTGTATGTGAATCTAAAACAATTGAGCAAACAAAACGTAATCCAAAACGCCGATTCTGCGGTAGAATGCTATCAGAAACTTTACGTGTACTATGTAATTCACGCGGTGGATACGCTGAAATGCCAAAACGTTTTGCTGAAATGCCAAAACGATCAGGTAAATATCCTTATCTTAATTAATTACATAATATATATAATTATGATTCATAAAAACCGCAAAAAAAAAACATTTATTATTGTTTATATTGCAATTTATAATTAATTAATATAGCTTTAGTTGATAAGCAACAAATTACATTTCACAATTTTAAAAACAACACAAGTGAGATCAAGAATCATTTTATTTTTTTTTATAAATGAGATTATCAAAATATTTGTATTTATGTTATCGACCCTCGGCCATGTCAAAAATTTGGTCGTTGTTTTTCACAAAAAAAAAAAATATGCGGGCACACTGGACTAGAGATCGAACATTGAATGAACAAAATCGATCGAATAAAATTTATTCAACTTTGAGTATAACCCACTATGCATGTGTAGAATTTGCACTCAATCAAAATGTAAACCAAAAAATCCGGTCAATTATATGTGACGTATAATGTTAATGTCTGTGTTTTTCATGTCAATATTTTTTAAACCAAATTGTAAACAATAACAATATAATACGAATGTTAACAAGACAATGGATCATTTTTAAGATAAAAATAAAAAATTATTTTTAGTACACATCGTTTTTTTTTTTAAATAAATCAATAATAATAAGATTACAAAAAAAAAATTTTTTTATATTTTCAGATGATGAAGACGATGACACATATATTGATCAGCCACCATCTGAAGAAATTGACCTTCCATATTTTCCATTTGTTTCCCGAATTTCGGGCACCGAACTAAAACCTGTACAATTTAGACGTTTTCGACGTGGTGTGATCGAAGAATGTTGCCGAAATACTTGTACAATACAAGAACTTAAAGGATATTGTAACAATCCTTAAATAAATAAACAATAAACTTTAATATAAAATTATGCTACGTTAAAGCTAAAAATATATAAATAAATCATAATATAAATAAACTAAAACTACCTGGCCAACAACCTAACAAATATAAAAACATTTTTTTTTTTTTTTTAATTTAATTATATTAGTATACGATTAATTTTTACATAACTATATAAATTATATTATGTTTTATGATTTGTTTTTAATCATGTGACTGATTACATTTAAAATAATTAAAAGACGAAGAAAAAAAACATTGTGATTTAAACATTCGCTGGAACATTTTGTTTAAATTAAATTATTTTTTTTTTTTTTATAAATAATGACAATTAATTATTAGTGTTTTTTTTTTTAAATAGCAAAACATTTTAACAAAAAAAAACAAGTGATATATTAAATATTATTTTATAATTTTTTTAGCACTTTAGAGAAGATTTTAAATATATAATTTTATTTTAAATGTTTTAAAAATCAACAAAAAATAATAGTAACTATAAAAATACAGATATAATAATAAATACAAAATATTATGTTTTTAAAAAAAAAATGTGTTTGGCTTTTTTTACGTCTTGATTGTGTATATTGGAGGTGTATTAAGATTCAAGTGACTAATCGTTTAGGATAACGATACCCTTATCCTTACAACAGGTAAACTAGTTTTAACAGGTGTATAAATTTAAACGATTTGTTATTATCTACAACTGAGTTATAAAAATTTTGTTTTTACCAATTTTAGGTCGATAGTTTTTTTTTTTTTTTAATAACACGACAGGGGACTTCAAGTTTGTTTTGTTTTGTTTTTTTTTTCTTGATCTTTTAAGATGTATGGCGCCAGTTAGCTAGACAACGTTTGTTTTGATAAAACAGATGATAGTTTCAAATAGTAATAATAGGGTGGTAGCAAATTATAGTTTTAACGTGAGTAAATGTAGACTGAAAAACTGTATTATTAAGAGCATCGATGTGATGATTCGATTAAATATGGCAACAATTTTAATCTTACAGTATATGAAATGAATGAGGCATGTTTGAATGTTTACGATTCAATGGATTCCACATTTCAATATCTTATACCAATACCACCCGAATAAATCAACATAATAGAGTTTGATAAACAATCCAATTTCTTATTTTTTCTGATGGTTTGGTGTAATGCAAAAACATCCTATAATCATTGAATAACTATAAATAGAAGGTGACACCGCTAACTTTGCAGTGACATATGAGCCAAGTGTTAATAAATTGTACTATGAAATAAATATTTCTGTGTCTTTGCTAAATTATGTCCACGAATATTTCTTATTTTATGTAATTGGTACGTTTATATTTCCAGTTTTAAAATGTGTTTGTTAGATGAATGTTGGTTAGTAGGTAGTAAAACGTGTGAAGATTTTAAAAAAAATAAACAAACTAACAGCATCATTTTTATTCTTTTCTTTTGATCAAAAAGTAAACAAAATTTTAACTCTTAAGGAGAAAATAGAATTTTTTGTATCAATTGATTTGATAGTCTTTTTTTATTGATCACATGATATTTTTCATCAATTAACAGGATTTATATCGTTCCCTTGTGTTTACAACCAAATTTTTATCTTCATCTTTATGTAAGATTTCTATACATTTTGATTGAAATTTTGTTTTAAATTTTAATTTTGTTAATATTATAAATAATATTTGATAATTTTGATTAACACAAGGTTTGTTCTTACATAAGGTTTCGCTGCCATATTGTGCCATCCTTCCCTTTTCATTAATTCGCTTCTGTCTGTTCTACGTCACTAGAATTATTTTCCCCGCACACCTTAATTCTAACTGAAATGTCTTCTCGCAAAATTTAGTACATGGTATTTGGTTTCCACTCGAAATACTAGAGATATAAACATCGACAGTAAAACATCGTAACGGTTTCGAATAAAAATAGGGGCGGGATGCTAAAGGTTTTTTCCATCATCCAAATAGATCGCTGATTGAATGATCATAAATATGACCATTTTTTGAAAATGGTTATAAAATATTGAAAAATAGTCATAATATACAGGTGGTCCCTATATTGGAAAAAAATTAATAAAAAATGTTTCTATCAGAACATATTGGAATCGGTCACTTTTTGCAGGTGGTCAGTTTAAAGATATGGTCACTTTTACATGTAATAAAATTCCTGTACGCCTCCAATTGCATTTTATTTGTGTACCTGGATTATCTGTAAAAGACAAATAAGGCACTACAAATTTAACGAAATTTTTTTTCAAACGCTTCCATTATAAACAAAATAATGTGTTTATGCGGCACTCGGGTTTTGTTTTTTACTTTTGAAATGCATTATTTAGTCTATCGTGAGATTTGATGAATTTGATCAAAAAAAATCTTGGAATTATAATATTTGCAAGCGTCAGCAGAACCAAAAACGAACATAAACTATATTAGTGGAGAAGGCTTTCTCATCCCCTTTACCTCGCTACGATGGGTTCACAGCGATTTTATCGATAAGCCGATATATCAGGTTTGATGAATATAGGTATGTCTTATGGTGAATTGGAATCTACGAGAGTGTTTTGTAGTTGAAGCAAACATCACAGTTGATGAACAGCAGTTCCTTTACATATCGAGGTGGTACGCATTTCACGCACTACATTCCATGAAAACCTGCCAGATATGGGATTAAAGTATCGTTGGTGTGTTACTCCACTTTCACGTTTATCTATTGAAAGAAAAAATGTAAACTCACAAAGAGAAAGTAATCAAAGAGAATGTTGTGAAGGATCTATCCTGGATTCTTTTTAGTGGTAGCGGTCGAAATATAACATGTGACATTTTTTTCACCTTCAACAGTTTACCTTCTAATTTGATACGCCACCACAATTTATCAATTTTAGGAACAGTAAACAAAAGACGGCGATTCGTACTAGTGGAATTCCTAGTCGTTCAAGGCAAAACTCGACCTGTCGAATTTTCCGGATTTTCGAACAAAATTACGTGTTCTTATATTCCCAAAAAACAAAGCTACAATGCTTTTATTCACCATGCATTATGATAAGAGAATCAAAGATCAGTGAAAAAACCAACCACGATTCTAGATTACAACAGAACCAAGAGTGGCGTGGACAATATGGATAAAATGCTGGGGGGATACTCATGCAAAAGGGAGATTTGTCTTACTGGTGACCGGCATTCTTTTATAACATTTAAAGTATAAATGGAGAATAATCCGTTCCTGAAAACCGGAGTTAATTTCTACAACAGTTATGTAAGCAGATGGTTATGCCTGAAATTAGTAAGCATTTCCAGAATTCGCAAATAAAGCGACATTTTGCTACCAAAAACTTGACTTTCCGATAGAAAGATGTCGAATACTAAAACGTTTTTTTTTAATTTAAAACAGTTGTCCATTTTAAATTATTAACGTTTACCCATTGACGCTACCATATGGGCCTACTCTGTTTTAATTATAATAATATCTGTCAAAAATATCTTTTTTTGCCACTTATAGTTATTAGTTTAGTTATGAAAAACCCAAAATGACTGTCCTCAAAATAGCCATATAGAATGCAAACGGCCTGGCTCAACACAAAACAGAGGTACAAGCATTCCTTATCGAGCACAATATTGACATAATGTTAATATCAGAAACACACTTTACCAAAAAAACTTTTTCAAATTAATGGGTATTTAATATACGACACTAAACATCCTGATGGTAAAGCACATGGCGGTAAAGCTGTATTGATTAAAAGAAGACTTTGAACTTGAGAAATATGACAAAGATCATATCCAAGCGACATATATGTGCCTGGAGGAGTGGTCTGGAAACTGTGTAATATCATCAGTGTATTGCCATCCAAAACACGCAATAAAAAAGAAGAAATTCTTAGATTAGATTATTTTAACCACTTAGGCAATAAATTCATTGCAGAAGTCTATAAAGTTTAAGTAAGTTAAGAGCACAATAAAAACGGCAAGAAGTACCAAAACAAATTAAGAAAATTTGATAAACTTCATCATTTGTAAAATATGAATTAAATGACCTTGGATAAACTACATAAACATTTTGTTTCGTTTTTTATTTAGATTTTCCTGTTGAATCCCACTTTTTTTGTTTTCACATTGGCTTTGTCTGTATGTGTTTATATTCGTACTGAATAAACAATGTAAAAAGAAATCCTAAAAAGTTTTTTTTGTTTTATATAGTTGATACTTGAACCCTTAATTTAAATTTATCTAAGATACAAATGCATACAGCGCTATAACAACTACGTAGCGGCGGAATCGTTTGGTGTCATTTCTATATATAGTTATTCAATGCTATAATAAAACGAATACATCCAATACATATGCTGTAAAAATTCAATATTTTTTAATATATTTATGAGGTAGAAAAGATGGATTTATAATAGTAAGTATAGTAGAGAAAAGAAATAAAAAATTATCACGTGGAAATACTAGGCGTTATTGAAATCAGATTATTCAGATGGAACGATAGTGGTGGAATAAATACAAACAATGGCAATTCCAAATTATATGGAAAGTACAACATACATGAACAAGGTGTATAGGCATAGTAATACCAGATAAAGCAAACAAAGCATTGATTAAATGGAATCCAACAAGTAGGAGAATAATAGTAGCAAGGTTTCAGCTTAAAAACAAATAAACCTGCTGAAACAAACAACATAATTACGGAAATATTCAATGGCAATTCTACTACAACTGCAAGCGCATTAACACCATTAATACAAGACGTTTATAGTTGTGACCGAATATCACAAAAATGGAACGAAAGGTTGAAAATTACGATCCCTAAAGAAAATGACCTAAAGTAGTTGAAGAACTAGCGAATAAAAATACTCACTATGAACATCCTTGACAGAATCTTACCTGCAAGTACTGAATATTAAGAAAGGATTAAAAAAATTCACCAGCGCATGATCTAATCAGCGGAAAAAAATGAAAACCCTTCCGGGAAGGAAATACAATAATAATAATAAAATCCGTTTTCACTGCTAAAATGAAAACGGGCTGCCTTCCAGAAACCTGAAAAATTTCAAAAATCATAATGATTCCAAAAACGGTAAAGATGAAACAAAAATAACACCATTTCGTCCATTCAGTTTAGTTCTGACACTCTCAAGCTATTCGAAAAAATGCTCCTTCATAAAGTTAAGCCAATTCTAAATTTTTTTTTTTTAATTGAATTTTTTTTTTATTTAAAAAATTGTTTTTTACTAAGTAACTAGTTATTCATTTTTGACTTACAGCGTTTTATTCTACCAATATAATAATAAAAGCACTCCTATGTATTCTTTCCATAAAGTGTTGTTTTGGTTGATTTTGCATTATGCGCCCTACTCAGGTAACTCAAATGGTTTTTGTCTTTTGAGTCTTCTTATAATACCCTCTTGATGAAGTAGACTTACAGGTACAATATTAGGGTGATGATCGAGTCTTTCCTGGTGTTTTTGAGCACATTTTTTTATTTCACTTGCGACTGTGTCAATTCTGAGATCTCTATGAAGGTCACTATTACGAGTGTACCAAGAGGCGTTTACAAACCCTCTAAGAACTTTATTTTGGAATCAATGAACTATCTATCTGTTGATTTGGTCCATCTTCATAGTTGGATACCATAAGTCCAGACCAGCTTGAGCACTTGTTTATAAAGCATAAGTTTATTATGAATAAATAACTAAGAGTTTCTTACAGTTAACCAGTACATTTTTCTATATTTTAACTGAAGCTCTTCTGCTTTTTTTTCACATGTACTTTCTACTTTAACTTTGCATCAAGGTTCATACCTAGGTATTTTGCTTGATTTGCATGTGGTCCAGCTATATTATTGAGAGTCACAGGTAGTGGTTCTATTGACCTATTAGTGAAGTTAATGTGAGTACACTTTGATTCATTCACTTTAATTCTCCACTTAGTTAGCCAATCTTGTATATTATTTATGGATATTTGTAGTTTAAATGTGACTTCACCAATTGGGTCACCAACAGCTAGAATTGCAGTGTCATCGTCAAACGTGACGGTAGTTGTATTGCTCGTCTATGGTAAGTCGCTTGTAAACAGTAAGAAAAGGAGTGGCCCTAAGACACTCCCCTACGGGACTCCTTCTTTAGCTTCGTTTATGCAGGAACTTATCCTTCCTGTTTAACTCTAAAGTATCTTCTTTTCAGGTATGACTTTAGCAGTTCGCAATACTCAAATGGCAGAGTTTTCTCCAGTTTAAATATTAAACCATCTAACCAGACTTTGTCAAATGCCTGTGCTATATCCAGAAATATGGCTGAACAAATATTTTTTTCCTCTAAGGATTTTTCTATTAAATCTCTTATTCTATGGACTTGATCGATTGTGAAGTGTCAATTCTACATGGGAAAAAAATCATCCCGGATCATCAATTTGGATTAAGACAAGAACATGGGGCCATCAATTTATACGAAATTCATACCGGTGTTCCACAAGGCAGTATGTCGAGTCCACTATTATATTTGATCTATACTGCAGACCCACATCAAATTACGTTAAATTTTCAACATTTGCGGATGATACACTAATTCTAGCTACACATGAAAATCCCACGATAGCTTCAAGAAATCTGCAGGAACACTTAGATGAAATGAAAAAATGGCAACGGATCGAAAAAGTAGAAGATGTAGTACAGCAAAAATTACCAGTTGAAATTAGAGCAACATCCCAACGCTTTAGCCCGGGAAATACAAAAACGCACACATATCGGCGGCTTAAAAAAAGGATCCTTTGGATCTAGCTATAGCTTATTTAAAGTAAATTACTTACCAAGGTTCTTCCTGATCGTGTAATGGATAGTGTAATGTGACAACTAGATAACACATCCTATATTTCATCCCACATAACAAGTAAACTTGGAGATTTCGGATTAAAGGAAAATAAATACACAAGAAAGTAGTGCATTTTTTGATGACGCTCAAAGGTTACTACGATCACTGTCAAAAAATTATGCACCACACTTGCTTAGCACAAAAAAACAAAGTTCACATACGACTCTCAAAAAAATTATCAAAGCAACCAAGGGATTAAAAAATATTTGTCAGTAAATGCAAAAGTTATTTTTTGCTTTTCTGTGCAACAAGAAAGTATTTCTGAAGTATTTTGTTTACTTCAAGCTTTGAACGCAGCTTTCTGGTTCAGAAATTTTCACCACGAAGTTATACCAGTACATTATGAATAAAGTTTTATTTTGTTAAGTTGGTTGCCTGGTCATATTTTTGCTCGAGTTGAGAATATTTCAACTCATATGGCGAACTTCGTGGTGATCGTTCTTTAACCAGAAAATTATTTTACCATGTTCAAAGCTTCAGCTTCAACATTATTTTATTTAGTACTATCATCTGAATCGAGTTATAACATAATCCGATTTATTATCATCGGCTTACTACCATCTTTATTACTTGTAAGGAAATCATTGAACATTTACTTTACATCATACAATTGTTTTCTATTTTTAGCTATCAATATTCGTGATCCAACATAAGTTTCGCCGATTTGCGGACCTCTAAACGACATTTGTTAGACATTCAAAGCTCTTGCCATAACACACGTCTAATGGAAACTAAATGTACGTTGCTTACAAGAATCACTTACGTATCAAATATTTAACGAATATTTTATATATTTAGCTTCATGATTCTTTCGTATCTAATCTGAAGAAATCCAATTTCTTGACACCAACAGCATTTTAAAATGAGCAAGATCACTTCCTCTTGTGGGTAGCAAATAACTCCAATAGTTCTCATTTTATATAAGTGAGTTCTTTTGTAGCAACTCATTCTAAATTTCGTTCTATTAAGAAAGGAATTCACTTAATTAGAATTCACCTTCAAATATAGTAATATTAATTCTAAATATTTTGTCACAAGTGTTTTGATACAGAAACTATAACGCAGACACAAAGGTTCGCGATTGAGGTTGATCATTGGTTGATCCTTTGTTGATCCTTTGTTGGTCCTTGGTTAATCCTTGGCTGATCCTTGCTGAAACATATATGTTTTGTATGGTTTTACGACTTAGTCGCTGATGTTTTTACTTACTCAGAATATTTCGTTTATTAAGGATACTTGGCAACTTTCTAAATAGTTTCCAACGCAGTATCGCAGTAATCGATATAACCCTTCACGGGACTGTTAACAGATCTCTCAATATGTTC
Source organism: Tipula confusa (assembly GCA_963556175.1). Classification (NCBI taxonomy): domain Eukaryota; kingdom Metazoa; phylum Arthropoda; class Insecta; order Diptera; family Tipulidae; genus Tipula; species Tipula confusa. Next base: position 63,112,722 of record OY744476.1, read on the forward strand.
AATTTCATATTTAAAACCAGCAGAAAATCGGTTAAGGGCCTTATTATAGCCATATGTTCCCCAAACAAAGCTAACAACTCTTTACGTTCAGTTCTCAATTTGAAATACTACAAACATTCACAAAAGCTCTCGAAGTTTTTATACATCGACACATTTCAGAAAAAAATATGTAGGTTATGAAAATGTCCTTATTAAGTCTGAAAATTTACTTAACTTCCTAATAAATGGCGAACAATATAATTTTTTAACCTTTTCCAATTTTTTACAAAAACTCTTTTGTGCTTTTTGTTTTAGTCAAACCGTGTACATCTAGTAATCTATGCTATTTTTAAAATATCTATCATCACTTAAACATCTGAAAGTTTTTTCTAAATTTGCAAATAATGTTGTTCTTCTATAAATTTTATTTGTAATTGACAAAAAAAAACAAAATGTCTACTTGCTTATTTCTAACCTTTTGCGAGAAAATAATAAATCTATTTTATAATAACGCGCTTTTATTTCATCATCTATAGAAACAGACAGCTTAGATTATTTCTTTATGTTCTTTAAAATAGGTTGCGCATACAAAAATTGAATTGGCTAACATCACAAATTTATAAATGCACCTGACGGATTTAATCAAACACAAGATCGTGGTCCGATCCGGTTCATTAAAATATTATTGAAAAGCTTTCAAGGCCAGATCAATAAATATTGTTACAAAATATCTATATACATTTTCAGAAAAACATTTGTTTACAAAACTTCCAACCCAGTTTGAAACGACAGAATAAACTATCAGTTATATATGATGATCTAAGACTTCTAGTGTAATGTCTGGTTTTTAAGTAGATATTTATATGAGTATGAATGTGGCATACCCACAATGAAATGCTATGCAATCAAACACAGCTAAAAATATGTTGCTAATTACCAAATGGTTTTCCTAATTGCACAATAGCATAATTGATTAAAGAAAAATATTAAACACAACATTATATTACAAATGTACAACACCAAACACAAATATGGTTCGATCAATGACATCGATCAGGTTATTCACATACACACAAGTGTATATATATATATATATATATATATATATATATATATATATATATATATATATATATATATATATATATATATCGTAAATAATTTATATTAAAAAAAAAATAAGTATAAATAAATACAAAATAAATTAAACTTGTGCTAAAACTATTATCAAAATAAGAGTCACTTACTTGTATTTCCCAGAATTGTGGCAATATACCCACCCCCGCCATTAACTTCAATTACCAAAATATCAGCCGAGCTAATCGTTTGTACTACTACAACTATACTACACAAATGAATTATATTGCAAATCTAATGAAATAAAATAAAAAATCATACAGGCTCGGCCGACTTTGGGTGCGGTAACTATATCTCGAACGATTTTGATGCTCATAAACAAAAAATTAACGGTCACTGTTGCATTATTCCATATAACAATTAGTATAAACGTTAAATAATTTTTAGCACGTAATAGATTTAGTACGTAAGTGTCGGACTGTCAAGATTATACTACAAACGAAAATGCTGCCATCTTTTGGAAAGTCGTATGTTTTACACGTATGTCCTAGTGATTTGATTATGCCACTAGATGTTAGTCAAAGTGTCAAAAATATAAATAATATATTTTGTGGCGAATAATTCTAATTGAACATAAATACACTAAACCACGAACATAATTCCTTTTGGAATTATCTCGGGCAGCAACAAATTTAAAACAAGAAAAAAGTTATGGCCTACTATCATTTTTATTCAAATCTTAAAATATTACATTTTTTATGTTAGATTTAGTGTTTTTCTGTCTTTTTTCGAGGTATTTTGTTGATTTGTATTATTTTATGTTTTCCGTTTGACACGAAATGTTTTAAAGAACAATGCAAAAAAATCTTCTTGATACGATCAAAGTGTGTAGTAAGCTATGTTTTCCGAAAGAGGCAGCACAATCAAAATATACGTGCTGCCTATTTCGGAAAACATAGCTTACTACATACTTTGATCGTGCTGCCTCTTGCAAATAACATGGTATACTAAATACTTTGAACGTGGCGCCTCTTTCGGAAAACATGATCTATAACTTGGAACGACCAATTTTATGAAAAAATGTACCAAAAGCGTTTAACTATATAGAAATGTATAGTATTTCAGTCTTGCGCGTTACTTGGTTTCTACATTATGGCAATTTCGTACATCTCCAAAATTTTGGTCAGAGCTGTCTGTAATGGGCTGATGCCACAAACCATTTGCATTCCATTTAAAAACTGCCAAATCATTGAAATTGCAAACATAGAAAATATTTATAATATGTAATAGTTAAAATTATAAAAGAATAAATCGATCCCAAAATGTCTCAATATCAAAAATCGATTTTAAAAAGTCGAGAAATATTTTAAGTGAGAACAGAACCAAATTAATCCAACACAAAACACTATAAATTCTTTGGTGAATGATTCATGATCAATAATTCGAATAGTTTCAGAAAAACTGAAAACGGAAATATAGCTCAAACTCTACTTTCAAACATAATAACTTATAATGCCATCGATCTTGGCTCGTTAGCTGGAAGTAAACGCAATGTAAAGTATATGTCTAAAGCACAACCAAATCTTATATCTAGGTATAGCAAGTAACTTCAGTCTCTTTCATTTTATTTAAGTTTGTTCTATGGTATAAGCAAATTTTTCTGAATTTTGTTCTATTTAGAATTCCAAGTATAAATATGATAATTATAACAGCATAAGTTCCAATATATGATTGCAGTAGGCTTGCACTTTTGCCGTTAGTTCGAACCAACTTCAAATATAATATTAGTTCTGATTATTTTGCCACAAGAGTTTTGATTTAGAATCTGTACATGTCATACGTTTTTATACGACTTTACTACTACTGCTGTGTTTACTTGCATTCTTTTAAAAAACAAAGCAACGAAAACAATCGATAAATAAAATAAACAATGGAACTAACCTATTCTTTCGTTTTAAACACTACGATATCTTTTTTAATATTACCCTCCAACCAGTATTGGTAATCGAGATAACCTTTCAACAGCTCTTAAACTATTCAATATTATATTTTAAATGGGATAGAAAATAAATGCAGGGTAGCAGTCTACTTACTACAATTTAAGACAATCCCGTATTTTCTTCAAACAAGGATAATAATGATTTATTGTCGGTTCTGAAATTGGGATGATTGAAACATTGATCAAACTTTTATAAATGTTGGCAAATAATTTTGACACATTTCAGAAACAATTATTGGCTATACATCACAAAAATAGAAAAAAGTAATAGAATTGCAGAATAAAATTGCAGATTACCCCCATAAATAACCGGTTTTCTACAATTTTTAATTGGTTTAAACTATCAAACAAACAAATTTTTAAATTAAACCTTTATTAAAATTCTTTCTTTAAGATACGGTAATTCCTAAAAACCGCGAAATTAACATAGATATAAATGGTCGGCCATATTAGCCGAATATAAGTGTGATACGCCCTTTAAAATAGGGGACAACAAATATAACTGTCACATAAACACCTAAATTAAGCCCGGAAACGAAAAATGTATATTACTGTAAGAAACGTTGGAATACGACCACATCTTATAGGGAAACGGTTAAGGAGAAGTCATTCGGTAAAGGAGCTTCACACATACGCTTAAAAAATTTTGGGTTCCTTGAGTTCCTTGAGTATACTGTTTGTCGTTGTTTAAATAAAGCCAGAATAAAAGTATATATGCCAATGCCAGTACGATAAAGAAGTTTATTTCACTGGAAAACGTACTCAGTTTAGGATATAATATTAACTGATGAATTGATGATTCCATTTGATGGTACTTAGGGTAAGATATTTTTTTAATTTACATCGGTGCATTAAAACGAATTTTAGCCACAAAGCAGCCAGTAAGATAGTGGAGAAAATGTGATGATAAATATGATATATGAGACAGTTACTCTTCTTATAGTGTAGGATCATAAGCAAAAAGTTCGAGCAACCTAAACTAGGTTAGATACAGTGAAATTTTAAACAATATCAAATATTTTGCTAGTCATGAAATGATTGGCTGACATTTTAAACTACAGTAAGACAGTGTGCCAGCACGTAAGGGAAAAATAGTTAAAATATTTCTTAATAATTTCAGCTAAAATTAGATTGTTTGGCTACCACAAAGTCTTGACATCACATTAAATTATCAATATTTAAAATTATTTCTAAACTAATTCGTAAAAGTCACTACGACAATAGTCAATATTTAACGTTATATTGGTCAAATTTCACTTTAAGGATACTTCCAGTTACATTTTTTTTGTCATTTAGAAGCTACAGTTTGGTAAATGGTTTTCTACGATATAGTAGAGTAGACAGTTAGTAGGAAATTGACAATTTTCTCTATTACTCGAAAAAGACAATTTAATCACTGCAATCTACTTATTCTGACGCAACCATCACATTTAAAAATTGTTGTCAAAACATTAACAATTCTGCTCTATTTTTGTTGGTACCTCAAGTTTTATTTTGGTTCTATTTTGATGACAACCATCCAAAATTTAATTCAAAAAAATCGGAAATTACGAAGGCAATGGCAATAGCAAAGATCACCAAAATTGAAATGGAAATTTATTCGAGCAATTTGAAACCATGGGAGCTTCTCACAGCTTCTCTCAGAGGCCAGAGAAGATAAAAATGAAGGTGTCTAAAATTATTTATGTGAACTTTTGGCAACATAGAAAACATATTCTTTATGGAAAGCAACTTGACATTTTAAGAGGCAGGCGTTTTAGTGTTCGCAAATTAGACTTCCAAGTAGAAATTGTGCAAGAAATGATGAAAAAAATCCAATGCTTTCACTACTCATCTAAAGTGCGTATTCTCGCCTCATGATTAAACCAGATGATTATTTTTTTTTTAATTCTTATTAAAATTCTTTAATAAAAGGTAAGTGGATAGGAGTTAAAAATACAATTAAAAACTGCCTAAATCTAAAAAAACACCAAGGCATGGTCTTACTACTGGAAAAATTATCAAAGAGTTACAGGACAAATGCATTAAACTAAAAACTTATATTTTCAACGGAATAATGATAACAATGGGTACATTCCTCAAAAGTGGAAGATATCGCAAATCTGATTTATACATAAGCCTGGTAAAGATAAAACACGAATTTCGCCATATTGTCCAAAAAGGTTGCTCTCAAAGCTACTTGAAAAAATCGTCCAACTACTTTAAAACAGTTGTAAAATTATTTGAATAAACTTGAGGACTGCGGTTAAGAACTTAGCGAATGAAAGTCAGCAAAATAAAAATGAACAAAATGAAAATGATTCAACTGAAGATCCATTCACACTAAACAAACGCACTTGTTCACCTGTTAAACGCACTTATTCACCTGTAAATGGCGTAGTACCACGTATCTATTCATACAATCCAGTGTCAAATATTTAGGCTTACATCTACACAGAAGATTGACCTGGCAAAAGCGAAATCAAACTAAAATAAAATTTGCTAAGATGTATTGGCTAATTGGAAAAAACCACTTGATAATAAAGTCTTGCTTTACTAAAAGATAATTATTCCCATGTGGACATATGGTATTCAGTTATGGGGGTCGGCCAGCGCCTCAAATAAAGAATTTCTGCAACACATACAATCAAAAATACTTCGTTATATTGCAAATGCTCACTGGTATATATGAAATACCATTATAAATGATGACCTATGGACAATTTACCCAAACAAAAAGAGCCTATAGTTCGATAAGCCTAAAAAAAGCCGAGATATATACTAGAGCCCTGCATCGGATGAGAATATCCGCAAATATCCGCAGATAATGTCAGATGTATCCGCTTAAAAACAGAGGGAATCGGATCGGATGTGGATTTTTTTTCTTTATCCGCAAAACTGGATGTATCCGCAATATCCAAATGCATCCGCATCACAAGAGTAAATTAAACATGTTGAAACCAATCAATGTATTTGTAAATATTTAATTTTCCCATTTTAACACTTTTTACAAATTAAGTATTCTTTCAGAAACTTACGGAACTGTTTCTTGGATACAAAATGTTTGAAAGGTTTACAAATAGACTATACTACAGTCGGGCACGTTGCAACTTCAGTGCGATGGTCTTAATGCGGTGTCCTTGTAGTAAGAATGGGACTACTCGGTACTTTTCCATTGAGCAATTCATTAGCCGTGTAACGTCGTATACACGGCTTGCTTGGTGCAGCCATGTGTTCGCCTTAATTCGCAATCATATACCGAAACTTACAATACAATCAAAGAAGCAATATGTTTTAAAGCAATCGATACGGCTTGTGATTTAATTCGTATAAAGATTTGAATAGTAAATGATTTGTTTTATTTCGACCTTGCGGATGCGGAAAAGTGCGGATGCAGGTCCGCGGAGGGGTCTATTAAAGACGACAAAAAAGAGCAAATCCACTTGGACTAATGAATTTATAAAAAAAATGATACTTTGCATACTAATAATAAGTATTAATATTGGTTAAGACTTATATAAATAGCTGTAAGATTAGATTATACGAATTACATGTCTCTTGTTAGTTTCTTTTGTAGAAAGATTTAAGAATAAAGCCATTGGCGCTATTATTAAAAAATAAAAAATAATTAGGTAACTGAGAAATTTATGTCTTATAAGCTTTGTTTACATTTGGAAAATGTGCTCAGCAGTAAAATTGACCTGTAGTTATTTAACATAAATGCTTCTCTTTTTTACAACAGCAGTCTTGAGACTGATTGCTTGATTGGTTGATTGGTTGATGCGACTGTGAGACCAAGCGCTTGTCAAGTGTTCCAGTTAACACCGATCCTATTCGCACAGCCTTTTTACATTTAACAAACGGTAGGATAGGAGTCATATATTTATATTTCTATAAATATATTTCCATGCATGATAGAAACGATCCGGTTTCAAACACTTCATAATCATTACGGCACAATTATATTCTATTTGTGTGGTGTAGGAAAAGGAATGGTATGTCAGTAATGACAGAATAGATCCGGTTTCCCGGTACCCAATATTCAAACAACTGTTAGCATAAGACAATCACAATTTTATTGAACTGCTCTGCATCCTGTTTTCTGAATTCTGTCATCTCTTATCAGCAACTCTAGTGTGCCATCTTTAAACTGTAATCTGCATAAAAAATTCCCTAAAAACAAGATCTATTAATGGGCTAATTTCTACAAGCCGTATTCTGGAAAAAATTGGATTAGTTTTTGTCTGAAATTTACATTTAATTAATTTATTGCATCATTAAAAATATAAAGTTATAAAAATTATAATTAAATTAGATTTTAAAAAAATTGATTAAACATTACAAATCAAATGAACTACCCGTTTTATGACCAATACCAGCAAATTTCAGGAAGTACAAAAATGCTCCTTAAATTACTATGCCCCATTTCAAATTGTGCACTAAACAAGTTCCAGATCACAAACACAAACTCAATTTAGGGAAATCTGCATCTAAAAGTTTGCTTAATTTCTAAATAGATCAGGTTATAGTGATAGTTAAATTCCCATTAACTATAGATTTTAATTAGTTAAAATTAATATCTGACTAATTTTATAAGATATAGAATTAATAATGTAAATAATCTTTGTTAATTTTAATTAAATATAAGTTAATCATCTAAGAACACTCATCAAACTCCAATCTTAATTAATTTATTTACATTAAGATTGATTTATTGCAAGAATAAATTAATTAAAATGTAAATACTTTGTAGACTTTATCCAAATTTAAAAGCCAAATTAAGCCGCCAAAATACTTTTAAACAAGCCCCAACCACATTTTCACGAAAAACACAACGAAACTTCCTTCATCAATGTCCGGATCGCTGATCACAACAGCAAATTTTACGCCAATTCGGACAATATTCCGGAAAAAATCGGTTATGAACACATCAAAGTGACAGAAAAATCCAATCCTTGAAGGATACAAAAATACTTAAGACTCTGTGATCAGGCTTACTACATTTATAATAGAACAAAAAAGGCCTTGGTGATCATAGGTCTTTCTTTCATTTTATATTCTACACCAATATGCCGATTGTTGCGCTCGATCCATCGAGTGAGGGACGTTGTGTTAGATAAGAAACAAATATAGCCCTATTCCTTTACTGTCATTTTTAAGGTGTGACCAGTATTCTTTACTCTGGATGGATTCTATAGTTTTCATAAATGTAAAATAAAAGGATCAAATATAAAACATGAGTTTGTTTCCTTGTAAATAGTTGAAATTCCCAAACAAAAATACCCCTATTATTCCCCTATTATTAAATACAATAAAATCATTTGTGATCGTAAAAATTACGCCTAGATGGCACATAAATGTAACGCATAAGCGAGTCGCAAATGTTACGCTTTTACGCACACATTACGGATATCCCCATTTACATTAACACACACATATAAAGGTCTTTGTAAATAAGTTTAAAATCTCTAATGACAAATGCTTCATTTACACAACACAAAGTATACTGCCTCAAGGGGCTTTCATGGTTACGTTCGTTCGTTCGTTCTGTAAAATTATTTTAATAATTTTATAGTCGATAAAAAAATCGCCGAAAGATTTCAGTCAGTTGATATTTGTTTCCTCTTTCATTTTATATTACTTTATCTCTTTTACTCCACGTTCGTTCGGTAGATGGAGAACCAACGTTTGTGAAAAAAATACACAAATATTTTAAATACACTGTAACCAAAGAGAATAATTATTTAATTGTCCTCTATGCTATAACCAAAGCCTCCTATATATACAAAACCGCAATGATCAAATTTGAACTTAAAATAGAGATGGTAGAAAGACGAAAAAAATCTACTGTTCATGCATATCGTATGAAAAAAAATGTTGTCTTTAAAACGTATTTCAAACATAAAAATGGCCGTAAAATTTAATTTTAAACGCACTGACATTTAAAGTAATAGTTAAATTATGAATGATTAAAAATTCAATGAATGATTCAATAAAATCCGTTTTTTATATCTTTAATTGATGTTTTAATATAAGGGTCATAAAAAACCTCTCTTTGCAAACATAACCATAATCATTGACGCGTAAAACATGAAAATATAAAAAAAATTAAAAAAACAGAAATTACAAAAGCAGACTCTGTGTATGATCGAAATCTCATACGTCATCGATATTTCATTATTTGGTTTTCTATGGCATTTATTACTATATTCTACTAAAATTTCACATATATTTACATACGTAGAAAATTATTAAAAAAATGAAATTCATGTCATTTTAATTTATAAATATTAATAAAACTACTGAATATAATTGAATGAGATTTATATGAGATATATTTAAAGATTTGGATTAAATATAGATATATATAAAAAATTGAGGTTATTAATGACTTTCAATCCGAAAATGCAAATCAAAAAAAACATATTTTATTGTATGACCCTTATATTAAGCTCAGTTAAAATTTGTCTGATCATTGCGGCTCTGTTACATAGGAGGCTCTGCTATAACACTAAAAATGACTGAAAAATTTCACTTGCACTATTTAAATTATTTATTGTTTCACCATCAACTAACAAATGCGTCCATACCATTTGTTAGCCAAGACTCGTCCATTACAACATCAGTCTTGAAACTGTCTGGAGATACTCCTTTACTTAAGATTAAATTAAAAAGCGCTTCTACTAGATTCCAGCAGCACTCATAAACAATGAAGTTGTTAGCCTCATCAAAACCTTTGGACTATAAATTGGTTAACTTCTTAATTTCAGTAATTATTTCAAATGAACTTATAGATACGAAAAACATTATTTAACGAAATGGGAGCTAAGAACATGCATATTTAAGCCTCTAGAGTCAGAAGAAATATTTATCAAACCAGATGTCAAGTTATAGGGATATTTACAAAAAAATTATTACATTCAATAGAAATGAATTCAGGAGTAGTAAGCAAAACATCTGGTTGGAGCTTATAAATTTTTAGAATGTTTTAACTGTTTTGACACTAGATTTAACCTTTTTTGAGAGTTTCTTAAAAAAAAGTTCAGTTTGAATAAATTCGAATATTTTTTTAAGTTTCTAATCTCTGAAATTAATTTACTCTTGTATAGTACATCAAACATTTCCCTCAATAGTTTGGCAACACAAATATTTAAAGAATTATTATTGGCCAATGGCTTGATTGCAATGACCAATTCGCCAATTAGAAGCTCTCACATACAACATGTTTAATTACAGCTAAATAAATATTACTTTATATACTTAAAAAATATTTTATTCATTAAAATTCAAATAGACTATATCACAAATTTATAAATGAGCCTTAACAAGTTGAAGCAATCATGAGACAGTGGTGATTCGAATGATTGATTTTTTAAGCTTTAAACAAATATTGCTACAAAGCATCTGTACATTTTAACATAAAATATGTTTTTTGTTGTTTAAAAATTCGAAAGTATAAAAGACATCAACCACCAATCTATAAGATCATCTTAATGGTTGTAAAATGAGATTTTATCTTTAGTTTGCCTAAATTCTATGCGCGGTGAAATAAAAATTATTTACATGGTGACAAATCTCAAGCGTCATCGATGGAGCTTTCGTTTTCGATTAATCGGCAACCTTTTAATTTATAATGGAATTTTCTACCTGTGTTTAAAGAAAAAATCCAACTCGAAAAATGTCGGGACGTAAAACTAAAGTTTTAATTACCACCTCAAGAAAAGTAAACGAAATACCTTTAAACCGAACTAAACACAGGTTTCTGATTATAAAATGGTTTTGCTTATTGCATAAAATGCAATGGAAATATTTAACACAACATTATTACAACTTTACAACACCAAAATTGCTTTAATCAATGATACTGATTACTGTCATTATATGAATTTCTCACACACACACACACACTTATATATATATATGTATGAGCCGTAAATTATTTTTTAATCAATAACATGGAACAAAACTTGTGGCTTTTAAAGCAAATAAAAATAAGTCACTTACTTGTGTAGAATATATTCCTGAACTGTGTCAATATGCCCAACCAAGTCATAAACATGGGTAATAATTGTTTCACTTCACATTTTGATTTCCTATTCACTTAACCTTTTAATAAAAACTTAACAATTACCAAAATATGGACCAAACTAATCGTTTATACTACTACACCTACCTTCAATAAATTGCAAACCAAATGCAATGAAATAATAAAAAAAAATCGTACAAATCGGCCGACGTTGGACGAATATGGTAACAAAACAGTAACGGTCCTAGTACTGCTGTATTAATTTACATAACAATTTTAGTACAATACTTCGTTTAATAACTTTTAGTAATAGCTAGAAATGACCAATTATGAATTATGAATAATGGAGAAATGAATATCTTTAGTACTAATATCATTTGCGTGAATCTTGGTTTTTAAAGACTATAAAAAAATATTTTTTGGGGTAAAATTTAGTTTATTTCGCCTTAGTCAAATGTTTTCCCATTTTTCGATCACTTTTGATTTTTTTTATCTCTTATAATAACACCATCGTTGCCCAAAATTCCTTTCAGCCTTTGTCTTTTTTGTATACATCGCCAAAATAGTAGTGTAGAGCTCACACTTATTGGTTGTAGTTGATCCGACAGCCATTTGAATTCTGTTTTAACATTGCCAAACATTCAAATAGTCGAGGAGAATAAATATTAAGCGAGGCAAGACTGAATATATAATGGCGTCTTTAGGACACATCATTTAAGACAAAACAATTGTCTAGATAGAACATTATCGATATTACTGATTTTCTAAAATATTTCTAGATTGATTGGTCCATTTTGATGACATCGACATTCTTCATTAAACATACTTTCAAAGCCTTGCTTCAATTTAAATGTTTAAACTTTTACTATTGTAAACGAATGATACCGTAATCGAAAGCTCTGGTCATCATGATTACCACTGATTAAAATAAACATACATTTCAACAAATAATTTGTTTGCCAAAAAAAACCTCAAAGGGGTTAGCCTTTGCAAATTTACGTTTGTATATTTAATACAACATGTAATAGTAACCCGATTGTAATGAATGATACTTTAATCAAAAGCTCTGTTCATCAGTATAAATATGGCTGTAAAATATATATACATTTTGATAAATAATTTGTTTGCAAAAAAATAACAAAGGGGTTGGTTAGCCTTTGCATTTTTAATATTTTTTTTTTAGCAATTTTTCATTCTTATTTTAATTATCTGCTATTTGGGCTATAACAACGTAGTTACTCCCAGTGCGCTCAGTACTTCCGGTTACATCAGCAACTGCAAGTCCTGAGGAACTAAATAAAGCGGTTTGGTTCTCTTTAGTCGTTTTGTTTCTGCACTGTCGACGTGTAAACACTGGTTATATTTTTTAGCATTTTTTTTTATTTCTTCGTTGACGGTTACCATCTTTAGATTTCTATGTAGATTATCGTTTCTAATAAACCAAGGTGCATTGACAATGCAGTACTTTGTTCTGGAACGTTTGTATAATCCTAACGTTCGTTTTATTTTCTGAATCCCCAGAGCTGGATGACATAGATCCATACTAGAGCCCTGCGTCGGATGTGTATATCCGTGGATATCTACAAATATCCGCTATCCGCAGATAAAATCAGATGTATCCGCTTAAAACCTGGCGGGTGCGGATCGGATGAAAATTTTATTCCTTTATCCGCAAATCATCCACAAAACTGGATGTATCCGCAATATTCGCGTGAATATCTCCAATTGCATCCGCATCACAAGTGTACGTGTTTTACTTACGCGTATATTTTAAGTTTTAATTTTCTCAATTTACCGCTTGATCGTATTTTTACACCTTATTCGCAATTATATATCGACACTTGAAATGCAATCAAAGAATTTATATCTTTAGCAAAAATAAGCTATACATTTATCTTCTCTGTTGCATTAGTATATGCAATCAATACGGCTTAAAATATAGGCGGGTTTAGTTGTATATTATCAAAATCTCCTTTATTAATATAGGAGGTTTTGATATTATCAAAATCTCTTATTGAATAAACATCCGTGTTGGTTTGATATTGTACTTGCACTGTTTTGTTAGTATATTGTAATTTTTTATCCCAATCACCGACTTATTTAATTATTTTGATTTATTTAAATAGGTCGGCTGGCGATTTTATTGTTTTTGTGGATGCGGATAGTGCGAATGCAGATATAATCATTTTGAAGTGCGGATGCGGATAGTTTTTATTTTTTTCTTGCGAATGCGGATCGGATGTGGATGCGGATCGGATGTGGGTACCAAAAACGTATAAAAGCAGCTTATTGTAAATGGTAAGCTCACTATTTCTTCCAATGAGCCAATACATTTTTCTGAATTTTATATCCAGTTCTTGCCTTTTTTTGACATGCTCTTTCCATTTTAATCCTTCCATTTAGGTTCGCATGTGGTATTTCCTGTCTATTTATGTAAATAGGTAGGTGATCAACTTTTAGATAGGTAAAGGTTGTGTGAAGTGATTTTAGCTCATTCAATTTTATTCTCCCTTTGTTTGTTCAGGGTAATTTGCTGGTTGCCTCTTCGATTGTACTTCCAACCACTAAAATTGCTGTATTATCCGCAAAGGTTGCAATATTTGTCTCTCCAGTAATAGGTATGTCATTCGGACAAAGCAAATAGAAAACTGGTCCCATCACGCTCCCTTGTGATACTCCTGCTTCAATTGTTTTAAGTGATGAAAACTATCCTTCTCTGAAATATCTTTATTCATTGTATGATTTTATTATCTCATAGAACTACTATGGGAGGTCGCAATGTAATATATATGCCTTGACGGGTATAAACTTCAAGGAAAACATCAGAACATACTGTTTTTGTTTTCAAGCGTCTTTTCAATCATGTTAGTGACTCTGTGTAACTGCTCTTTGATGGTGAAGTGTTTCTCTCTGAAACCAAATTGGTGGGATGATAAGAGGTGTCTGTTTTCAATCATGTGTAGGAACTTCTTAAGACATTTTGTGGCAACTTTTTAATATCTTTTCCTGTAATAAGGTCGTATCCAGGAGATTTTTTTGCAGTTAGGTTATGTTTGATTTCATTTTTGAGTTGTTTCATTGTAACTAGTCTTATGTATAACTCGTATTCGTTTCAAACTCGTTTAAACGTTTCTTCCAGATGTTGAGCAAAAAGATCAGCTTTATATTTGCGGATTTTGGCACAAGAACCATCTGCTTTCAGTCCTTTTGTAGCAGTCCGTAATCACTTTCTTTGTGGCCAGAAAGACTTATTAAATATTTGTTGAAGCTGGCCACTTTGGTTTCTTGTATTAACTTTTGCAGCTTATTTTTGAGCTGATTGTAAATAGTTTTGCTTTCTCAATTTCTATGCCAGATTTTGTGAGATTTCCGCTTTTATCTTTTTCAATTATTGTTTCACTGATCTTAAGTATGATTGGAGAATAATCCGAAGATAAACGGGTTAGTCTTTGCAAATTTACGAATTTGATTGAATGTTTTACGCAACATGTAACAGTGACCCGATTGTGAAGGATTATACCTAAATCAAAAACTCCGGTCATGATAAATATATATATATATATATATATATATATATATATATATATATATATATATATATATATATATATATATATATATATATCTGAAAGATTTTGTAAAAGATCTCAGTGAAGGATCAACTTTGGTTTTAATGCTGTTGCTTTTGTATCATAAATGATAAGGTCACTTTAATTATATAAGTACTTAGCGGTGTATTGTAACGGATTTTTCAATAAGATTTTTCATTTTGATATTTTAAAAAAACGAGAATTTTTTTAAGAGAAATCAATGAATGTTTATTTCATTGTAAAGAGGAAGGTATGCCATTAACATTTGAAAACGATATCAGCCAAATGGCCACCACGGCTACGCTTGCAGCACCATATCCTTTTCATGAAATATTACATGACCAATTCGCACATTTGCGGCTGTATGTCCTCGATAACTTCACGGATTTCATCTTTAAGGTCTTGAATCAAATGTGGAGCATTGGCATAGACCTTATAAACAAAAGGATGACAAAGAATGACACGTTGAGGATAGAGAGGCTTCACTGACGATGATTTTTTGTGTTAACTGAACTTTAAAAACCTTAAGACCTAAGTCTTTATGCAAAATACGGTGTAATGTCGTTTGTGGAATGTCTAATTCCAAGGATCGACGGGGAATCGACAAATTAGGTTTTCTATAAGACTACAGGCTACAGCAGCAATATTCTCAGTTGTTTTTAAGTGACACACACGGTTTCGATTCTTAACATCACTAAGTTGTCCGAAAAGCTCAAATTATTCCACCAGTTTCACTATTGCCGGCCGAGGAGATGCTTCACGACGACCAAAAAGTGCTTTAGTTTTGCGAACTAAGACAATGCGTTGTTGAAGCGTTTAACGTACCATTTTTAGTGATGGCGTAGTTTTTACTTGTCAAATGTCAAAAGATGACAGCTTCAAAATTGACAGCTGCCCAAACAGCAGACTTCAAAAAACTTCTTATTAGGTAACTCTTTACAAACAGTTAAAGTCTAACCCGTACTTAATTTTTAACTCAGTCTCAAGCTCATCTAAAGCAAAATAAGTTCGAAAAATTATATTTGAAAACTAATAACAATATACTGTTGAAAATTGAACTTCTCCACTTACAGAATATATTAAGTATATCATCAAAACATTTTGTATGAGAGGCGTACTTTGTGAACGCTTGACATATTAAATTGAAGGAAAACAAACTGCATATATGCGTTAATGAGATCATCTTCATGGAATCCTTGTACTTCTCGCAATTCTAGACCGAGCATAAATGAAAAACAATTTATCACGATGTTTTCGAATGATTTTTAAGAATATTTTATTATTTATTGCCTTTGTCTTATTAACTAAGATGTTTACTAAAAACTTGCTGCGTTTTGAAAACGAAAGTATAAAATACTACTCTACGTAATCTTGAAATTGTTAATTAATTTGTTTTGTCGCAAAATTCTTATTCATATCTTAATCAGTTTGAAATTACATTTCAATTGATATTTATTGGTATGTTCTATATTAAGATGAGCAATCACGAGAATCTCATTTCGTACTTTTACTATAGAAACTATTTATAGAATAAAAATGATGATCGCAATGTTAATTATAGACACGATCCTGATAACTTGGCTTTTTTGACGGATTCCATTTTTTAATTAGATCTATATACATACTTAACAACGGAATAACATGAGGTAATTTTTATTTGTTAACCGTCTATTGGTCTAATTGGATGAATCATAATGCATAAATAACAGTAATCAAATTAAGTTAATTTAACTTTTTCGTCATTCCAAAGTGACGTGGCCCCTGTGTCAAGTATCAATTCCACTACATTATCCGTTCTTTGCTATATGAGGTGACTAAACAGTTGGATCAATAGGGTGACTACCCTCATCTGCAAAGCTCAATGCAACTAGACCATCTCCGCTCACAATAGTGACACACGGATTACTATCCAGCAACTCTCCAGAAGATGACCTTTGATAAAAAGGCTGTTTTTTGATTTCAAAGACAATCGAATATGTCTGTAAATTACTTTTGCCCCTTATTTTATAATAATTTGGATGATTACATTCACGCCGTAGCGCACGACACCAAAAAAATGATTGGTAGGTTTAATATTAGAACTAGCAAAAGCAGGATGACTTAAATTACTGTCTTACATAATATTAGAGAGAATTACTCCTCATCATTATTAGTCACTGATTAAATTTTTCTTGGTA
Organism: Tipula confusa; assembly: GCA_963556175.1. Taxonomy (NCBI): domain Eukaryota; kingdom Metazoa; phylum Arthropoda; class Insecta; order Diptera; family Tipulidae; genus Tipula; species Tipula confusa. The sequence continues at coordinate 63,129,549 of OY744476.1, forward strand.
TGTATACATCGAGTATTCTTGGATTCCCATGAGCAAGTCGATGTTTGACTCGTACATTTCTGTAAAATAAGGAATTGTCTTTTGTGAAAGTGAATACCTAATATCGTCAACCCAGCCAGGTCTTAGCATATGCAGATGATAAATGATGGATTGAACTGAATGGGAATGAGTATAAAAGAACTACTAGATGCACTTGTACGAATCTCAGGTTCCCTTGATGTCAAAATCAATGAGTCTAAAACTAAATATATGATATTTAGCTTTAAAAAAGCGTCGGCTTTTGACCAATTTGGATCTCTTGTCACTCATGACAATTATGTGGGAAGTGATATTAAAGTTGGCCTTGCCGCTGAAAATGTGACAAGCTAAAGTTGGATAGGGGTTTAACAGTACAAATAATTATAGTTTGAAAAAAACTTCTTAAGGACAACGACTCCACTGGCTCGTCCACATTCTCTCAGCCGAGTTGAACCGGGATTGATTTAAATTGATCCGAGTATGACTTTTCTAGTCATTTCTCCGGCTTATTTATTATTGAAATGCACTCGTATTTATGAAAGTAAAATGCTTCTCATTATCAGGCATCCATGTTTCGTGAGGTGTACGTATTTGTGAATATCTGTGACAACGTATTAGGCGTAATGGAGTGGCACTGTTATCATTGTGAGATCCATGTTACGGTTGAGACAGTTTTTAGGAAACGTTTACCGAAGCGCACGCTTCTTTCAAAAGAGGAAAACCCGATCTAAGCCACTCAATGATAGAATTACTGTTCTCCTAGGAGGCAACCGAAAGTGTTTTTAAATTTAAATCCTTTACTATTTAGACAAGCAAGACATCTAGACCCTCCTGGTCTTCCAAAAATATATAGATAGTATAAAAATCCACCTGTTCCTTAGAGTTTGAAGAGAAAGGATTGGATGGCGGTGGCGACTTTTCGTGATTAGGCTTTCAAAGTGGCTATTCCGGAAAGAAAACGGAATTGCCATAACGAAAATATAAGCTTTTTATCGACAATTTATCTGAATGGATGCTGGCAAATATGTGGCTAGATTGCGTTCAAAGGTCTGAAAAATGGAAACTCTAAAATGAATTGGTGAGGCAGCCTACATATTGATGAATGATGATCCTGCCACGACGAGCATGCTTATGGTTTCAAAGTCTATTACCACCTCCTAGAGAAATCTATAAGAAAAGAACAAGAATAGTTGAAGAAAAACTAACTGCGAATAATAGTGGCAATGTTATGCTTTAAAGCTATAATTGTCTCTCGATTATCCGCATAACATCTATCCCTAACGAAACACCATATAAAAAAATCTAACGGCGTCAAATTGCAGCTCCGCAATTCCAAAAGGGATGATTATTTGGCTGCTGATTAACGGCTGCTTATTTCAATATGAGACTATAAAAAGTTGGTTAGCATGCCTATGTAACGGTTGCCATTAACGGTAACGGAATTTTTAGCATCATTTTCGAAGAAAAATGAACCAATTATGCCACCACTCCAAAATTCACACCAAACTGTTACTATTGGTGAATACATTGTAGCTGTTTCGAAACCGAAATTTGGCAGTTCTGCTCGTTTACATAGCCTCCGAGATAGAAATACGCAAAACATTATTTTTCGGCAAAAAACGGCGTCATTATCAAGCTGGTCTATAGTTCACGCAGAGAACTGATATCGGAGCGGATGGTCAATTGCTTTCAACGCCTTAGTAATCTGGAGCCTGTGGGCAATTAATTAGAGGTTTTTCTACAATTTTGCTCCATCGGATTTGATCCTGACCGTGCTCTTCATATTGTTCTAAACGACCCGAAAAATACAAGTCACTCTCTACACTGAGGACACTGGTTGACCCACATAGGCTCGCAGAACGTGACCGTGCCAGTGAGTACCTGCTTTCCTTTTATTCCATGAAGGCATTAAATGTACATTTTATGAATGTGAATATTATCGCCAACCTCAACTGGGAGCTAGCAACTTGTGGAACCATTGCCACTGGTTATTGACTTTACCTTTCTGTGTGCGATACCATTACCTCACCAACCAAATCATTGTTCCAGTTATTGAATGATCTACCCAAATAAGTGCTTTCAACAAACTCATCAATGCACCTGTTTGAAAGGCATTTTCCTGTTTGAAAGGCAATGCGACAGATCAGACTGACGTCCAACCGATCGAAAGTGCACTTTTTTATCATGATCCTTGCTGGAAAATTGAGAACCATTATCAATTTCGACAACCCCATACATGCCCTGGATAGAGAACCATATTGTTAGTAGTTTGACTACATGCGAACATTTTCGTTTCTTTCTGAAGAGCCCTGGCAAATGTCAGTGCAGGAAAAAAATTTAACTTCAAATTGTTAATGAGACTATATCATAATAATAATCCTTTAAGGATTCCAATCCTTTTAAACTTTTCATTTCGGACTATCCAATTAATAGAAATTTGTCCTACTACTTTAATTGAAACATCTCCGTATACTAAAATTCTACTTGTACCCGACGAAGTAATTTTTACACCATTTTTTTTTTTCAAAACTGTGTAGGGAATCCCATTTCACTGTTCCCCATTGTCTAATTTGAAACTAATGATTGTACAATAATTATTAAATTTTATGACCTCCCAATAACTATCGTCATTGTATTTACTTGTAATAGAATTTAGATAAAACTATATAAATAATTTTCACTTTGCGTTGTTGTACGTTCAGTCGCTCTTTTTGAGAACCCAAATGCAACGCAAAGCAGAGTAATAGTGTTATTTTATAAAAAAAAAATTATAAGTGACATCTAGTACAAATTATTTAAAACAGTTTTATGTTCATTCGCCTAAATGTGCGCATTGTTAAAATATACTTATATGTAAACCCAACAACAAATTATGAATGAACATTTCAAATAAATCGTTTGAATCAAAATTCTGATGGGCTGGCTTTTTTATCTATATGCAATAACAGTGTGATTGCCGTTTCGGAGCTACACAAAAATAATCTACTAATATAATCTACACAACGATGAATTTAAATTAAATGTACTGTGTGTTTGTAATTAACAAGTAATTGTTTGCGATTACCGTGCACTCTTATTCAATGTACTGAGCACGCCAAAAACAGTCACGTTAGTGTGCAGTATTCACAAAAACTAACCGGGTATACGCGAATTCAACTAGAAAATTGAAAATGAAATAATATAAAATATGTTTCCGCCCGGGATCGAACCGGGGGCCTTCCGCGTGTTAGGCGGATGTGATAACCACTACACCACGGAAACTCATGGATATTGCGGCATTTATTAACTTTATAAGACTAAAAATATGACATCTAACGTTATCGATTGATACCATTTACTGGACACACGTTTAAATGATGCAATCGTACAAAATCTAATATAGCAAAAACTTAACTGATGTTTAAAACATTTTTTTATTCTATTTCAAATAAATAAAACTATAGAAAAAAAAACGTAACAAGATATTTTGATACAAAATATGTGCATAGTTAAATTTACATATAATATTTAATAGGATATCATTCTTGAGTTGTTAAATGTTAGTATATTGAGATAAACTATTACAGAAAATCAAATTTTAACATCACATAATATAATAATATATTCTAAAATTGTTCGAATTACTATTGTCCGCTTGATTATGAAAGTTCCGAATGGGAATTTACACTCTTCTGTAACATTTGTGCAAATCGATTTGTGATTAGCATCGATGTATCGATAAAACGATCAACACAATTTTGTAGACAAACTTCAGTTTTACCTTCTAATTTAGAACCTGGTTTTGTATCCATACATTTTTCCCAACATATTTCATTAAATTCGTGAATCTAAAAATTGGATAATCAAATATTTTGAGGTTATAATTTACATTAGGATTAGAAGTCGAATAATTTATTACCTGTGCATTAACTTGCTGTTTTTGTTTTTCAATCATAAGGAATTGTTCTAATTCTGAATCCATGGGCTTTCCATCTGCCATTTTATTTATTTAAAATATTAATCGAAATAACTTAATTGAAACTGAAAAATATTACTGAAACAACTCGACTCAAGATTTCGGATTGATTGAGTGTTATTTAAAACTGACGTTTATAAATAATTTCCACTGAACTATATTTTTTTGAGTATAAATTTAATTTTACTTATATTACGAGTCATCTATCGGACGATAGAAAAACTTTTAATAATTATCACCAAATTTAGTAAGCTTTTGAGAAAAAGTCTTTTCTTTTTAAATTTTTTATACTTTTCTTAAACTGCGGATCCCATTTTTCTCGTATGCAATAATATTAAAAATATAAAGACTACAGAATGGATTCAGATGTTCGTTCAATTGACTATATCAATGAATTTAATCAATACTACATGGAATATAGTAAAACCAATTCCGAAATGCAATTGGATCTGCTCAACCAATCGTTATCGGTACGGGATGATGGGGCCAATGTATTTTGATATTAAATGTTAAATACTTTTGTTTAGCTTCTAGGATCATCAAAAAATCTACGCCAATTTGATCCTGATCTTAGCGATACAGCAAAATTTTATATAAATCTTTATAATTTGCTCATCAACACCGAAGCCCGAAACACGATTTTAGCACCTGCCCTACAAGTGTTGCACCAGGTCTCCCGAAATAATCAAGCTCGCTTATGTTTAGTGGAGAAATTTAAATACATTCCAATTCTAACGAAAATCCTATTGGCTGAAAACAAAAGTGATCGACAAACTCGCATTTTGAAACTACTTCAGGACATAACGTATGGTATTCGAATTAAATGGCAAGAACCACATTTATGCGATTTAATTAAGTTGCTGATCAAATTTATTGAAAATGCTGACGATACCGTACAAAAATTAAGTTTATCGGTCCTCATAAATTTGTGTTATAAAAATTTACCATCGCTGTACCTGTTGTCGCGAACGATTAATGTGGCCGAATTTACAAATCGTATACGGCCGCATGGCATAATGGCGTGTAAAATGTTTTTAATTCTGGAAAATTGTTTTGTCGATACGGACAACGAGAATTTACATCAATTTATAAAATTTACATTTATCGAAATTGTGAATGCAACAAGGTATGTAAAGTAGCCTAATATGTAATGACCTAATAACCAATACAAGTTATTTTCCTTCTAAGAACCTACGACATATCACTGATGCGTCACATTGTCGATTTTTTCATTGATACAAAGCACAATGAAAATACGAAATCTGTCATTAATACGTACAAAAACTATTTGCCCGATGTGAAATCGATGCTCGAACAACTTACCACATTTAAAATAAAAACACCCGAAATAATCGACTACCATGAACAAAATATCAATATGGCCATATGCTTTTCGATCATATTTGAATTGTTGGCGGAGATTTTAGACTTTAATATTCAATTGGTTTACGCCGATTTAATCGAAATCATCCTCAATTGGATTAATATCGATGAATCGTGCAATAAAGGCCTAGAACTTTTGCGCAAAATAATCGGGCGGCTAGATAGTCTACCAAAAGATAACGATATTGTTGATCGCATATCCAGACTGTTGCCAGAAGTGTTATTTATAACGTTTCGATTAGAAATTCCAGTCGAACCAACGTCATCATTACTTCAACTGTTGTTCGACATGATTAAAAAATCGAATGAAATACAAATTCGGGTCTACGAGGTAATCACGGAGGATTTCTTTGAAAATTTATTTGAAAAAATCTTCTCAAACTATTATCTCATGGAGGGTAACCAAATCGCTATGAACGAGGTAGAAATGTACATGCACGGAATACATTTGCTGCACGAGAGCACAAAATATTTGCCAAATAAATTTAATCGATTTATCGTAAAACTTTTCGAAACGAAAACAATGCAGATTATATTCGCCAAATGTTTTTTATCGGAAAATGCGCGACTCAGTTGGATCGTATTCGAATTGGCGAGAAATAATAATTTCCCGAGTTACTATGTGTCCGAACTGCTGGCGAAACAAAAACCAATTTGTGACGAAGCAAAAGATTTGAAACGTGTTTCGTCCGATATTTCACTCGACGATTCAATGAACTATCTAAATTTTTCGATAAATCAAAACATCGAAACGAAATTGAACGATACGATCGAGAAGGTTCTACAATTACGCGATCAACAAAATCCCAGTTCCATAACCGAAATAATTGAAATGTTCGAGTACAAAATATTGATATCGCAAAATTCGGAAAAGGATTTGCTCACACGATTGGAACAATCGAACAATGAATTGATTACAATATCGCAACGTTGTGCTCTGCTATCGGCCGAAATATCAAAATTTCAAAATCGTAATTTTGCGTTACACCTCACCAACGAAAAGCTGAAACAAAATGTTACGAATTTACAAAAACAGGTAAAACAATTGAAATTAGAAAATGACCAGCTTAAAGTTAAGCTGCTCAACGAGGCAAAAAATTATCGGCTTCTTAACGATACGAAAATAAAACTGACACAAGATTTGTGTGAATTGCAGAAAAAAATTCGAACGGAACAAAATGAAAACGAAATGAACTCGATGAAAATTAACGAATTGAAAAAATTGAATGAACGTTACAAAACGGATCGCGATCAACTCAATTTGGAATTGGATCGAGTGATCGAATTGAAAAGTAAATTGAATGAGTATGAAGCAAAATTGTTGGAAAATAGCAAAGAGATCAATAATTTGTTAAATGTTAAATTGAATTTGGAGAAAAATTGTAAACAATTTGAAATTGATTTGGCCGAAAAGAATGATACGATTGCGAGCTATGAAATGAAATTGCAAGAAATCGATAATATGAAAAATACTGTAGTGCAACTAATGCAAAGTAATTTTAATAAAAAATAATTTAGAATTGTTGGCCTTCATTAAATCCCATTTATTAACATTGTTAAAGTCTTGAACCGGCATGAATTGCTAGTACACCATCGATGGCATCTGCGGCCAAGAAAATACTGGCATATCCGGAAGATTCAACTTCAACGGCTGTGCCTGAACATGAAGCACCAACTTTATTACCCGAAATTACATCACAGTATGTTCCAGCTGGTAAGCAAGTTTGTAATCGTTCACTCAAATTCGATCCTTGATTGTTAAAAGCGGCAAAACCTTTATCACCCCGGCAAAATGCTATTTGGCTATTTCCATTGGTCCACCAGTTATTAAGATCTGTGCCCGCAACAGCATTACGGAAACCGATCATGTTATAGATTTGTCGCCAACGATGCTCACAAACCCATCCATTAGAACACGTATTATCAGCATTTATTCCTGGTGAAATTGTTAGACCATTACTATCGTGTGGTGGTCCTTGGTCACGGTCACTAAACGCGAACGAACTCATCACGCGTGGAATACCATAGGGATGTGCCAACATAAAAGCTGTAGCCATTTTATATGGTCGTGGTTCCATATGAGTTAATATTCCTTCACTACCACCACCATGTCCACGTTGATTGTCATGATTATCAACAAACACTAAAGCTAAATCTGATGGTAGGAAACCCCATGCTGGTCCCCAATTCACTAAATATTGGAGCTCGACACCACCGTGGAAGACACGACCAATATCGCCTGAGAATCGGAACTCAGTTACAGCACCTAGATGTGTATAGTGTTCTCTAGAATTTGTAAAGTGTAAATTAGAAATGAGCTTACGTTAAATCGAGCTGCATACGAACTTTTTAATAACTTCATATCCCATATCAATTACTTCTTGGAAAAGGAAAGGCTTAGCACCAGCTGGGAATCCATGTGCCGTATTTAAATTATTAAGCCCCCCGTAAATTACTGCTAAATCTTCAGGCCACATATGTTTCGATGCATCGACCCGGAATCCAGCCACACCAAGTCTAGTCAAATGATTTAAAAAGTCTGTGATTTGAGTACGAACCCATGGTACACCAAGATTCAGATCGGGTAAATTATCCAATCGACAGTTACGAACATTAACGGGATCAGCATAATTATTAATATGACACTCGGCATTAAAATCATTCGGACCGTATGGTACTCCTGGAAAATTGGTTCCAACTGGATCGGCAACTGATCCACCTACACCAACACTTGATGGAAATCTAGCCATATGATTGATGACGACATCGACATAAATACGTACACCAACGGCATTACAACGTTGTGTCATGCTTGCGAATTCAGCTTCGGTGCCCGATCTGGTTTCAAGCTTAAACGAAACGGGTTGATAACGATCCCACCATGGTCGATCACCCCAGTACGCATTTTCATTGGCCGGCGATGTTTGTACACCCGCATATCCCATTGGTGCCAAAAAACGTTCACATTCATCAGCAATATCGTTCCATTTCCATTCGAACAGATGAACGATTGCCGATCGTCCAGCCACTTGATTTGGGTTGAATTGTGCGTATGCACTAATTATCATACCAACGAGCACTAATAACACTTTCATTTTTATTGACTGATATTCGTTGTGCATATATACAGTTCAACTGATAAATGACTACTGTGTGGCACCGTCGGACAGAACGATTTATTTATACTTTCGATAAGAAAATTACAAAAAAAAAAAATCATAATCAAAACACTTATCTTTAACTTATGTTCCAATCGTGTACTGGATGACGTTTACTATCACTACTAATTATTATTATTAATTAAATTATTAACATGATTAAAAAATTTAAATTGAAACTTTAAAATACAAAGATAAAGATTATCATTTCTCGTGTCGCATCAACTATACAGAATAATTTAAGCAGCTGTTAGAGACTAGAGTATATAATATGGCTCTTTGAGTCATCAATTTATTCAAATTACATAACTAAATCTTAGGAACCAAATATATATCTGGTTTAACAACTATGTCATTAACTAGTCGTATGATAATACAGATTACAGTTACGAAATAACATGCAATCTATAAAGGTCATTTTTTGCTGCTGAAGAATATAACACTATAGGAGCATGGTATATACTAAGTTCAATGACCCACAACCTGACTAATTAAGCATTCTTAATGTCCATTTGCAGAGATACACGAAATATCACCTTCAAATATCAATGGCTCTATATGTTAGTGTTTTTCATGACTATAGAGTAAATTAATCTTAGGACAATTCGTCTATGTATACTTCAACGACGTTGATATTTACCCTTCTGGCACTGAATATACCGATAGACCTATATAGGTATGAAATAGCGTTCAGCACCAGGAACCTTTTAATCCAAGCGTCGCAATTTCAAGAAGTATAACAATCGCCTGGTAAATGTAAATAGAAAACTATATTTGAAATTTGGAAGCGCTTATTCTTACATGGTTGCCACTGCCTTACACATACTAAATCAAACCGCTTCAGGTTATGAATAACATTATGAATGCTTCCTAACTGAATATAACTGACCATAGATCTGGAAGACCTAACCGATGCTAATTCTATTAGATTCTCCCTCTTTATTTTTCACTTCGACTAAAACTCGAAGAAAGGATAGAAAAATTCACTACATTTTCGAAGGTCGAAGAAAGTAATGTAGCCTTCACATTAAATGCAAAACTGTTGAAATAGTACTAGCCACGTTTTCTGGCGACATTATACAATGAGGTGCTTCCATTAAGTTTCTACTTAATGGTCACATATAATTGAGTCATTGGGCTTTACTAATAAAAACTATAAGGCTCCTAGAAACATGTTAGAAACTACATTGGTTATTTACTGTAAGGCATTTAGAGTAACCCTGTCCATGGCGTTTTATAGAATTACTGGCTAGCTTTAACTCCCATCTACGATACCATCAAACTTTACATGAACCGACAGAACAGTGGAATGACTTAATGGTGTATCTGCTCGTTAACAAATACGACTGCGAAACCATCGTTCGCCACTTTCAAAGACATTTACATTAGAGCGAGCACCCAATAAATCTATAACATCTAACAAGCACGTGAAATCGCCATATCTTGGTCTATACGTCACTAACTACACAATCAAGGCTACGACGATTTCCCAATATGACGAATGCTTATCACGCTTCATCAAACAAGTATCATTGTTGTTTCTACGACAAATCATCGCACTATATTTTGAGCTGGCTTGAATTTTTAAAACTATCAACCAGTGATCGGCGCGCTCAAGTAAAGCTTTGTGAGGTCTGTTTACAAAATATGTTAATATAAGCACCACACTTTTCTTCACTAAAGCTCCACACACTCCAACAACAATATTGATCCGCCAGAACACTGCAATACTTAACCATCTGCAAATTCTGTAACTGCGGTGCTTATACGTCTAGCAGACGAAGTCATGGACTTTCACACGTCTTCTTGGCTACATCAAAGGTGCGGGTATTGGATAGAATTGGTTGCCCTGTTGTAAGACGAGTATTACTGGATCTCGGTTATCAAATCAACTTTGTGAGTCGAGCGTTCGTATCAAAACTTTGAATTCTACTAAAAAATGGTTACAGAGATTGTTGGAATAGTTGAAAGTTTTCGTGTTGCCATCCAACACGAACTGCTCCATCGATACCGGTAAACATAGAAACATGAACGATTTCAGCAAATCTAATATTAGCTGATCTAGAATTTGTAACTGCTCAAAAAATAGACATGTCGCTGGGAGCCGAATTGTATTGTAATACAATGCCTAAACAATTCAATTGAAACAACTGAAGAAAGATCCAAAATCGTTACTGCCCAGGATCATTCTTGTGATAAACATTTTGTTGAAAGATTCATACGAACTCATATTTTACAATATGTAGAAAATGAAGACATTTCTCCATTATACATGCTCCACAAGACCTACAAGGCATTCATCGAAGAGTGTTTGGCTCCCGGATCTAATTCCGCATCATCGTATATTAAAACCAAACAGCTCTACGACAATTTTGCAGGTTGTCTTTGATGGCTCAGCAAAAACAAAAACCAGCAGCTGGCACTCATTAAACAATGTTTTGATAGTGGGACCTGTGGTTCAAAATGATCTCGTCTCAGGTTTGTAATTTCCAGGTCACATAAATAAGCATTCAGCGCAGATGTACCTAAGATGTACCGACAGATACTTATGGATTAAAGATTCCAATTATCAACTGATAATATTATCAACTGGAGCAACAATCCAAGTGAGGTTCTTCAAAGCTATATCACTTAAGAAAGGAAACATATGGAACTTCTGCTGCTCAATTTCTTGCCACACATTGTCTCGTATCTAGGCTCCTTTACCACCATTGGAGCTTTGTGCTGCGTTATTATTAGCACAAGTAATATCACAAGTTCAACCCATTGTAGACTTTCTCATTAGTGATATATATATATATATATATATATATATATATATATATATATATATATATATATATATATATATATATATATATATATATATATATATATACATATATATATATATATATATTACAGGATCAATTCAAACATTGTGCTCCATTGGTTAAAGTTTTCATCGGCAGCGCTTACAAAATTCGTGGCCATAATGGAGTTTCGGCGATACAGGAATTGACTGATACTAAACATTGGTGTCATATCGAATCAAAACAAAATCTGTCAGATCTCTTGAATGATGCTTGAGGGATTTTGAAGTGTGATCTATGGTTCTCAGGACCACCAATTTTACAGTATTCAGAACCTCCATGACTGAATTCAAGTATACCATCACGCGCATCGAACAAGATAAAAAATTTACGACGTTGATGGTAATAGACCCAAGCGACGGAAGTTATTTACTTTAAGATGAAATACTCCAAAAAATTTGATCGATTGACCAGAGTGATGGCGTGTACTTCCAGATTCTTTCACAGCATTCGAAATGTAAAAGATAACAAAATAATCGAACCTCGAACTAGCAAGTGCTTCAAACAAGGATTGTCAATAATTATCCACTTTGTTCAATTTGAGTGTTTCGCGGAGATGAAATTTTGAAGACATACAGGAGTTTTTATCACTTCCATCCACAAAGCGTATGTCTTCTGGTACTTTCTCCCTCCAAACCCTTTACAAAGACTATGCTTATTTATCTCCCAGAATATATCTACACATTTATTCACAAACATTTCTATCTGCAGTTCGAGAGCGGTTCTGGCTAATCAATGGGAGAAAATACCCATCAAAGGTGGTTATTTGCCGGTAAATTGGCCAAGTTGTTATGGTTAAAGAAGACATTCTTTCACTTATGAACAAATGGGTACTGTTGTTGTAACAATACCGGAGGCAGATGGATTGGTTCGTCTATAGTTGGTGTTAAAATTGTGTTTTCCAATTTTCATGTATCAGATCTTCACAGTTGAAACGTCATCTAAACTTGCAGTTACCAATTTATGATCACTGCCTACAAATTTGGCAGCCGACCGATAAGATTTCACATCTTGGAGACCTTCTCCTTTCAATTGACATTTAGTCAATTTGACTTTGGGACGTCTTACGAGGGTGTATCTATGTTTCCAAGTGAATATTTTTATGAGAAAAAAATGTGCTAGTCAAACGTTGTAAACTTCGACTTTATCTTTGGGTTGGCTTACAACAGTGGGTGCATGTATACAGATGATTAACAGGCTACCTATAGTCGTATGCGTAGGAGTAGCTTACACATATGTTTATCGAGTGATTTGAAATTCAAAACAGCCCTTTATCACCTTGTGCTCAAGAAGAAAACCAACACCAAGATTGCCAAGATCTGTACTGTGAAGCAACTTATAGTCTTGGACCACATGGTCACTACTTTTTAGACATCAAGTTTCTTGGAGAGCAACGAATTCCAAGCGATACTCTTTTATGGCTGATATATAGTACCATCAAACGTGCCTGGTTTTCTTAGTGACTGCAGGACAGTCACTAAGAAGACTACCAGTCATAAACCGAGTGTCCAAGCTCAGCGATCTAACCTTTGTTTAGTCACCCCCTTCGACAAGCCAAATAGATAACATGCTCAACATGCGAGAGATGGAAGTGCCCCGTAACGCAAGTGACAACAATCAGAATTCAAGCTAAGAACAAAATGTAAGTAAATACTGCCTAAAAGATGAAAGGACAACATAAGAGCCTGAGAAAAATTCAAAGAGTCAATCACAAAATTGTATTTCAATCCCAATTAAAATTAATTCAGTTTAGCACCAACATGAATTGCAACCATACCATTAGGATCATCGGCCGTAATATTTAACTCAGTCATATGATCTAAGTCAACCGCTATAATTTTTCCACTGCAACGTGTTCCGTTAAATTCGCCTGAAATTACATCACAATAATTTCCCGGTGGTACGCAAGCGTACACTTTAGATTTAAAATCTTCGTTGGCATCATTATTAAAAGAAATAAATCCTTTATCCCCACGGCAAAATGCAATCTGATTGTTTGCTTGACTCAACCAATTTTCAATACTTGTGCCCGTCACAATGTTACGGAATTGGATAATATTTTTGATTGCATTCCATCGATGTTCACAAACCCAACCATTATCACATTGACCATTTTCATCGAAAGTTGGTGATATAATATTTTGGTCGTCGTCTTGCGGTGGTCCTTGGTCTGTATCGGAAAATTCGAACGAGCTCATTACTCGAGGTACGCCAAATGTGTGCGAAAGTAGGAAAGCGGTTGCCATTTTATATAATTTTGGTACTTTATACGTAAGAATTGAAGCACCACCGGCACCGTGACCACGTTGATTATCATGATTGTCGACGAATACGAGCGATTCAGGACTTGGTAAAAAACTCATCACAGGACCCCAATTTATTAACTGATTTAATTGTGTTCTGCCACGGAATGTTTCGCCGATTATGGATGATGCTAAAAATTCGGTGACCACTCCTAAATGGTTATACTCATTCCTAGAAATTTAACAGTATGTTAAACATTTTTATCAACTTTGTACATTTTATCTATCTTACTTTCCAATTTTCTCCTGTCCCAGATCAATTACTTCCTGGAAAATGAATGGGCGTGAATTTTCCAGAAAACCATGTTCCACACTTAAATTTTTTATATTTGTAAAAATATAAGCCAAATCTTGTGGCCACATATGTTTACATGCATCGACACGAAAACCAGCCACCCCCAAATCAATCAAACTATTCAAAAATTCAATAACTTTTTCGCGCACATAAGGATGTGTCTGATTAAGATCGGGTAACGATACCAATTCACAATTTCTCACTTGATTACTGTCATTATAATCTTGAATAGCACAACTCGGATTAAAATGTTCTCGTTCGAATGGAACGGCCGGAAAATCACGAGCCAACGGATCTGCAATCGATCCACCAGTTCCAATATTTTCAGTTTGTGATGGTGCCGCCATATGATTAAACACAACATCAACATAAATTCGAACACCAACGGCATTACAACGTTTCGTCATGTCGAGAAATTCTTCTTCGTTTCCGGAACGTGAAATAATTTTATATGAAATTGGTTGATAACGTTCCCACCATGCGCGTGACGATGAAACTATATATTCGTTTACCGGTGATGTTTGTACTCCCGCATAGCCATTGGGTGCTAAAAATTGTTCACATTCTTCGGCAATATCATTAAATTTCCATTCGAATAGATGAACTATTGCACTTTGATTCGCACCCCAGTACGTACTAAATTGCCCATTCACTGCTGTGACGGTTGCAACTAGAAACAATCCCAAAAACGTATCCATTGGATTTATACACCTCACTATTTTATTATATCACACTACAATAAAAAATTAAAATAATTTGTTATTATAGTTTACGTTGCTGCACAGGTACTGTTAGAAATTAGTTAGTTAGATGAAATCAATGTTTTGATTAAAAATGTAAACGCGGAAATTGTTAGGACCATGCAAACTTTAACGCATGTGTTATACTATACGGTGAGTAACTCTAACCGTGCAATGCACTAAAAAATTACGTATCGCAACTTTAATACGAATCCCAATTATAATTTAAAATGTAAATGAATCGCGTGTAACAATGTTTACATTTCAATAAATTATTCAACAGGTTGACGATTTTTGTTATCTTTATAATGATACATCAATGATCTTCAATATGATTCTAATTAAGCTGAGATGTTCCCAACACTTTTATATCAAAATGATACAAATAAAAAATGGATTATGCATAATATGTATGCATTAGATATACACGGAAGTTGATCTCTATCTGCGTTATTGATAATTGTCAGTCGCACTTGTCATTATTTGAACAAGTGTGGCAATTAGAAAAATACTCTTATTATATAATAGATACTCTTGTGTGTCGTATAGTTCAAGAGCAGCCAATTTTATAGCTTATTCAACAATCACATAAATTCAAGATAAAACTTGCACCACATTATAAATGTGGTACTCATCAAAACAACCCATGAAGACCCCATTCCCAATATCAACAGCGTCTGCGGTTCATTAGCTTCTGCAGAAATTATTACTGTTTAGACCCAAACTTGTCGTTTACTAAACCAGAAGAGTCACAGCATTGTTTGATGACTGTTCTGAACACGCTTCTGAAGCGCTGGAATTCCAGTCATGACCATACTTATCTGGCTCTCTCACATGTGAGGATGACAGTCCACCTCTCCAAAGCCAGGGCTTCTGCTCATTGCACAAGTGTCAGTCTGAGCCTTCTTTATAGATCTTTTCACCACTGTCATATCCAGCATAAGGATGTTGAAATCCTTCCCCATCTTGTTAAAGGACCGCAAAACCCAATGCCACCTTTGATGCCAGAGAAACGACTTCCGGTTGCCTGATTACCAATTAACTGTATAATAGCTTTATTTACTCTTTCAGCCACTAACAGCCAGATTTTGTATTTTTTAGCGAAAAGTATCTATCTTCAGCTCTGTCTTAAATGAGTTAATTCTTAGACCACGCTTGTTGGCTCTGTTGGCTTTGTAATAATTAGGAGTGCCTTTTGGGTTACCTTCTTAATTGTAAATAGGTTAGCATTTGACTAATCGCTTTAATTATTGGATAGGTACTACACATCCATGAATGTCAATCGTTCTATGATTGCATCCATATTAGCATTATTAAAGGAGCCCTCAATTTTGAGGAATGTTGCCATAGTACTATTACGAGTGAATTTATCTCTAGATTGTACGTATAGGGCGTGCAGAGCTGTCTCCACAGATTTCTATTTAAAGAAAGCATTTTGAGACATTACCCAATAACTGGCTTTTATATTCATTCGAATAGATACATTTATCAGCCTTCCATGATATTCTATAGAAATAATGATAATGTTATAGGTCCTTGGTCCTTTAGGTAGCCATGCGAACCTTTTTCAGCTTCCGGAGTAAAATCTTTCTTAACCACTATATTTTTTAGAAATAAATCGCCACTTCTAAATAGCCATTAAAATAGAATCCGCGAATTGTTCTGGATCTCTATTTGCGTAAAATCCAATTTGGGCCAGGCGATTTAAACAGCTTGAACCAATTTACTGCCAACAGAATTCATTTTCCCTAAACGAAGAAACTGAAAAATTTATGCCACAGATTTAAAATGTCGAAAATCCGGAAAATGAATGATGATTGGCCTCACGAAACAGAGAAATGTATGCCAGAAATCGAAAATGTCCAAGATCCAGAAAATACATGATGGTTAGCCTATCTAATCTGAGAAGTTTATGACACAAATCGAAATGTCCAAAGCCCGGAAAATGCATGATGGTCTGAAAAGTTTATGCCAAAAATCGAAAAGTCCAAAGCCCAGAAAATGCATGATGGTTATAGCCTAAACAGAGAAATGTATGCCACAAATCAAAAATGTCCAAGATCCGGAAAATGAATTATGGTTAGCCTTTCGAAATTGAGAAGTTTATGCCACAAATCGAAAAGGTTAAAGTCCGGAAAATATATGATGGATATGACCTATCAAAACTGAGAAATTTATGCCACAATCGAAAATGTCCAAGATCCGGAAAATTTATGATGGTTAGTCTATCAAAACTGAGAAATTTATGCCACAAATGGAAAATGTCTAAAATCAGCGTTTAAGAATGGTTGTCAAATAGACCCCGAGCCTAGGCGATCATCAACACTGATCACTGAACACCTTAATCTGTCCAACATGCCATCATTTAGTTACTATTGAGTTATTAAGTGTAAGAGAGCCTTTATTTTGTTTTGTTTTTAATACTAGCCGCTTGTGGCGTTCTATTTCCTTCTTGTACTTATTCTCTAAAATAAGTACCTCTTGCATGGACGCTTGTCTTTTTTATTTAGATTATATTTCTTTTTATTTAAGTACATAATCACATCAGGTTATGGGCCCAGACCCACTTAAATAATAATAAAAAAAAAGAAGTTCAATTTGTCAAATTTCATGGTTAACGAGTTTAGCGTAATTATTTTTTTTTGTGGAAAAAATTAATAAAAAAAAAATCAAAATGGCGACAACTTTTGCGTCCATAGAAAAATTGCGTGAAAGAGATAATATGAGACATGGAAATTTGCTGCACAAGCATATCTTCAAATGAATTACTTCTGGAGTCATGTTGAGAGCACATGCAAGGAAAGTGATCCAGAAAAAAAATTGAAGATTCAAAAGCCAAGGCGTCGATTGTTTTATTTGTGGACAGTGTGAATTGTTCACATATTCAAAAAACAAATACGGCGAAGGATGTTTGGGACAGTCTGAAAGTGGCGTTTGAAGATTCCGGTCTAATTCGTCGTGTAGCATTATTGCGTGAACTAGTTTCAACAAGACTAGTGGATTGCGTTTCGATGGAATTTTTCGTCAACAAAATTGTTATGACCGCCCACAAGTTAAAAGGTGCCAGCATGGAAATAGTCGATGAGTGGATTGGCACATTGTTGTTGGCCGGATTAAGCGACGAGTACAAGCCCATGATTATGGCGATAGAAAATTCTGGCACAAAAATTTCGGCTGACTACTTCAAGAAATTCGTTGGAGATAATAGAGTTGAGGGCTCTGTCTCTGCATCAGCCATGTACGTGAAGCCAGCAAAGTCAAACAATTATAAGAAGAAGAAGAAACAAGTAAAGGACGGGAAATATTTTGGATGTGGCGTAGTTGGTCACTTCAAAAACAAATGTCCGAATACGAAGATGATCATTCGTCAGTTTTTTCGTGTTTGACGGCATGCAATATTAAATCGAATGAGTGGTATATAGACTATAGTGCCTCTGCACACATGACATGTGAACAACTTTGGATGGAAAATCTCAAACCAGTGCCAGAATCAGGGGAGGTCACGATTGCAAATCAATCAAAATTGAAGGCCGAATTGATTGGCAATGTTTTTCTCCAGCTACGGGTGAATAATCGTATAGTAAATACTAGAGTTCATGATGTTCTATACGTGCCAGGACTTTGCACAAACTTATTGTCAGTTAGTCAGTTAGTAGGCGAAGGTTTAATTGTCAAGTTTAGTGCAAATAATTGCAAAGTTTTCGACAAAAACAAGTAATTACTGATTGAGGCAAAAGTAAATGCAGGGATGTTCAAAGTGACACACACGAGTGAAACATGTTTGAGGGTCAAAGTTAAGAATACATGGGAATTATGGCATCGACGTCTAGGACATGTGGGTCACGATATTGATGTGATTACGAAATGGGTTTGTGGACGAAAGGGGAAAGGGAACAGACTCGCCTTCCGTTCAAGGACATCAATACTCGGGCTTCCAGAGTACTAGAACTGGTGCACACTGAACTGTGTGGTCCAATGCCAGTTGATTCATTTGGTGGCTCGCGATATTTTGTGACTTTCTTGGATGATTTTAGCCGTAAGATTTTCGTGTAATTTCATAAAAAACAAATCAAACACCTTGAATGTTTTCAAGAAGTTCAAAGCTTTTACGGAGAATCAAACGGTCACAAAATCAGAACGTTGCAATCAGATAATGGAACAGAATACTGCAACAAGGAGTTTTTTAAATTCCTCCGAGCTTCAGGGATACAGCATCAAACAAATGTACCCTATACGCCAGAACGAAACAGCAAGGCGGAAAGGATGAATCGTAAATTAGTGGAGCGTGCGAGATGTATGCTTTTTGACGCAAAGCTTGACAACAGATTTTGGGGTGAAGCTGTCAACACAGCGGCTTATCTTGTGAATTGTTTACCATATCGTGGGGCTATCGATAAAACGCCCGAAGAAATATGGTCCAATAAAAAACCAGATTTATCCAATTTGAAAGTTTTTGCATGCAGGGTAATGGTCCATATTCCAAAACAAAAGCGCCAGAAATTTGATTCGAAATCAAAGGAATGCATCATGGTCGGCTCCAGCGAGAATAGTAAAGGTTATCAAGTTTTTGATTTAAAAAAATCACGAGTGGATTTCAGTCATGATGTCATTTTTCTGGAGGACCAACGCTGTGAAAACGATGTAATTGATTGTAACGAATTTTCTAATCATTTTTATCCATTCAAAGATGATAGCAATGAAGTGGAGGATGAGGCAATTGTTACAACAGCAAGTTCAGAAGGCGTATCTAGATCTTAAAAAAGTGAGGATCTAACAACTGAAAATTCAATTGACGTTTCGGGTAGTGATGTGATGAACCGTCAAATGAGGAACAGAACGATGTTTCACAAGTCGACGAAAAGTAATGACTTCGTTTATATTGTATCTCGTGTTCAATTGGATGATCCATTGTCAGTGAAGGAGGCTATGAGCAGCTCAAATGCGTCTCAATGGAAAGAAACTTTGGAAGAAGAATATCGCTCGTTAATCGAAAACGAGACGTGTTCACTTACAGATTTGCCACCTGATCGTAGAGCCATTCAAAGCAAATGGGTCTTCAAGGCCAAGTACAATAGAAAAAGAGTGGTAGATCGGTACCTAGCTCGTTTGGTAGTGAAGGGCTCTGCTCAGCGTAAGGACATTGACTATGAGGAGACATTCTCGCCCATAGTTCACTACTCGTCGATACATTTTTTGATTGCGGTAGCTGTGAGATACGATTTAGAGATCGATCAGATGGATGCGATTATAGCGTTTCTTCATGGCGATTTGAGCGAAAAAATCTATAAGATTCAACCTGAAAAGTTTAGTGATGGAAGTCAACGTGTTTGTTGTTTGAAGAAGTCGTTATACGGACTCAAGCAGTCCAGTCGTGAATGGAATCAGCGATTGGACACTGCCTTGAAGATTTTGACATGAAATGCTCAAATTACGATTCATGCATTTACTATTTAATGGATGGTAGTAAGATGTTGATTGTGGCAGTATATGTTGATGACTTGCTAATTTTTTCCAACGACAAAGTTTTGAAAGCTAAATTGAAGTTGTGTCTTCAAAAGCAATTTAAAATGAAAGACATTGGCGAAACCAAATGTGTGTTGGGCGAGATTACGCGAGACCGCAAGACGGGAACGATTTCAATAAATCAAAGCCGTTATATTCAAAATATACTAGAAAGTTTCCAAATGGCCGATTTTAATAGTGTAAGTGTTCCAGCTGAGCCAAATCAGAAATTTAATTCAGAAATGTCGCCGAAGAATGAGTCAGATCGTGAATCCATAAAGGATATGCCATATCAAGAAGCAGGAGGGAGCTTGTTGTTTGCTGCCCAGGTATCACGACCAGATATACAGTTTGCAGTAGGAGATTTTAGCAGATTTAATAACAATCTAGGCGTTGCTCATTGGTTGGCAGTAAAGCGGATCATGCGATATTTGAAAGGTACAATTGAGATGAAACTGACTTATTCAAAAAATGGAAATAAAGTAGTGCAAGGTTATTGCGATTCAGATTGGGCAAGTGATTCAGTAGATGGACGTTCGACAACAGGCTATGTATTCAAACTGCAAGGTGGAGCAATTTCATGGGCGTCAAAGAAGCAACCAACAGTTGCTTTGTCTACAACAGAGGTCGAATACATGGCTATGTCTTTGGCAACCCAAGAGACTATTTGGTGGCGGGGTTTATGTCAGGAGTCGCTAGGTGAAATTAAATATTTAACCATCATACAATGCGACAGCAAAGCAGCGATCCAACTAACGGAGAAGACTGCTTTTTCACCCAGAACAAAGCATATAGATGTACGTCATCATTTTCTGCGCGAGAAGGTTAATGACAAGGTGGTTAAATTTGTTTACGTTAACACAAACAATATGTTAGCAGACAGCCTTACCAAACCGGTGACAGCAGAAAAACACAGGTTTTGTTCAATGGGAGTAAATCTTGTAAAGAGTTGAGTGCTGGAAAATAAGGCTCTAGTGGAGGTGTTGAGTTATTGAGTGTGAGAGAACCTTTATTTTGTTTTGTTTTTAATACTAGCCGCTTGTGGCGTTCTATTTCCTTCTTGTACTTATTCTCTAAAATAAATACCTTGTGCATGGACGCTTGTCTTTTTTATTCGGATTATATTTCTTTTTATTTAAGTACATCATCACATCAGTTACACCTAAAGGATAGTTTTAATCAATCATTCTATGAACGATAATCTGAAGGTTACGGCAAATTTTGTAGCAAAGAAAATCTACCCTAAACCAAATTATCTTAACGGTTCTAACAAGTGACAATCGTAAATTTGAACACATATATATTTTAAATATACGGAAGTGGGACTATCTAAAATCATCTTAGGAAAAAACAATCCAAAAAAACTACCTTTGAACCAATATTAATGAAGCTATCACCTTTCTAAATGTAGATACTATCTTTTAATTTTCATTAGGTTGGATATTCCTTACTGAGCTCCTCAGCATCTTACTACATCTCTTGAATGAGTTCACTTATTTTAGTTATTACGCCTAACAAAGGGTTAATGATTTATTTGGATGTGGTTAGTGTAGCCTCGTCCTGTCTATCTGGTTGCTCGTTTTTTATTTTTTATTGGTTTTGGTGAAATTCGGTTGAGAATGACCTAACCACTAAACAGTATATAGTGGATTGATTTGGAACACAAATCACTATCCGTAAACATTTAAATCATAACAAGTATAATAAATTATACGACACGCTACTTATTTACTGCCAGTCATCAGCAATAACAAGATTGCTTAAGAATTTTGAAGCCCCTGGTATTCAAACCAACATTTTACTAATCTTATCAGTTTCTAAATTCCCATTTAGACAAGATTGTAAAGTCAAATTAATTACCTACCACCTGTACACTTCTATATCTTATCAGAGAGATACTGTGGAACAACCTTTAAGATACTGTATATTTTGGTATAAATATCTAGCCTGGTATATAAAAGAAATCACGAACATTTCAATGTTTCCAATCATTAAAAGTTGTTCGATATGAAATTTATTATATTGTTGGCACTGTGTGCGACTGTATTGGGCCAACACAATCCCAACCAGTGGGGTAATCGTAGTGGGATTGTTCATTTATTCGAATGGACATGGAATGATATTGCGAATGAATGTGAAACATTTTTGGCACCAAACGGCTATGCTGGCGTACAAATTTCACCACCAACCGAAAATGTTGAAATGTATAATCGACCGTGGTGGGAACGTTATCAACCGATTACGTATAAATTTGTAACACGTTCAGGTGGTGAAGCTGAATTAGCCAATATGATACGTCGGTGTAATGCGGTTGGTGTACGAATTTATCCGGATATAATCTTTAATCATATGGCGGGTGGTGGTGATATTGTTGGTACTGGTGGTTCATTGGCTGAATCGCATTTACTTAATTTTCCATCGATTCCATTCGGGCCAACCGATTTTAATTATGATTGTTCGATTGAATCGTATGGCGATCCAATTCAGGTACGTAATTGCCGTTTAAGTGGAATGCCAGATATAGATCAAGGTGTGCAATGGGCTCGGGATCGAATTATTGATATGTTAAATCGTTTAATTGATATGGGCGTGGCCGGTTTTCGTGTCGATGCCGCCAAACATATGTGGCCCGGTGATCTTGAGGCAATTTATGGAGGACTAAACGATTTAAATACTGAACATGGGTTTGCTCCTGGTACACGCGCTTTTATTACCCAAGAAGTGATCGATAAGGGATCAGAATCGGTCACCAAGTGAGTATAAGGTTCAATTTTATTGAGTTAAATTTCAATAACTTTTTGATCTTTTAGATACGAATACACACATTTGGGTACAGTAACTGAATTCAGATTTTCCGATGATATTGGCCGAGGATTTAGAGGACATTTTACATTAAATAATTTTGAAAATTGGGGACCTGCATGGGATTTCCTCCCATCAGCCGATGCTTTAGTATTTGTTGATAATCACGATAACCAACGTGACCATGGTGGTGGAGGAGATACCGTACTAACACATAAAAACACAAGAGAGTATAAAATGGCTAGTTCTTTTATGTTGGCCCATACTTACGGTATTCCGCGAGTGATGAGCTCATTTGCTTTTGTTGATACTGATCAAGGACCACCACATGATACGTACGGCAGAACCATTTCGCCTACCTTTAATGCGGATGGTAGTTGCAATAATGGATGGGTATGTGAACATCGATGGAGACAGATTTATAACATGATTGGTTTTCGTAATGCGGTCGCAGGTACTAGTATTAATGACTGGTGGTCCAATGGAGCAAATCAAATTGCATTTTGTCGTGGCGATAAAGGATTCATTGCGTTCAATAATCAAGGTGTTGATTTGAATGCACGTTTGCAAACATGCCTGCCTGCCGGTATTTACTGTGACATTATCTCAGGAAGTAAAATTGATGATACTTGCACTGGCAATTCTATAGTTGTTGAAGTATTTGGTTATGCCAATGTGTTATTGTCTACACAAGCAGAAGATGGTGTTTTGGCAATACATATCGGATCAAAACTGTAAATCGTTTAAGCAATAAAAAATTTTAATTAAGTTGTTCTTTGGTTTACTATAAATTAATTATCAATTTATTTAATTATATTTTAGATCCTGTATGAATGACAAGTACTCCATCAGTTGCATCACTAGCAATATCAATTTGAGCATATCCATTACCCGCCACAACTACTACAATTCCAGTACAAGTCGAACCATTTTTCGATCCAGAAATTACATCACAATATCTTCCACCTGGAAGACAAGTTTTTAACGATTGTGATAAGTTGCTAGCTTGCTGGTTGTTAAATGCAATGAATCCTTTGGTTCCGCGACAAAATGCGATTTGATTTGCTCCATTGCTCCACCATTCTGATATATTGCTACCTGTCACTATGTTTCGGAACTCGATCATATTGTAAACTTGTCTCCAACGATGTTCACACACCCAGTCATCTTTACACGACCCAAAAGCATTGATAGTAGGTGACTTAATATTTCCATTACTTTCGGTGGGAGGTCCTTGATTACTGTTATAAAATGCAAATGAGCTCATAATACGAGGTAAACCATATGGATGTGCTAACATAAATGCATTTGCCATTTTATATAATCGAGGATCTTTATACGTTAAGACATTATCACCACCAGCCCCATGACCCCGTTGATTATCATGGTTATCGATAAATACTAATACATCGTTGATTGGTAAAAAACCCCAAGACACTCCCCAGTTGTGTAGTTGGGTAAGTTGGGTTTTTCCTCTAAATACTTGGCCAATTTCGGCAGAATACTTAAATTCGGTCACCGTCCCAAGGTGTGTGTATTCATTTCTTAAAAATAACCCAAAATTATCACACCGCAATTATAACATTTACATACTCAACTTACGCTTTAATAGATTCTGAACCAAGATCGATTACCTCTTGAGTAATAAATGGACGAGTTCCGTCAGCAAATCCATGATCCATATTTAAATTTTTAAGACGGCCGTAAATATTTTGTAGGTCAGCAGGCCACATATGTTTGACAGCATCAACTCGAAAACCAGCAACACCCATATCAATCAATCGATTCATCATATCAGCAATACGAGCACGAACCCATTCGTTTGTCTGATTTAAATCGGGCATACCTTGCAGCCGACAATTTCTAACCTGAACCGGCTCGTTATACGATTTAATTGAACAATCACCATTAAAATCTAGAGCACTGTAAGGAACAGCTGGATAACTAAGATTTTCTGAATTTCCTGTTGAACCGCTTGTACCAGTATTGCTTCCATGTGCCATATGATTTATGACGACATCTGGATAAATACGAATACCAACCGCATTGCACCGCCTTATCATATCAACTAATTGAATTTCACTGCCTGATCGTGTTTCAAATTTATATGATATTGGCTGGTATCGTTCCCACCATGGACGTCCATCTTTAATCACATTCTCAATTGGCGGAGAAATTTGTATACCGGCATATCCATGCGGTGCTAAAAATTGTTCACACTCTAATGCAATATCGGACCATTTCCACTCGAATAAATGTACGATTCCACTTCGATTCGTCCAATGATTTGGATCTTTTTGCGCACCAGCACATATAAGCAGAGCTACAATAACAATGGCTTGCATTATCACTAGGAAAATAATTACACTGTACTGTCGTATTCGTCTTGCAATTCTTCCTTTTATACAAAAATTTAATTAGCTAAATTGATTGACAATTGTAAGCAATATTTTTGTACACGTTTTTCATTCAATTAAATTGAATTGAACGTTAGAAGGTTAATAAAATTGTATTGTAAATATATCAGAGAGCAATCGAGTTGGAAGAACGACTATATTTATGATAAGATGTCGTAGAAACGGTTGAACCGCCGGAAAATCAACGGGGAAATAACGCATACAGTAAATTATGAGACACACACACCTATATCCGTCAATAAATATAATTTATTTTTAATCGCAACTTGTTAAGCCACTTGTTTGAACCAACGGGTGCATTACATTGGCTTCGGCCTCTTTCTGTTTCTTAATTTGCTTTACATGCCATTTACGCACAAACGGCGTTAATAGACGCTCGTCAACATTATCACAACCACCGGTGCACACACTAATTATGTATCCACCTATTAAAACCATAATTGTTGCAAATAAAGCGTAGTACATAAATCCCAATCGGAAGATCACTGGAACATCGGACATATCAAAATTTTCATTGAGAATATGCGTTGTTGAATTTGGATTTCCAATAAATCCGGTAGCATTTTGCCAACCTGTAAGTCCCTTTGCATCACATCCGTCTGTGTAAAATGGTTTCGATTCGTATTTTAATTTTCCTTGGCCTATATATATTTGTGCTCCCATGCACAATGTGCATACAACACTAGATGAAATAACTGAACTCCAGAATGCTCCCTAAAATTATATGATAATATTATAAAGTTATATCAGTATTTTAGAAAACTATCTTACTGCAGCATTTGCTTTTGGAACCAATATTCCAAGTACAAATACACCAAATGTTGATCCAGCCGCCATTCCACTTAGTGACAAACCAAGACTAAATAAATTTCCAAGTTTTTCGACGACAAACACGAGCCCAATACTGACAATTCCAAAAACGAAAACAATTACTTTCAGTATTGTGCTGTCAGTTTTATCCGATGTGTTTGGCAAACTGAAACGAAACAATTTTTTAAGTAACATCCATCCGATCAGAAAACATCATTTCAAACCGATTACAATTTTTTCAAAAAGTCCTGATGTATAACACCGGCTATACAATTCAAAACAGTCGATATCGATGAGAGTCCAGCTGAAAATACACCGGCTACAAATATTCCAGGTACACCCGGTAAGTTACGCGCCGCATCGAGCACAAAATATGGAAACATTTGATCGACTTTTTTCACAATACCCAAAATAAATGGATCACAATCATGATATCGGGCAAATATAACGATGCCACAATACGCCGTCAACATTCGTATAATTATGTGTCCACAAGTGAATAAAACCAGACAACGTATAACATGTTTATATGTCGGCAATGATTGAAACCGTTGAATACATTCGGGTGATAAACCGCTTGCACTAATATAAAATCCAAAAGTCATCATCCAAAATGATTGTCGCACGGTTGGATCCGGATTTAAACTGGTTTTTTTATATAAAATCTATTAGAACTTTCTTTTTATTTATTTATTAGCGAATTTTACTTGAAAAATATTAAACGGCCGCTTTCGTCGACGATTTCTAAGAATTTCGTTAATCCACCTGAAATATATGTTCCAAATATGGCAAGAAATACCAAAGCACCAATCATGGATCCAAATTGTAATGTATCGGCCCAAACGACAGCACGAATGCCGCCGAACATGGTGTAAAAAATACATAAGAAACACATTGCCGCTGTCACGGTATGTAAGTTAAATCCTGTCACTTGACTGAATGCCAATGCCGGTGCATATATCATCAGTGGCATATGCATCGTTGAATTTATCAAATAAAGTGCACTAATCCATTGTCTTACGCGGCGATCAAACCGTTTCTCTAAATAACCAAAAATTGATAACGAGTCCAGTTCGTAGAATACAGGTAAAAAAATAAATCCTAAACCTAGTCCGGTGCATATAATCGACAATGATATAGCCCAATATTGTGTACCGTACATGTATATTTCGGCCGGTACACCAAGCAGTGAAACTGAAGATACATGGGTTGCAGTTAATGATAGCGCAACTGGTAATGTACTCATCGATTTACTACCGATTAAATATTCCGCTTTGGTATCTTGTTTTCGATTCGAAATAAAGCCAAAATATAATCCAATTAAACCGGACGACAGCAGTAACGAACTAAATATTACATAATCTGCTAAGGTAAAGTATAAATTTACATTAGCAAATGAATTTAGTTCGGTTGAATTCATTGTCACTATATGCTCCGTATTTCACTTATATTCCACCCGCACGACACTTAATTTGCAACTGAGATAAAATTAGTGATTTTGCATTTTTTTTTTCTAAGAAAACGGACGATGCTTTGATAGGGATTAGGTTATCATTTCAATGTGTATTTACTTAAACTACTCGTTTTTTTGCAGTCTAGAGATAAGTGAACATATCGTAGATTCCCACTACAATATTTTATGATGTATACATGAGTATGGTTATCCGAATGTATAAATTAAGATAAATATGTAGAAGAAACCATGATAATAAAATTTGATTAATTTGGTAATTGTAGATATAATTTAAACAGAATTAACGTGCCTGTGCTATGTTGCCGTTATTACATGTAATTTTTTACAAAATTATGCATAGGTCGACAGTTGCAATTAATAGGGTACACCACCTGCAGAATTGTTTTTGAACAATGTGTTATTTTAAGTTCCCAATGGCCTCATGCAAAGTAAATCAATTTACGCAGAAGCAACGTTGTTGTGAGAAAAGACAACTTATTTTTGGTTACGTTTATTGCATTCGGTCAATAATATTACTACAGTTGCTGAAAGTAAGGGCCTTAGTCCGAAAACCTTATCTCGCCACAAAACTCAGTAGAGGAAAGGCTTTATTTAGCCTTACTAGTCTGGAAAGGACTCTGCATACAATTCTTGGATTACTCACTTACAAGATGTCTATGTTCAGGATGTGTATGAAGTTATTTATTAATGTAATTGATGTACACTGCATATAATAGTACCACGCACTTACCAGTACAATACATTAATAGGTATGATCATAGGTGTTAAAGTTCTTTAGACGAAACTTGCACCAATTCATATATGTATGGTATGTATTAATAAACACCGTAAATTATAAATGTACAGTATAACATTAATAATAAATATAATATAAACCTCACTCAGGTACCATCCAAACATAAGTGGGATTAAGAAACAGCTAAAATAAATTTGTTAACAAAGGAGAGAGGGGATAACATTACTTTATAATCATACAGTAACAATTCAATAATTCCAAAAATGTATGCAACCAAAAATATAAATATAAACGGAATTATTACTTCTCCCTCATTAAATGATCAACGTCCAGTGGAAGATTGGAATCTATCAGTTTTAGTTGTTTTGCGTTCCGATCTTCGTAGTGTAGAAACTTCCCTGTCTTGACCCAATTGTGGTTGGTTAATGTTATGTGGTGCTATAAAACAACTCGAACTTGGTTCCACAACAGGTTCTTGACTAACAACATCTGACGTTAATTGATTACCATTATTGTTTGGAGATTGGCTATTAGTCAAACAAGATTGTTGGTCAGTAGAGAGTTTAACTGATACATCAATGTTCGGTTGATCCAAGCTAGAATGAGCAGAAGTGGTTTGATTAAGACAGTTATGACGAAGCTGGTTTTGATGTCTTCTCCAGACTCCAATTTCGGTCTCGACTGAAAACAATTTTCTCTCCATCTTTATGATTATTCGGCCTGCAACCCACTTGACACCTCTTAAAAAGTTTCTTGCTAAGACGTATTGATTTAGTTGAAACTTGCTTTCCTTATCATTACTGAATTTATGTTGGTCGTTCGGTAGCAAAACCAATAGTAGATTTCGTGGTTGCCTACCGCGAAGCAGTTCAGCTGGTGATTGTTGTGATATTGGATCAAGTGTTGATCGATACGTTAGTAAAAGCTTCAGCAAAGCCAATTGATTGTTTTTTTCTTCCGAAATTATTTTTGTAAATGATGTTTTGAACGTTCTAACAAAACGCCCAGCTTGTCCATTTGATGCTGGGTGGAAAGGTGCGGTTGTCAAATGAATGATTGAGTTTAGCTGACAAAATTCCTCAAACTCACTTGATACGAGTTGAAGTCCATTGTCAGATACAATGGTTTTAGGCAACCCTTCTATTGAAAATATTTTTTGTAAAGCTAAAATTTGTTGGTGTTGACGTAATATTACTCATTTCAATAATATATGGATACTTTGAAAATGAATCAACACAAATTAACCACATGTTGTTCAAAAATAGTCCAGCAAAGTCTATATGGATCCTTTCCCACGGTTTCTTGGCGATCGGTCAACTGGAAAAATCCTTTTTCGGATTATTGGATGCAACTTGACATATTTGACATTTTTTTACTAGTTCTTCAATATTTTTATCAATATTTGGGAACCAGCAGTATCGTCGAGCAAGTTGCTTCATTCTTGCGACTCCCCATTGTCCTTCATGTAACATTTGTAGTATGGTTCGTTGCAGTCTTTGTGGTATGACAACTCTGGTATAATCTGTTTGAAGTAAAACGATATTACTCTGTAATGAAATTGCAAATTTACGGTCAAAATATGGTTTAAAATCAGTTTTGTCTCCTTCTTGGAGTTTTTCAGGCCAACCGTTCTGACTAAAATAGAAAATTTTCGATAAAATTCGGTCTTTTGACGTAGATTTTTCGATCAATTTTTCGTTTATTGGAAAATCTTTAATGATCTCCTGATTGATCTGATGAACATTAAATAATTTTGATTCGAAATCATCAAAACTTTTATCCGGACCCATAGGTAATCGTGAAAGTGCATCAGAATTAGCATGCTGTGTGGTTCTTTTATATTTGATCGTATACCTATATCATTGAAGAAGGATAGCCCATCGTTGAATGCGATGCAATGTCATGACAGGTAATCTCTTATTCGGATTGGAAAGTGACGTCAATGGTTGATGATCGGTGAGAAGTTTGAAACTCCGCCCTGACAAGTATTGATGGAATTTAGTCACTCCGTAGACAATTGACAAAGCTTCTTTCTAAATTGACTATATAACCGTTAATTGGCATCCAGAGTTTTAGATGCGAACGTAATTGGTTTCTCTGAGTTATGTGGATACCGATGAGAAATAACAGCACCAATCCCAATTGATGAAGCATCTGTAGCTAAAATTACAGGATATTCCTCGTTATAATGAACTAAACGCTTAGCGTTAGTAATTGATATTTTTAATGATTGAAACGATTCTTCCTGATGTTCTCTCCAAGAAAATGGAACGGTTTTGTGTCGAAGTTCGTTTAATGGTGCGGCAACCGATGAAAAATTTTGAATAAATTTATTATAATAATTTATTTTACCGATGAACCCTTCAACTTCTTTCAAGTTTGTTGGTCGCGGCATTAGTTTGAGTGCGTCTAAACTTAGTTTGAGTGCGTCTTTTCAGAAGGTAAAATACCCTCTGCATTGATAATATGACCCACATATTCAATATGTTCCGCCGCCAGCTTACATTTATCTCGTTTACATCGTAACCCCAATTCTTCAAATCGATTGAAAATTTCGGTTAGATTTGACATATGCTCCTCGTTTGTTTCTCCGGAAACAATTACATCATCGAGGTAAACAGCGCATTTTGGTACTCTCGCGATGACTTCTTCCATGAACCGTTGATAAATTCCGGGTGCGCTGGCCACACCGAAAGGTAACTTTTGGTATTCAAATGATCCAAAAGGTGTATTGATTACCATTAATTTCTTCGACTCGTCTGATAATTCGATTTGCAAATAAGCGTCTGTTAAATCAATTTTCATGAAAAATTTACCACCTTGCAATTTGTGGAAGAGTTCCTCAATTCGCGGTATCGGATAACGATACCAGCCTGTCGATTTCTTCACGAACTTGTTTTACGTACGCAAAAGGCATGTGATATGGTTTGCGAAACTTCGGAAGAGCATTCGACTTCAGAACAATTACGGCTTTGAAGGATTTGCAGAGACCTAAAATGAAAATAAATTCGGATCTTCGGCACACAAATTGTTTACTCGCTCGGTTAGTTTTTTATGGTCTGAAGAATCTAAAATCGAATTAATTGAATTTTTAGAACTGGAATAATTTTTTGGATACAATATATCAAAATTAAGTGCTTTAAACCAGTCTAATCCCATAACGTTTGTTACTTTGTTACTATCAACAACTAAGAGATTGCCCTTGAACGACTTATCAGCCAGTGAGATGATTACGTCAGTAACTCCTTTCATTTTGATGAAAGTTCCTCCTTATGATGTTAAAGATTTGTTTACTGGCTGGCATCGTGGCGATCCCAATTTTTTATATCCATCCGGCCCCACCAATGAACATGAAGAACCCGTGTCGATTTGAAAGATCATTTCGACGCCGTTAGCAAGAAGATCTACGACGAATTTAACTGGATGACACATTCATAATTGATGAGATAACATTGACTTCATCTGAATTTATATCATAAAATAAACTAACTGAATTAAAACTAACTATTATTAAAATTATTTCGATTACGATTTCTACCACGTTCACGATGACCATGCTTGTTATTATTTTTTGAAATTTCAATAATAGAATTTGTTCTAGATGACGTTCGGGACAAACATACTGGCGAAATATGACCTTGCTTACCACAATCATCACACACAGACTTAATATGCTTACCGTCACGACGCAAATGATACTTATTGCATCCCGGGCATAATTGATTACAGGTATATCGTCTCTGGGATGATGATGCATGAATATTGCAGAATGACGAGTTCGATTTTGCTGATAACGATTTTTTTCGTTAATCGATGATTTAATTTGATTAACGTCGCCTGTTACGAACGTTGACGGTTCTTTTTTGACCTCTTGACACGATTGCTGAGTAGATTCGTAAATGGTGGCAATTTCGAGAACTTCATCTAATGTTGGATTTGTTTTTTGAAGGGCACTGATACGGACCTGATCGTGCGGTGTATGCTTGACTATTATATCACGAATTTCAAAATAAGCATACGAAGTGTTACATTCAGGCTTCTGACAAACAAATAAACAATCTCGAACAGCACCTTTTAAATCTGCTACCCATTCAGAATAGGTTTCATTAGATTTCATTAAAGTTTTATTAAATTGACATAGAGCAGCAAGCACATGTTTCTTTGCCAAAAAACGTTCACTTAATTTTTTAAGTCAGTTCTTTAAACGTTTTACTCACCAGATTTTTCGAAAACAATTTTTGTAATGATTCAATTGTTTCGTTGCCTACCCATGATAAAAAACATGCTCGTTTTTGTTAATAGTTGTCTCAGTGGTTCTGTTACTATCGACAAATTGTTGATAAATTTAGATAAATACGTAGCCATGCCTAACAACCGTTGGAGTTCCGTTTACTTCTTCGGAATTTTTAAATTTCTTTATGCACTTAAGATATGTCCCAGGAATTTCACACATTGAACACACACTTGGCTTTATTTAATTTTAACCATACGTCATTTATTTTTTTTCAATACTTTATTGGTTATCATCAGATTGTCTTCTTTTGTGGTCGTAAAAATTAAGATGTCGTCCATTAAACATTCGCAATTCTCGATACAATCTAATGTTCGACTCATCAGATCTTGAAAAATTTCTGGGGCTGAAGCGAATCCAAATGGTAATCTTTTGTGAGAGTATCTCCCCATGGTGTTGCTATCATAAGATACTTTACTGTTCTTGGACTAACTTTTATTTGCCAAAATCCTCGACTACAGTTTAGAATTGTGAAAAACTTTTCACAATTCTATTAATTAAAAAAGTTTTTAAGGTGCGGTGATATTTCTTCCAACGTTTTTATTGAATGATACCGGCGAACAATATTTTTATTCCGTTGGATCCAAACATACTCTTAATTTGCTATTTTTACGAACTATGTGTGCGCATTGCAAGTGGCCAACCCAACCAAACGCTTGTTTTTGTTTTCTCACAATCCTGTCATCGTTGCAAGTTGTAATTATTTATTTTTTTTATAAATGGTGGTCAACGATGAGTATCGAAATTGGAACCGCGGCGTGGTTTATTTAGCTACAAAACCTGATTGACAAATAGTTTCAACACTGCTGACCTTAAACAACCATTTCGCTAGATATTGATAGGCCTGAAATTCCACGAAATATAGGAAACTGTAAGAGAACAACCACCGAGGGAACTACGAAATGCGTAAACAGAAACGGTGATCATGTGGCAAACTACTATAGAGATAGCGCCTGTCAACGCCGCAAATGCGCAAAAATAATGCATCGAGAAGAGACACTAGTCACAACTAGATCAGCTTATAGATATGCTATAACCAGCTTTATAATTATGTTAATTTTTGGAAAGTAAATTATTCGCGGATTTGGACGCCGCCCAACATTTTTAATATTTTTGGGCTAAAGTGCGAATAATGATTTCTGGTTTATGTGGGTTCTATGTCTCGGAATACATCCTCTTTCTTTGTGGTCTTTATCGAAGCCCAAATATGCCAAACAGTGCCGCTCATTATGAAGAAATCATCAAATGCTGAAATCGCAAATACCCACCCTATACGACAAGAACTACAATAACCCTGTCATTTTCCCTTTAGGAAATTCTGACATCTGGTTATTACAACTGAATTTCTAACGTCGTGGTCACCCCAATTAAACGTTCCTCCTAAACGTCGATTATGGCACCATAAACATGTAGACTGGATAGGAATAAAAAATTTATTTCAAGAGTTCGAATAGCACTAATGTTTTACCTTTGGTAATATTGTCAGTGCAGCCATTCTGGTTTTTTTTTTTAAATATGTAAAAAAACGATCAACTGAAAATTAAGCTGAATTTAAGGCAGCTAGAAACCTAGTTACCTAGTAACAAGCTAAAAAGATCGCGAAAAAAAGGTTAGAGTTAGAGAAGAGTTGTGGCAAGTTTTAAACCAGGGCTTTAGCAATCGGACCCTTTGGTCCTTTGCTTGTAAAGTTGGAAAAAACATCTTAGACAGTAGGAAATCAGATTCAGGCCTAGAATTGTCGCTAAAGTTCTTGAAAACAATAACACTAACAAGTCAGCCGGTCCGGAAGGTATATCTCCCAATTGTTCTCAACTACGATTGTAAATCTCTGCCAAAGCCACTATCATGTTTGTTTCACCGAACTATGTCTTATGGCATATTTCACTCTATCTGGAACACTGCTAACATACAGCCTGTGTCAAAAAAGGGCAGCAAATTGGGCGCTCCAAATTATTGTAAAATCGCTATAGTCTTGGCGCTTTTCAAAGTACTTGAGACCATAATTAACAGTTGGCTTTCAGGGTTTTTTAATTTTATTAATGGAGAATTTTGTTATTTGCTTCAAAATCCAAGTGGTGGTGGATGGTGCAGTGCGACTTTCGTTCCACATATTTTCAATGGTGGCGTCCCTCCGGAATCCGTCCATTTTTCGATTCTTTTTTAATTTTCATCAATGATCCTCTATAAGAAACTATCAACCCAATATACTCTTATGCTGATGACAGCTCACTTTCACCTCTTACTGTTTACCATTTTCTTTATCGCAAAGCGACGTTCTTGCTAAAAGAATGGCTATGAGGATAGCCTTTCGCGAGATCTCAATACAATTCTCGAATATGGTAAAGCCAACAGGGTTAAATTAATTCAATTCCAACAAATCTCAATTCTGTGTTTTTTCTGGCCAAAATGATTGCTTTTTAACATTAATTCTGCAATAACCTTAAAACAGGCAGGTTCAACTCCAATAAATATTTTTGCCCTAGTCAAGGCACAAAAATTATGAACCTGAAAAATACTCTCCAAAAATTATGAACCTGAATGACTCAAAATTCAATTAACGAAATATAATCGTCTTCAAGTAAAATAACTTCTTAAAAAGGTTTAAAATTCTAACCGACCATCAATCTAGTTTCCGACCTGGTAAATTTACTTATTTCTTGCATAGGCGCTCCTTTCATTTTGATAAACATGGAGAATCTTCAGAAACGCTAGATATTCAATCTGGCGTTCCGGAAGACTCTTAATTCTGAGTTCAATTTTTTCTTATCTCTTCGCCAACAGTCTTACATTAAGAATTCTTCATACAATCTTAAACACACCTAAATCCTGCCAATTTAATTTTTTACCGATGTTTTATAATGTTTGGATAATCAAGCCGAAAACCCAGCACTGCCAAAATCCAAGCTAACCTATTTAGAAATTCAAACATTGTCAAATTCAAAGTGACAACGAGTATATTTAGCTAGGTTGTCCTGTACATCCCCATCTGACATCCCAGCTCCTTTTAAATTCTAAAGTAAGAATAGCTATCAAAGCTTTACACGCAATTTTAAGCTTTTTCATTTTCAATCAAAACATAACCAGACTAACAAATTATTATACTTTACAAAGTAAGTTGTCATTAGACCTTATACTAACATATGCATGCGCACTTTTGGCTAACACAGCCGAAACCCACATTAACAAAATGCGAATGGTTCGAAATAAATTTGTCAGAAATGGTCTATCATTTCTTAATTCCCCTTCCATTCAAGAGCTCCAAGAATTAGCCCATTAAAATTGTCTAATTTATGCCACAAATCGAAAACTTCCAAAACCCAAAAATGAGGAAATAAAGCAAATCCAGATGGGTCGGAAAATACATGATGGGTAGCCCATTAAAACTGTGAAATTTATAATGCAAATTAAAATTTTCCAATTTCCAAAAAATACATGAACCAGCTAAAATTGCGATCAATTCGGGTATAACTCGACATCACCTTACTAATCGAATAAGGCCGTTTAGATAGTTCTACAAAATTTCCCTTCGGAATATTAATGCTGTTAGACCAATATGTAAATTATCGTGCTGTGTATTTGTAAAGTTTCTTTCACATAGTGATTTAATCGAGGACTAAATAGGTATTATGCAGTTCGGTGACTCCGGCAAAGAAATTGTTAACTTGTTTTTGAATTCAAAAGAATTCGTTCTTTAAACATACACTTATCATTGCAAGCCCACATAATCCCCAAGTAAGCCTGATACACAGTACAAATTAAATCTTATTTACAGATATAACTCAAGTACTTTTTTGTAATCAGTTTACTTCACGTCAAACCTATTGTAACGTCATTACTAATAATTTTTTTTGTTTCTATATCATTTTGCTTCTATCGATAAGGCAAACACTATAAATTTGACTAATTTAAATTTATTGTCAAGATAAATCATGCAACAACAAAATTTAACAGGAATAATACAAAACTGATTTACAATCGTGAGTTTACATGAATAGCCAAGACACCATCGGGAGCGTTACCAGCCAAATTAATGCTGGCAACACCATTACCTCCAACAGTAACACTTGTTCCTGTACATGAGCTGCCTGATTTTGATCCCGAAATAACATCACAGTATGTACCGGCTGGTAAACAGGTTTGTAATGATTGTGATAGACCACCACTTTCGTTATTGAATGCGATAAATCCTTTGCCACCTCGGCAGAAAGCAATTTGATTATTTCCGTTACTCCACCAATCGTTAATTCCGGTACCAGCTACTGCGTTACTGAATCCAACCATGTTGGAAATTTGTCTCCAACGATGTTCGCATGCCCATCCACCGCCACATGAACCATCAGCATTGATTTGTGGTGATGAAAGATTGCCATTACCATCGGCTGGTGGTCCTTGATCTCCGTCGTTAAAGAAGAACGAGCTCATTATACGTTTAATACCATATGGATGTGCCAACATGAATGCGGTTGCCATTTTATATTGTCTCGATTGTTTGTGTGTTAATACATCGTCACCGCCAGCTCCATGACCACGTTGGTTATCGTGATTATCAACGAATACTAATGCATTGTCAGAAGGTAAGAATCCCCATCCAGTACCCCAGTTGCTTAAATGAGCGAGTTGGGTGCCTCCACGGAATACACGGCCGATTTGAGCTGAGAATTTGAACTCAGTTACTGTTCCAATATGAGTATATTCAGTTCTAGCATAAATCGAATAAAAACGAGTTATTAAATAACAACAAGCAAACGGTAAATAAATTAAACTTACGCTCCGATTGGTTCTCCACCCAAATCTATAACTTCTTGTGTGATAAATGCACGAGCACCTGCTGGGAAACCTTGGTTTGTGTTCAAGTTGTTCAATCGGTTGAAAATTTGTTGGAGATCGCCTGGCCACATGTGCTTGCAAGCATCAACACGGAAACCAGCAACACCCATATCGATCAAACGATTCATCATATCAACAATACGACCTCGAACCCATTCAGATCCTTGATTTAAATCTGGCATACCAACCAAACGGCAATTTCTGACTTGATTAATATCTTGGTATGATCTAATTTCACATGCATAGTTGAAATCATTTGGTCCGTAAGGAACAGCTGGATAATTAGGGCCATTTGAATCGGCATTTGAACCTCCGGTACCAGTATTGTGTCCACCTGCTGCCATATGATTTATAACAATATCAGGATAAATTCGAACACCAACAGCGTTACATCTACGGATCATGTTAGCCAAATCGGTTTCTGATCCTGAACGTGTTTCAAATCTATATGAAACTGGTTGATATCGCTCCCACCATGGTCGACCACCTTTAATACCATTTTCATGTGGTGGAGAAATTTGAACACCGGCGTATCCTTGCGGTGCCAAAAAATTTTCACATTCACTTGCAATATCGTTCCATTTCCATTCGAATAAATGCACCATACCGCTACGATCGCCCCATTGGTTTGGATTCCATTGAGCTAAAGTGCCAACGGCCAACATCAACAATATTAAAACTTTCATTCTTGAGTCACTGTTACACACTATAATGTTACTGCTTGACTGATACTTGGTAACCGCTAGAAAATGGTTTTTATACTAAAATTTGAATTTACCATAAAATCAGTACCCTTTTTATTACACTTACACGTTTATTTATTATTTTATGATAAGTTTTTTGTCGTGTACATCTAATAACATTTAGCCAATCAATTATTTTATGGGTGGTTAGGAGATACGCTTATCTAACTACTTACAGTATTAGTTTATTAGTGATAATTTTTAATTTTTGGTTCTCGACAATAAGTACTTGCACTTGATTCTACTTTTCTCCTGTACTATACAGGTCTTCATAAAGTAGATTAATGCAATAAATTTTGCTCTTAGTTTTAATGTTAAATAAAACATAGAAAACTAGTGACTGTCACCGGTCGTATAGCGATGGCTCAGAGACTGGCTTACCAGGAAAATAGAATAATTACATCTTCCACCGGTGGCCGA
The DNA here is from genome assembly GCA_963556175.1 of Tipula confusa. Taxonomy (NCBI): domain Eukaryota; kingdom Metazoa; phylum Arthropoda; class Insecta; order Diptera; family Tipulidae; genus Tipula; species Tipula confusa. Next base: position 63,168,275 of record OY744476.1, read on the forward strand.
TTTGTGTGTAAACAAACGTTCGTTGGGCTGACGTTCACCAATCCGTAACAAATGGTTTAAAAAAGGTGTCTTTAGAGACGCGGTTAGATAGTGGCTGATACTTGTAACTATGTTGATTGACTGTTGACATATTTTAATTTCCTGAAGTCAAATTGACATAACCCGAATTACTTCGTAAAGTGATTGATTGCTATATACGTAAAGACTTACCTCAATGGGGTTTATTGCAGGCAATCAATTATGCCAGAATGAAGGTATATGGTATTGGTCAGTATACGAGATAACAATAACAAAACTGTCATTAAATAATCAACAGTATCAATCATCGAACTGACCGTTGACAAAAAACGTAATATGCCACTATCGGAAATTTGGATCTCAAAAAATATGTTAAGTATACTCAAAAAATTTGAGCTCAATTGACTTCTTTGCCTTGGGCGCAAGATTTATATAAAATAACAAATAATTTTGTTTAGTATTTTAATTTGAAAGGCATTAACGTTTGAGCCCATTTGTGCTTATATATGTTAGTTGGTACCATAATTTGTATAATAATTCAAATGATTTATGAGTCACATCAGTACATCTGTAGTAGATCTGCAAAAACAGAATCAAATCTCGATGGTGGAAGATTAGGAAATTATTATTGGTTATTATTTCATTGCCACTTACAGATGATTTATTTAAATAAGTTTGGCTGAGGATCTTCAGTACGCATTAACTAAAAATGCATACTTGGAATTAGAATTAGGGTTTTCTTAAGTTAAAGTTCAGATGCTGTTTCAATAATTTGATGAATAAAACGAAATGGTTCACAAAAAATGTTTAGCGATCTCTTCGATGTTATACTGGTTCTAAATACTTGAATTAGTATGCAGTCTTCAACAGTGTAAGAGTTGTGCTTGGTAGAACCGCTATATGTACGTCATAATATGCCAAATAATTTTAAAGACACAGTGTCTTTTTCAGAATAGAATTAAAAATTGCGAGAAAAATATATCTTCATCGTATATGCAATGAATCAAAGAATCTTAAAAAAATACGTGGATTAAATGGAAAATTATAACGATAGTTAAATTTATTGGCATTAATTAATATAACATAGTCAAATGAATGTAGACATGGCTTTTAAGTTTTTTTTACAAATTATCATAATTTACAAACGTGAGTTAACGTGGATAGCCAAGACACCATCTGGAGCGTTACCAGGCAAATTAATATTGGCAACACCGTTACCTCCAACAATAACACTTGTTCCTGTACATGAGCTGCCTGATTTTGATCCCGAAATAACATCACAGTATGTACCGGCTGGTAAACAGGTTTGTAATGATTGTGATAGTCCACCACTTTCGTTATTGAATGCGATAAATCCTTTGCCCCCACGGCAAAAAGCAATTTGATTATTTCCGTTACTCCACCAATCGTTAAGTCCGGTACCAGCTACCGCATTACTAAATCCAACCATATTAAAAATCTGTCTCCATCGATGTTCGCATGCCCATCCACCGCCACATGAACCATCAGCATTGAAGGATGGTGATGCAAGATTGCCATTCCAATCAGCCGGTGGTCCTTGATCTCCATCGTTAAAGAAGAACGAGCTCATTATACGTTTAATACCATATGGATGTGCCAACATGAATGCGGTTGCCATTTTATAGGGTCTCGATTGTTTGTGTGTCAATACGTTATCACCGCCAGCACCATGGCCACGTTGGTTATCATGATTATCAACGAATACTAATGCATTATTAGAAGGTAAAAATCCCCATCCAGTGCCCCAATTGCTCAAGTGAGCGAGTTGAGTGCCGCCCCGGAAAACGCGACCGATTTCAGCTGAGAATTTGAACTCTGTTACTGTACCAATATGAGTGTACTCAGTTCTGAAATGAATTAATTATTCACTATCAATATTAAAAATTTATAAAATATATTTTCCTACGCTCTAATTGGTTCTCCACCCAAATCAATAACTTCTTGTGTGATGAATGCACGAGCACCTGCTGGAAAACCTTGGTTTGTATTCAAGTTGTTCAATCGGTTGAAAATTTGTTGGAGATCGCCTGGCCACATGTGCTTGCAAGCATCAACACGGAAACCAGCAACACCCATATCGATCAAACGGTTCATCATATCAACAATACGACCTCGAACCCATTCAGATCCTTGATTTAAATCTGGCATACCAACCAAACGGCAATTTCTGACTTGATTAATATCTTGGTACGATCTAATGTCACATGCATAGTTGAAATCATTTGGTCCGTAAGGAACAGCTGGATAGTTAGGGCCATTTGAATCGGCGTTTGAACCTCCGGTACCAGTGTTGTGTCCACCTGCTGCCATATGATTTATAACAATATCAGGATAAATTCGAACACCAACAGCGTTACATCTACGGATCATGTTAGCCAAATCGCTTTCCGACCCAGAACGTGTTTCAAATCTATATGAAACTGGTTGATATCGCTCCCACCATGGTCGGCCACTTTTAATACCATTTTCATGTGGTGGAGAAATTTGTACACCGGCGTATCCTTGTGGTGCCAAAAAATTTTCACATTCACTTGCAATATCGTTCCATTTCCATTCGAATAAATGCACCATACCACTACGATCACCCCATTGGTTTGTGTTCCATTGTGCCAAGGCCCCAACAGCCAATGTCAACAAAATAATTAATTTCATTTCAACGTTTCCTCACTATTTGTCCACACGTTGCTTTTTAATAACGTATTGACGATTCGATATACTTTTACGGATTTATATACCCACATTTTATCAGAGACTAAAGAGTCGATTCATTGATTCGTAATTCACTGACCAGTAAAATATTTTATTTTAATCAGTTTATTTATTTGTTTCATAATTTTTTTTGCAAAAGTCAGTTGCGTCAACCAATCGTAAACAGTCAGATAACATGAAAATGCATTCTAATCGTGTCAATGGGTTTTAAGATAAAGTCACGATATGAAAATGTTAAATAAACCTAAAACTATTTCCCTATTTAGTTTTTTGCCAAATAATTTTCGAATTTCAGCAACTAATTAAGAATAATTAAAATAATTTAATTTTATGCAATTTTTAGAATATGTCTAGATACAAATCTAATTGATATCATATTCAACGTGTGAGACCTTAACACTCACTAAAAATACAAAGCAATTGATTAGATATAGTATTTATCAACTTGTTAGACGAGTGCAAGCTGACTTTTATTTGTTTTTATAAATAAATAGAATTCCCAGTGTTAAGTACGCCTACGATAATTGAAAGCAATACTTTTATCAAAGTTATTTCATATCTGAATGATTAAAAAAAAATTTGTAAAAATCCACATGCAATTTTCTAGATATCATCTATCTATCTTTCAGTTTTATCTGAAGCAGGTAGCAATGCACGGGCACTCGAATCGAAAATCAAAAATTAATATTTGCACAAAAATGCACATTTGATAACATGCATAATGTTCAGGGTGCATTAAGTTACTGATACACGATATAGTCAAAATATTTCAAGCCACTTAACAAAATGAAATGAGCAAAGTGTAAATGAAACGCGTGTGAGTGATTTGCAATATAGTAGTAGGCCAAATTTCATTCTCATATAAAGCTGCAACTAGACGATTGCAAATAAACAACAAATGTAATTTTCAAATGTTTGACGAATATTCGTAAAATATTTACGAATATTGCCTAATTCTAGTTGAACATGCCTTATGACATAAACAATTGCTGAACACCTTTGGCTCTTATAGTACCTAGCACCGCTCGCGGCACTTTAAAGGCGAATAGAGCGAACAGAGTAAGAATGTAACCTTGATTGCATATTCGTCATTTGTTTTGTGTCGACTCTTTGATTTTGAGGACAAAGAAAACTGGGAATAGTACAAGTAAATCCAGTAGTTCCTTAACAACGTTGCCATTTAGTCAAATTAAACAGATTTAGTCTGTTACAAGTCTTTCAAGATTCCAACCTCCGTATCATTTCCTTCTTTTAAGAGGCGACTAAATCGTTGGACTACTGGGCAGGCAACTCACATCCGTAAACAAATCACCTGTTCCGGATGTTTAACATATATTGCCGATCCTGCGAATTTCGAGAAAAGCATTTGACAGAAATGACAAAGACTGTTAGCAACGATGGTTCTTCGAGATAGAACACACTTAGTTTTTTCTTGTTATCTAGAACAATACAAAGGGCTGGCACAAAAACAAAATCACTTTATACGGTAATAACCAGCTTAGGCCTGTAAAAACCAAATAATATTATTTTTTATACAACAAATTTTAACCATGGCTGTGACGATAGCGTACAGTATTTTGACTTGATTTAAATCTTTGATTGTCTGCGACTGTTAAAGTTATAAGATAAAGAAACCTAAATCCAATCGAACAAATTTGTTAATTGAGTAAGAGTAAACTACATCAGTCAATTAAAAAAATTAATTATTACATAATTATAATTATATTTCGTTAAAGCGTTTTCTAAGTCACAATGTGAACGTTTGATAAATCAATAGATAATCAATCACCAGCAAATTATTACCAGCAATAAAACGTATCAAGTACACAACAGCTCATTACAAGTAGGTGATTAAAATGAAAACAAATTATAAAATGCGCTAGATAATAAAAATTAGGTACTATATGAATTTGATTCTTTACTTGATCATTTTTAATTGTACTTGTTTATGGCACCATTGAAAGATTAGGATTTTTATCAAACACTGCACGATTATTACCGGTAATAATTGTGGCACTGTTTTAAGTTTAAAAATTATACCACCAACAAATTGTACGATAAAGTATTTAAATTTATTGCATACAATGCTCAAGAAACGTGAACAGTAAATGGCGAAACTGATGCAAAATTTACACAGATATCTTTTAGAATTATCTCTTACACAAATTTCAGTCAAACAGGGGACGCGATAATATGGCGATAAAATGAGACAAGTCATTGCTCCAGCAATACTGGTTTGATGTGGAATTTGGTTCTCCTAATGGATTTAACAGTTAAAATTGTTTTGACCAATTATGATTTAAGCCATATACCTCCCGATCTAAACGCCGAGTAGATTATTAATTAGAAATTAACTTTAAAAAGTTATATCGTGTAACCTTGCAGGCCAATATACATGTATGTTCCTAGTAATTAAGTTGTTAACGAACTTCGAGTGCAACGACTTTTATATAACATTCAAGCCATAAAACAATTCGCCTTGTTTAACCCAAAGCTGACGAAAATGATACTGTATCACAAGAAATTGACAGTAAACGTGAATTTCTCAGTCCACTGATGCAGTGAACCGATCACCGAACCATTTCTGACTTATAATTTTTAAGAGCAGAAACTTTACTGTAAATGGTCGAGTTAAATTGTTAAGCGATTTTGATTCATCATACAAATTAAGTAGTTCGTTGTAAACAAAAATAATTTCTTATTTAGAACTTGATTTTATGAAACTATTATTTTGTTAGTAAGATTTTTATGCTTTGTTCAATTGTTAACCACTCTAATTAAAATCATCCATCTTATTTATCGCTCGACCGGTGACTTACATGGCCTCCTTGATATAAATAAAAAATTATAAATCAGAAAATAGCATTATAATATGGTATCGTTTATATGATATCACCCTTTACGTGGAATTTCATAACCTTTTAAAATAACAGCATGACTATTATAGAGATAAACAATGCCAGATTAATCAGACATATCTCGCTGGAATTAACGATCAAGTTAATAAAAAATATATATGTGTAGTTAACTCGAGAATCAATAATATCGATTAGCATTGATTAAAAAGATGATAAGTTATACATTTTAATATAATTTTAGTATTTAGTACTTCTATTCTACAACAGAGAACGCCTATTCAAATGTTTCTTTCATTTATATTTTGATGTTTTTTTTTCGTCACAAATGGCACATGGGTAATTCCCTAAAACAATTTAAATTCTTTAGTTTTACATTAACTAATTAAGATATATTAGGCTAAAATATAAAACTAGTCAGTTCATGATAGAACTACTTATTAGGTTGAGAATAACATCCCAGTAGAAGCTAATTTGCAAGTCAGAAACAAGTTTAATTCTAAAGTACCAAACAATTAATGCCTTAATACTTTAATAATTTATTTAGGGTTTCGCTCACCATGATTAAGTTAAGTTGGTGAGTGAACACTACTTTTTTCCAATTAAACATAAATTTAGCTTTCGGTCAACCAATTACAGAACCCAACTGGTTTAAAAAAAATTATCATTTTGAAATTGCCCAAAGAACAAACATCTACCGCAAGAACCAAATTATTAGAAATTTGATTAATATCAAAAAAAGATTAACTAACACCTAACTCCAAGAACTAATGAGCACTAAATAAACATCACATACTACAAAATGTATCACGTTCTATGCTTGCAAGAATATCTTTGTTGAGATTAATCATGCAGATGGAATTCTATACAGATGGAAATATGTTTAGCATGTTGATCGTTTAAAATGACAAAAATTTAATCGATATTGGCCTACTATATCTTATATTTTCCAATGGCATCGAAGCTTAGCTTGTTAAAATCGAAATAATTGCGCTTAAAATTTAAAGCTATTCTTCATGTAAAACTGCAAGGATATAGAAACTTTAAAATCATTTTGTTCTTATTGAATATCCTAATTTAATTCAATATTCTAGAACGATCCAATGGCTGTTACATTCAATTGTTATACTGTATAATACCTGAAAATTTTATATAACAAAGAAGTCATTTTGGTCTAAGAAAACTTAGAACTATATTAGCAGGTCTTAGAAAACTTAGCAATTCTGGAAAACGAAATTTTCAATGTTTAACATTTTTTAAAATGGAAGAAAAATCCCATATGTTGCTGAAAATTTTCAATGTTTAAATTTCAAAATTAATGTAAAGTTTAACGGTTCTTATTTAATAGTAATTTGTAAGATTTTTGAATTTGTGAACGTGCTAATGGTCATATGGAAATGTTCGTATGGATTACGAAAATTTTGTGTATCCCAACTATGCGAATAAATTGAATCGATAATGCTTTATTTTCTAATCCTTGAAACTCGACAATTCTATGAGCATTATTGACATTTCACTAAACACATCAACTTTATTTTAAAACCCTTATCAACAATTACTATTATTATACATTATTTTTCTTCTTGACAAACAATTGAGATGCTCGTTCCGTCTCTCAAATTATCTTTACAGTACACTCATATCAGTCTCAATTTACTATTCAAGTGATAACTACTACTAATGTTAAAATTGTGCAACAAAATATTAAATATGATCAATTTACTTGTATTATCCATGGTATTACTCAGTTCGATAGTTCACGGGCAACATGATCCGCATAGCTGGCCAAATCGTAGTGTAATTGTACATTTAATGGAATGGAAATGGCTTGATGTTGCTGATGAATGTGAACGATTTTTAGCTCCGAAAGGTTATGCTGGAGTTCAAGTACGTATTATAAATTGTATAAATATATGTATATAAATATATATATCTAATGTGTATGTGTGTGTAATTCCGATTACAAATTGTTTAAAGGTATCCCCAGCCGCTGAAAATATTATTTTAGAAGGACGACCGTGGGATGAACGATATCAAACTGTATCCTATAATATTATTACTCGGTCAGGAAATGAAAATGATTTTGCTAACATGACAATTCGGTGTAATGCGGTTGGTATTCGTATTTATGTGGACGTCATATTAAATCATATGACAGGAAATGAAGATAGTGCAATTGGAACCGGTGGTTCGATAGCAAATCCACACACACGTAGTTATCCAGGAATACCGTACGACAATTCCGATTTCCATCCACCATGTTCAATCGACAATTGGAACGATCCGTTTCAAGTTCGAAATTGTGAATTAGTTGGACTACATGATTTAAACCAAACAATACCGTTTGTACAAGATCGCATGGTCGAGTATCTAGAACGATTAATTGATTTCGGAGTTGCAGGATTTCGTATTGATGCAGCAAAACATATGTGGCCTAAAGATTTAAGCATTATTTTCGGATGTCTTAAAAATTTAAATACCAAATATGGTTTTAAACCAAATTCCAGGCCGTTTGTGTATCAAGAAATTATCGATTATGGAACTGAACCAATTTCGAAATATGAATATACACCCTTAGGACTTGTGACCGAATTTAAATACTCGAATGAAATTAGTCGAGCATTTCGTGGTGATAATGCATTAAAATATTTAAAAACCTGGGGTGAAGAATGGGGTTTCGCACCATCAAATCATGCTCTAGTATTTGTTTGTAATCACGATAATCAACGAAGTGATAACTTAATTTTAAATTATAAATCGTCCAAGGCTTACAAAATGGCAATCGCATTTGCAATGGCACATCCATTTGGCGTTTTACGTATTATGAGTTCGTTCGCATTTGATTCGGCTGAAACTTCACCACCGACGGATGAAAATGGTAATTTAATTTCCCCATCGATCAATGCTGACGATACTTGTGGAAATGGTTATATATGTGAACATCGATGGCGACAAATCTATAATATGGTTAGTTTTAGAGTGGCTGTCGAAGGAACACAAATTAATAATTGGTGGGATAATGGCAATAATCAAATTTCGTTTTGTCGAGGAAATAAGGGTTTTATCGTATTTAACGGTGATCGTTATGAATTGAGAGACAATTTTAAAACATGTCTTCCGCCTGGAACGTATTGTGATGTAATTTCAGGATCAAAAATCAATGGTAAATGTAGTGGAATTGAAATTAAAGTTAATAATGATCATGGTGCAGAATTCTTTTTGCCCGCATCATTTTATGACGGCATGATTGCAATTCATGAAAATGTATGTATTTTATATAATTTTCAATAGGTACGGGTAATATTTAATAATTATTATTTATTTTTTAGTCACGATTGTAAATCAACAAATCGAGACACGAGCCAATAATATTTGATTATAGCAAAACATGACAAAATGCAATATTTTAAGATTAATGTAATATAGTTCTTTTTTTAAATATATAAGTTCATAATATTTAGATTTTTTATTTAATTTGCAAAGTCTAGCCACAACAAGTTACTTAGTAGCTAAATTAACTGCAAAAAAATTTGCGAAGAGATGTTAAAGATTTACATTACTTCATTAAGGTGTGGTTTTAAGATGTTAAAGAAATTTTTTGATGATAAACTAAAATATAATTTTTTTTGAAAAAGCTTTTTAGCGACATGCTTTTAATATTGAACTAAAAACTAAGTGAAATTTGTGGCGGTTTTGGCATAATAATCCTCAAATAGGGCTACTGGCGTCCAAAATTTGAAATATTTTAAAATTCAAGTATTCAACAACATAAATAAGAAATAATTAACATGTGAACAATGAAGTAAAGTTTTCAGATTAAAAATCATTCAGATAAAATAAATTTGTTAAATTTCTTATCTGATTAGCAGTCATTGTTTATATTCAAATATTAATTTAAATTCTGCTAAGCGGCAACTTATCATTAGAAAACGTTAGATTACAAGTTACACTTCGTATTCTTAGTAAAATAATCAGATTTAGATGTGTTGTATCTAATAACTTTGATGTTTCTCTTGATGATCAGTTGATTCCAGTTCACTTTATATCCATTTAAGCACTAATAATATATTTACGCACTGATGGATGGACGATTTGAGTTAATATTGTTCGTGTAAAATGCAACTTCGATATAAATTGTTTTTGTGTATATCGTAAATAAACGATTATTTATCAAATCTATTTATTTTGGGATTTTGCCAAACAATAAAAATAACATAAACATCTACATATGTATTCTACGTTAAGATGTATATAAATAAGAAGTTTAATATTTTTAAATAGATTTACTTTTGTTTAATTTCATTAAAAAATAAATATTTATTATATGAATAACATTTTATGTTTCTTTTTATTTCAATGGGATTTTTATCTCAAAACAACAAACTAAGATTCACGTGTACCAATAAAGGTTAACACATATCTGCAAATTACAAATCACTTAAGTGAACGATCTAGTTCGTTAATTGTAAATAAATTGTCGTTTAACGCCAAAACAATGAAAACGCAAGAGATTATTTTCTGCTAGAAGATCAATCAGCGTAATCAATTACAAGCTCGAGACTAGGTAGCCTAAATTACGAAATAACAAAAAAAAATTATTTACATATTGGTTTATTATAATATTTATTTTTATCAACCTTACGCTAAAAATTATTCAATTTAAATTACTTTTTTTTTCTCATTTTATTTTATTTATTTTCATTAATATTATTTTTTTTATTTATTAATATTTTTACATTAATTATTTTTCCGTTTTTTTTTTCATTTTCCTTTTCATTTTTTTTTTAATTTAAGTTAAGTTATTTCAATTAATAAAAAAAATCAGAGGTTTTTTTATTTTTTTTTTTTTTCGTATTTTACAAATTAAAAATATAGAAATTATACGTAAATTTAAAATAAAATAATTATTTAATCTTAATTTTTTTTAAGATTTTGCTGTTTCTTATTTTTTTTATATGTATAGTATGTATATTTATAATTTTTTTATAAACTTGTTTTACTACTTAATAATTTTATATTATAAATGCGTAAAAATAAAATAAAATGTATAAACGAATAATATTATATAATTTTAAATATATATATATATATATATATATATATATATATATATATATATATATATATATATATATATATATATATATATATATATATATAAATATATATATATATATATATATATATATATATATATATATATATATATATATATATATATATATATATATATATATATATAAAAGCAAATATTTTGTCATGTTCGCACAGATAAAAAAAGAGGATATGTGGTATAGTTTAAATTTGAAGTTATTTGATTAGATTAATTATAAAATCATAATATAAATTAAAGACGAAAAACACAAAATTTTCCAATTTATTTGTTTTTCTTTTTTTTCATGTGACTATTTCAAAATCGTTGTTATATTCCATGATTAGTTAACGTAGTGGCAACAAAGGTTAAATTTATCACACAAGTTTAGTTGCACAGAAATAATTATGGAGTTTCGAGTAGTCTGAAATCAATGGATTGTAATCACTTTCAGGTTTTTTACAATTTTTAAAATGTACCAATTTTCATTTTTAATTAGAAACTATATTTTTAATCTACTTTTGATGAAAAATCGAATAAGGCAAAAATATAACAAACAGAAAAATTTAAAAATTAACTTTTAATATTTTCTTTACAAATTATGATTTTTGTCTTAATCCATTTTAATATATTGTTCGTTTCTGATAAACGATTACGCTAAAAAGATAGTTTTTATTTAAAACTGAACAGGTAAAACCATTATAGTACGGCTAAGTTATAAATATATGTTTTTTCAAACTAACAGAAATGTTATTATTATAATCACAGTCAACACGAAATCATAATATACATATAACAAGAAAATCTGTTTTTTGTTTTTTTAATAATATTTACTAAAAACACACTCAAATGAAGAACCTCTAAAGTAGTAATTTACTTACATTTTAATCCTATTCGCGTTAAATTGTTGCCGATCGAAATGTTTATATATTAATAAATTAAATAAGACGTCTCTTGATGTCAATGCAGAAAGTTAAGAATCCATTCGTTTTTCAATATCTTAATTATTTTAACACACAGATTTAAAAAAAAAAAAAGAAAATTTCATTTCCCATAAGCCACAGAAATTATTATTTTTTTTTTGTTTTCATACATATAATTTAATCACAAAACTTTTATATTTCTTATTTAGTTATTTTTTGTTTTTCTTTTTTAATATAAAATTACAGCAAATATATATATTTTTTTTTTTTTGTTTGTTAAGTATATATAAAATACGAATATTTTATTTTAAGAAATCAAGAAATAAAATGTAATATTGTTATTATCAAGAGTTAATAATCATAAAATTGTTGTAAACCAAAAAAGCTAATATTCTTGGATTCGTAAAAATAAAAATGAAGTCTACATAACAAAATATTTACGAACACCTTATAAATCGGTATTTGTTATCTAAGCCTATCTATTTATTTCTTGATTTTTAGTTTAAATAAATTCTTTTGCACTAAATACTAATTTTTTTTTTTATAAAAAACCTCATATTTAATTCATTCAAAATAAATTGAAACCCAAAAAATTGTCTTTATTATAAATAAAGTACAGAAAAATATATATATATGTATATAAAAAAAAAAGAAAATTTTAGAGTTTTTCTTTTTGTTTGTTTGTAATATTTAAAATTACTAATTTTGTTTTTGTTTTTTAAATATTAATTTGAATAATAATAATTAGAATTAATTAATATATAATAATAGACATAAAAAAAAATTTAAAAATATATTTTAATATACTTAAAAGATGAGGGGACGATTTTTCTTTTTAATTTGTTATTTTTTATAATGAAAAATTGATTTCAGATGTTATTTATTTTATTATTATATTAAAATGTTTTTTGATGTTTGTTTTATGTTTAATTAAAATTTATTTAGGATTTCGTGACTCACCGCCCACATTTTGCCCACGAATTCTTATCGATGATCGTCGCTCCGGTGTATCGTAGGGCCGTGATGAATTTGTTGCCATTGGCTCATCGCCTGTATTATTTACTGCTATTTGATTTATTCGTCGCGTAGTCGTTCCATCATTTTCATCATTTTTACTATTAGCACCACGTGGGCCACCAAATTTCAACATATTCCAATCGAATACATAATCATATGTGAAACCTTGTCTATGAAATAGGGTACGGAAAATTTTACGCAAATACACATAATCGGGACGCTCGTCAAAATGTAATTGGCGACAATATTTCAAATATGTTGGAAACTCTGGCGGAAAACCTTTACACAGTTCATCGATTGGAGTCGATAATTTTTTTTCTGAAATTCTTTCGTATTTTTGTCTTTTATTCGCCGCTTTTAAACCTTGCCATGGAAGAGTACCCAAATTGAAATACATTAATACATAACCGAGTGATTCTAAATCATCTCTTCGCGATTGTTCGATACCTAAATGTGTATTAATTGATGCATAACGAGCGGTTCCAGTCAAATTTTTATTTTCCCGATAAGAAATGTGTTGATTTGTTCGCGAATCACGATACTTTTTCGCTAGTCCAAAATCAATAATGTAAACCAAATTACCTCGTTTACCTAAGCCCATTAGAAAGTTGTCCGGTTTAATGTCACGATGTATAAAATATTTTGAATGTATATAATCAATGCGTGTTATCATTTGATCAGCAAGCAGTAAAACGGTTTTCAATGAGAAACGTCTCGAGCAAAAATTAAACAAATCTTCTAGCGATGGTCCAAGTAATTCCATAACCATAACATTGTAATCACCTTCACTACCACACCATTTAATTTGAGGTATACCAAGTCCACCTTGCATCATTTTATAAAATTTACTTTCTATATGTAGCTGAGGATGTTTTGTTTTTATACATTCTAATTTAATAGCGACTTCTTCGCCAGTCGATATACTTGTACCAAGATAAATGTCACCAAATGAGCCGGAACCAATTTTTCGTCCGAGACGATATTTATTGCCGACGCGTAATTCCATGTTTGTGTGTGTGTGCTTTTGTGATTTAAATTATATTGGATTTATTTTTACTATCAAAATTTTCTAGATTTTTAGACGCTTCCAAAAACTAGAAATAAAAGAAATTAAATAAAAATTAGTAACGTTTTAAATTTTACGTTTTAAACGTGTGAAATTAATGGCTCAAACATTACGATATTGGATGGAAATTCGAGAATTTTCTCGAGAACAGAAGCGTTAAATCATTATTCAATAATTATTACATTTTTTATTAGTACATAAATTATTATTTAACAAATATCTTAACCTTTGAGAGAAATGAAACCATAAAATGTTATCAATTGCTTCTTAATACTTACTGAATGAAACGTAATTACCCCTTAAGAGAATCGAATAAACTGAAAAGGATCAAAACGGCAATAAATGAAAATTACCATTTGTGAAACAATAAAACGAATCCATACAATTTAGCTTTACTTTCATTCCATACACACGACACGTTTTTTTATATATAAGACAAATAAATATTTCTAAAAATTAGTTTTTTTTTGTAAATAAATATATGTTTAAATCCAATAATTAATACACAAATTTTGAAAATTAAAATTTAAAAAAAAAATAAAAACTATAAATTTAAAAACACTATTTAGCTTGCTTGGATTGGAAATATGTCAAATTAATTCAAATCTCATGAAAGGATGATTTGAAAAAATACTTTATATTTTTACATTGATTTACGAACATTACAAAAATACTGCACTTTAATCTAAATATATTCGATTTAAGAATCAATCCTTTTTATGGTCGAATAGTAATATAGTGACATAATTAACTAAATTATTCTATAAAATTCTGTGTATATAAACTGTGTAATATTTCAAACGACAAAATATAAAAACAAAATTGAAAATAAAACTATGTTTGTAGTTTATGTTTTGAGCCAACTAGGACATTCACCTACAACTACCTAATAATTGGTTAACGGTGGGTACGAACCGTATTATAAATGTTTTGAAAATTAATTTCTTAGGTAAATAACATAATATCTGTATTATAGTTTTATTTACGCAAATGATTACAAAATTTTGAACTTTGGTGACAGAATTCTTTATGAAACTGTGACGTTGCAATCGGCAATTGAATCACCCATTTTAATAGACTTCCAACAAGTTTAAGAAGAAATAGTTTTTTGGAGCGGCTTTTATGTGTCGTTTGATAAAATCCTACTAAACTACGTAGAATGACTACGTAGAACTACTAAAAGGATCTAACAATTTACGTATACAGAGAAGATAACAAAAACAAATTGGATAACTTTCGTAATACGATAAAACAAATGTTATAAAATTAGACCATTTCATTCATGAAATACACGTTACAATCGGCTAGTTTTTACTGTATAATTTGGATGGATTTATTTTTGTATTTTCTTCAAGAGTACAAAAAACTAAAATTGTAAAAATATATATAAATACATTTATGTTTTAGATAGATCAAAAATAAAATCTAATTAAATTTGAATTAAGAACTATTAGAAAAATGATTTGTGGAACTTGATCTATATCGAGGTGCCATTGAAGAAAGAACTTGGAAAGGTAGTTTGTTAAAAAGTATTTGCATTTTTAATAAATTGATGAATGTTAATATGTATCACTATTAAAATTTACTGTTCCGCAATTAATAAAAGGATGGCTAGTACTTCTAGGGTTTCAACAGTTAGTCGACTTGTATCACCGTATAGTGTAAGTGTTTCGTATAATTTCGTTGTCGTCGATTTTCTTATCGTATATGAATCACATATCGTATGAGTAGTGAAATAATCCTTAAAATAAGGGAATTCCCCAACTTTTAATAAAAAATTAAATAAAAAGATCTTAGATTTAAAAAAAATGTTTATCTACAAGGCAATTCACCTAGACGAGAAAAAAAATGTTAGAAAGAAAATCTGGGTCTGTTAAAAAATGTCAATAATTAAAATAGACAGCAATGTCCGAAGTATATTAAAAGCTAAACAGCGAGCGCAGTGTCAAATCGTATCGATTGGGTAAAAAATATCAAGTCGATTCAAAAACTATGAAAAAATATTTAATAAAAAAGAATATTAAAGCGAAAAAGTCAAAACCAGCAACCCCAGACCATCAAAAAATTATAATTATAATCAAAATTATAAACAAAAGCGTTGTCGCAGAAGTATTTCACCGATAGATCAAGTTATAAATGTATGATGGATGACGAGTTATTATTTTACTTGCAACCAAAATATTATTTGGAGTATACAAACCACAAAACACGTTTTAGCGCCCTCTCACTACGCTAAAGCAACAATGTAAAATTGAAAACTTTTAAATTGAACTTTGAAAAATTAAAGCATTTTGGGCGAATTTGAAAAGAATGGTATACAGCAACGGATATCGTGCAAAAAAATGTTGAAAAACAAATCGATATGTATACGTTATAAACATAAAATAGCACCTAAATTAATGGCCATAGAACGATTTTTTTTTTACAGTTTAATGATTGCCCTTAAAAATTAAAGAACTAGTCGGATATATTATAAATAAAAAATTTAACATTCGACATAATTTATTTAAGCATCCTGATTATACAATGTAGAAACGTCACTAACATGCTGCAATTAAAAATTGGCCCTAGTTTCAAAATCCAGGCGAGTCTTGCGAAACGAAAAGTACAACAGTTACTTTTTGATATCAGTGACAGGTTGATAATCAATTCTGGAACATGAAGTTATAAGCTTGATTAGACTACAATTATGGTATAGCCGAATGGAACAATAAAGAAAATTTAATAAGACTAAATTATACCTTCAGACCTGGATCTTTGCCATTCGAGAAAATCGGTGCTGAACTCGATACTTGGAATATATCAAATACTGTACATATGTTCGGATTTACAGTGGGTTTAAGCAGCAGCAATCCAAAATATGCGAGCACTACACCAGTGTGTAAGAAAGGTCACTGGTAAAATTACAAACATACCACCTATAAGGGACGCTAATGGTCAAGTACTAACAACAGATGAAGCGCAGTTAAAGAGATGGAAGGAGTATTTCGAAGATGTCGTCGCCGACCCCGAAAATCTCCAGTCATCAATTGACATTAATAACGAAACTAGCAACACCCATCCACTAACGGAACGGGAAGTTAAGATGTCATTAGTAGACTGAAGAGCAATAAGGCCGCTGGAACAGACAATTTAACCGCCAAAATATTCAAAGGAGATTCATCTACAACTGCAAGCATATTAACACCAATAATCCAAGAAGTCTGGAATTCTGGGAGAATACCACTGAAATGGAAAGAAGGCTTGATAATTACGATACCCAAGAAAGGCGACCTAAGAGAATGTAGGAACTGGCGAGGTATCTCCCTCCTCAACACAACAACAAAGGTACAAACCAAGCTGGATTTAACCAGGAAGAATTTGCACTGATCACATCAACAGAATCCATATCATCACTGAACAATCCAATGAATGGAATTCACCATTGTATATGCTCTTCGTCGATTTCGAAAGCGCATTCGATACGATAAACAGGAACGCAATATGGCAGACATTTTGTGAAATGGGCATCCCAAAGAAATTAATTGAACTCATACAAGAAATGTATCGAGATGCTGGGAACCGAATTCAATACAAAGGCAAACACAGTGAGATATACTACAACACTCGAGGAGTAAGGCAAGGTTGCGTACTCTCACCAATGCTGTTCCTAATCGTATTAGTCAGTGTAATGCGGAAAAATAACAAGCCCCCTAATGGCATTCAATGGGGGTTAACTGGTAAACTCAATAATTTGGACTATGCAGACGACATATGCTTGCTCACACACAAACACTCCGACATGCAGCAGAAAGTGCAACAGCTATCAGATCTAGCTAACGAAGTTGGTCTCAAGATTAATATCAATAAAACGAAGACGATGAGACTCAACACAAATATAACCACACCGATGCACCATGCCAACGAAAGCAGGTGAAACAGAAGAATACATACACAAACGTATAAATAAAGCCAGAGATATATTCAACATGCTACACTAAGTCTGGAATACTTCTTTCCTGTCACGCAAGACCAAAGTACGAATGTTCAACTCATGTGTGAAATCAGTACTATTGTATGGGTGTGAGACATGGAAGCATACAGGAAAAATCATACAGAAGCTACAGGTGTTCGTAAACAAATGCCTTTGACGAATACTTAAGTGCTTCTGGCCTAACACGATTAGTAACATCAATCTGCACAGAACAAAATGTCAGTCAGACATTGAGACCGAAATAAAGCGACGAAAATGGAGATGGATTGGCCACACACTGAGAAAGGCATCAAGTGATATAACGAGGATGACTTTAGACTGGAACCCGCAAGGAAAAAGAAAGGTTGGAAGGCCAGCAATGCAATGGAAGAGTACGATGCTAGCAGAGGCAAAACACCTGGGAAAATCATAGGCGGAAATTAAAGCAATAGCTCCAAATAGAGTAAGATGGTTCAGAATAGTAGACACCCTATGCTCCTAAATTGGAAATACAGGAAAAAAAAAGAAATTGATCTTCTAGGGTTGGTCGAAATAATTTGGAGCTCTTAATATACGACCAGGAGACTTTGTGGGAGACTATCTTTACAGCTTAATATAGCGAACAAATTATAAATCTAAGTAACGAAAAGCTAAAGCTATACATCCTGTTTACTAAAAAGAAGATTGCTTAAAATTAGAAAACTATCATCTTGGAGATTTACTCCTCTAGTCAATACTGATAAGCTGAAACTGTACGATCAGACCCTTACAGATCTTAAGGATAAATATAACTTGCACAGTATAACGATGGTGCAGAATTTCTAAAAGAGCCACAATTTAAAACGCGCAGAGCTCGGTGACAGCAAAAAATGTATCCTCAGCGTAGACGAAAACAATTCTTTAGGGTTTCTAGAACTTTACAAAAAGGTGGCTGAAGAACGAAACCGATGGACCCTATTTACTCGGCTGACGGTAAGTAAGAACCAGCAATTTCATTTAAAATCGGTTAGAATTATTTCTAATAGATTAGTAAGTGTTAACATTAAGAATCGAACGTGGTAAGCAAGTAACTAATCGATCATAAAACAACCGGTGACAGTGTTGTTAAACCTAAGGAACTAAAAATAGCACTGATTAATTAAGACTACCTGTAGTATTATCTATAACACTCATAACAAATACATAATTTAAGTATGATTCCCAAAACTCTAAATTTCGTCACGAATTATTCACAAAAAAATTTCTCCATAAGTATGTTAGCTATGTACTTGTACGTATCTAACTAAAACAAATTTATTTTTTAAGCTCGACTGAGGTTATGCATACCATTATTCACTTGAAATAATCTCATAGTTTTTATTACATCGTTTGTGTTTATGTTTATGGTTCGATTTTTAATTACAAAATAATTTTTCTTATTAACAATTTCCCAATTTAATAATATTAAAGAAACAAACACAATTTTAATTGTTAAATTATGTTGCGAAGTTTAGTAAAATTATAATTATTTACTTATGTATTTATTTTGGTGGTGTTTAAATATAATAATCAAAAATAAATGAATTAATTTTAAAGTTTTTGGTTAAATTTTTAGTGAAAATGCAAAATGAGTTAACATTGACC
This sequence comes from Tipula confusa, assembly GCA_963556175.1. Lineage (NCBI taxonomy): Eukaryota > Metazoa > Arthropoda > Insecta > Diptera > Tipulidae > Tipula > Tipula confusa. Next base: position 63,187,551 of record OY744476.1, read on the forward strand.
AAGTTATTTAGACGTAACTAATAATAGCAAATTATAGCAGATACGTAGAAAGAGGTTACACTGTTTTTCCTGCTTTTAAATTTACATATAATTTTTTATATAGGTCAATCTTGAGTCGATTTACAAATAATTTGGTTTTAAAATATACATAGCTAAATTGCACATGATTTAAACTTAATTTCTGGTATTATCTTAGTATTATGTTAAACTATTCGTTAAAGTGTATTTACAATACCTATATTAAAAGTTGAATAATATGTACACTACCTTGATTGATATAAAATATTATTTTTTATAGTTTCATGTTGTTAAATATTCAACTCACGTACCTATAAAATATATAGTCGCGAAAAAAACTATTCTTGTCGTTTAACTATATTATATTCCGTTAAAGTTAATTAAATTCTGTCTGGATGGAGTGATCAAAAAATGTGTTCCGATTGTATCTAAGATTTAAATTAACTAACCTGTTGATTGCACAAAATTGATCGATCGTAAAATTTACAAAAAAAAGACGTTACGATTAAGTTAAGGTTATCCAATATAAATTTTTGAATATTTTGTTTATTCCTTTAGTAGATTTTAGAATTGAAAAATATTAGTTCTTTCATACGACAAACAACAATGGGTCAATGGCTCCTTTTGAGATAAGAAACCAAAAATATCATTTTTACGTTCATTGGCAATCAATATTCGCGAAAAATTCTAGAAACTGAGTTTCCAATTAATTTTAATTGCATCAAATAATAAAAATACTTTAATGTACGATGTCAACATTAATTTAAAGCTTTTTTAAGTGATTTTTATTTTAAAAATAAAATTTGTAAGGTTCTAGTTTAAAAATTGTTATATAAATGGCAAATACTCTAATAAATTTTAAGTAACATCTTATAGAAAAAAATTAGAAATATTTTGGATATTTACACACGCAAAAAAACACTCATGTTCCATAACATAAAATAGATAGATTTGTATTTTTCTTAAATATACATTTTGTAAATATACACAACATTGAATATGTAAATAAGTATGTATTGCAAAAGAGCACGTGTATTTTAAACTAAAGAAAAATGTGTGTATCTTAGTTGTATGAAAAAGGTATGCTAATCGATAATTACGCATCTGGATAACTTTATGATCATAAATAAAACAGCAAATAACTTAATATCAAAAACTTAAATTCTTAATAGATTTTCACACAAAATTAATACCAGATGCACAGATAAATTCTCTGTACTTGTGAAGCTATGATTTGTGTTGAACATATTTCGAGGCTAAAGACCTTCAAACTCACTTATTCCATAATTACATCGCAAACAAATTTTTTTTAAATTTACATAATTAAGGCTTCTGGTCACGAATCATCGTTGCAAAATTAAAATGACTGCTAAGGTTCGCTAAATTTTGTCTGCAATATCCATTTTTAGGATTGTTTTATCGTATACTTGGGAACCTGGTTCTTGTTATTTGGGGCAACCCCATGTCTTATCCGTAAAAAAGCGAAAGATGAATAACGCCATATAACCAGAGCCCAATCACGTTTATAGACACGTAGGCTCGGCTACTAAATTCGCAGTCGTTGATCATTTACTGCATAGCTACGATGCCCATTGTTCAAAATTTTAGAATTAGCACTGTTGAAACCAATCTTTATTAATTCAAGAATTCTGTTGCCAGACCCCTATAGGCGAAGACGGAATTGTAGATGTTATTTCTTAGACTACTATTTGCGTAGAATTTAATGTTAATCGTGAAGAAACCCCTATAGAAGATATAAAGCTGGCCACTCAATTAGTTCATCATTTTATCCGATATAAAGAACGTGCTTCATAACATAAAACGAATAACACAACCAATGATAGAAGTTTCATTCATAATTTAGCAAAGACAATTAAAAAAGTTAATTTGGGAGTCGATGACGTTGAAGGCATATCTTGTACTAACGTAATTGCAGTTTCATGTAAACCCTAAATTTTGTTCCACTGTGAAAGCAACAAAATATATTTATAAATATATGACAAAAGAGGCCGAATGTGAACGAATTGATTTGCAACACGAAATCACTTTTAACTCCATAGTGCATGACAAACCAGCGGTTCATCTTAATTGCCAGTATGTATAAGTTATCAAAAAGTCCGAAAACTCCAACAAATGCGAATTAATGGACACTCTCACAAAATATTTCAGCTATCTCTATACACAACAAAATTCACAGGTTAACTATTTCCAATAAAATCGTGGGGAAGAACCGTTGCGTCGAAGAACTAACACGCATACATCACTCACAGCATATTTACAACTACATGATAAAGATCCCGCACGAACAATTTTTTATAAATTTGTGAAGAATAAATGGATTAAACGTGCCATAAGCTTGAGACAATTGTCTGGATCAAGCGCAGCAATAAATATGCCAGCCGCCTTAAGATTGTTGCTTATGACTACTGTTATTTACTATCATCATGCTGATCCTTTAGAACTGTGGTAATATTTTAAGCTCAACATATCTAAAGAAATTTTTCCTCTAAGGCAAGATCTAGATAGAGAATCAAAATCAACTAAAAAAGAGGAATAACGTTGTTGTAACAATTGGTCTCCCGGACTGCTCCCCGAACTAACTTACGTTCATAACCATATAGTGGTTTAATATGAATGCTGCTGCAGAAAATACGTGGAGTAGTCTCAACCTTGAAAAATTTTGTTAGCAGACACCTTAATAGGCAACAGAACAAATATTACATAGGTGGCACTGGGGGAAAGCGTTTTTCTGATCTCGAAAATGTATTTTTAAAATACTATAATCTTTTATTTTAGAATGAGAAATAGCGCCAGGAACTGCATTAACATCAGTCATTTTTTTGTTAGCTATACGAGGCCATGAAATTTTATTTATTAGTAAGATTGTTGCGCTCGGTGATAAGATTTTATTTATTTAAAATAAGTATCTGTTATATCACATTTTAAATGAACCCCGATTTTTATTGTTTAATTTTGGCTTGACATGTAGGAAATCATATCGTGGCTGATATTGTAACAATTCTTGATTATGATAACAAAGACCACTGGGTCCCCAACGTTGCGCAGATGGCACAGGGATTACCGTTAGACCAACCATTTGATAGACGCAGGTCGCTGTCGGAATAGATGGCTCATTGATGTAGAAACAACTTGGCTTCTTCTGTCTGTCTATAACACGTTTAAGACCAAATCCGATGCATCTGGATTGTTGATACATTACAGTACCAATTACAATTAACTGTTATACGACCAGCTTTCGAGTTTTTAATCTATTATACTCTGCCGATATTAAAAAACAATAATAAAATTACCAATGCACCAGGAAAATTTGCGAAACTTTCATTAAGCCATAATACCCGACAGTGTATAAATCCAATCTAACACAACACCTTAGATTAATTAATTTGGATTCAACAAGAATCGTTCACTAGAAGGTACGATTCTTAACAAAACTCTATAAGACCAGCAATTTAAAACAAAATTGATGATTGATAACAGAGCTGAATTAATGCATCATCGTTAGGCCAAAGGTTCCTTACTAGTCTAACTACATTGTTTAAATTATTCAAAGAATAAATACTGCATAAAATTAGTATAATACATAGTACAATAAAAACTTAAAATAATGCAGTGAAAACCCCCAGAAGATTCTAAGTAAAGTTTAATCGGAACTCTGGAAGGTTTAAGATAAAATGTCACAAAAAAATGTACCAAATCAATTTCTCCTCTGAGAAGTGATCGTTGTCGACCATGACATGGACATAAACCAACTGGTAGCTGCCTCTCAAAAGTCACTGAATACTCGTGTGAATCAGCACTCATAACTTGTTTAAGCAAGCGTAGTAATTAACAATCTTTCGTACTCACTGTAATCAAGGCTTAACTATTTACCCCTACATTCTTCACATACAATTATCATGAGGATCAAAGGATCCGAGGTGGAATCTTCTAAAATTCATTGGTCCCCAAGATCTGTGATACATATTTTGTTTTTGACCCAATGATTTTACAGATTCCGGGTAATAATTTTATTAGGTAACTCTAATTTTAGGGCAAATATTTATATCATCTTTTTACGACTTTAAACGAACAAGATGTTGTCAGGTGTTTTGCATCGATTAAATCATTATCTTCACCAAACTAATTAAACGAATTCCTGTTTATTCTTAACATTTCATAGCATAATGTACCTCACGAGATGTTTCGAAATAATTAGGAATAAACATCCTTCGCGATAAAATTTATCTAAAGAAATCTCACAAAGTGCGCTCATTACTTTGCTGTTATACTCGGATAACTTTCATTCGTGATTTTTTCGACGACAACATCACTTATGTGGTTTTCTTAGCAACGACTAATTTATTGCACATTTGTGGAATGAAAATAAGATGACACTCCTCTCAACCTACATTTATAGGTTTGATTTTCATCGTTAAATCACCTGGGCGTTAATGCCAATCTGCTTTTTTCAATATCTACCATAGAGCTTTTATATTTTTAGGACATTAATTAAACTTCTCGTACCACAATTTATTTGTTTCAATCTAACAATAACCTGAACATTATTAAGTAAACAATACCAACTAATAAAGGTTGCTAGAAAACACTGGTTTGATCTAGAATTTAACCAAATTATTTGCACGAATTATATTATTGACTTTAACGATAAAAAATATTCAAGAAACAACTTAAAGTATCTATTGAACATGTGATTTGTGGGCTTCTTTTGAATAATAATTTAAAACTATGCCTCATGATAACTGCTTAGATTTAACCTAGGTAAAATTATTTATTTATAGATCTTATCAAAAATTATCAAAATGTTGCGGCTGTCTAAACATTTTTTCTGAATTTTACGCACAAATATTGGATTTCCAATATATTTAATTCAGACTTGCATATATAAAGACTGACACTACCAGAATTTGCTTGGTTGCAGCGCCAATGTGGATGCTCAATTGGTTCGATGGAGTTATAGACTAGATATTTTTAACGAGATAACCTATTCATTGGGCTCAACTATTGAATTCACATAATTATGATTCGTTAACACCACAGCGACTGCGCCGACCGTAGATGGCTTTCCTTTCAAAGATCAGCGATCCAGTTAAATTCGGCTTTATTTATTTTTTGAGCGACACCAGGGTTTTTCATTAAATTACTAATATCTTGATTGAAGAATACTTGTTAATTACCATAGAAACTTTGAGGTCATATATCATGTGAATGACTCCTCTTTCAAATGTTATCAGTCATCTCTCATTCTCATTTGTGATGGTCCAACTCTCAGCCTCTTGTACAACTTCAAACTGTCGAAATTTGAAAGGTTTGACTTTAGTAGTGCATGTGATTAGGGTATACAAAGCAGGAAATCGACCTTTCGCAAATAAGTAGACCCTCAAATAAGTGGTCACCATCACTACAATTAATTCCATTTTGGTTTCTAAACCTATAATCATATATTTTGTTTTAGACTCATTGAGACAATGAGGAACCTGAGACCACCATCTGATAAATATTCCGTTACCATTCAGTTTAACCATACAAATAGAATTTGCATAGACCTGGTTGGACTGACGGTATACGATGTCGTGAGATTTTCAATTTTTTACAATAGAATGATTCTAGAGATTAAATAGAATCGGTGATAGAACGCCTGCGGGTCGTATATCAGAGTAAATTGTAAAAATGCCCGATAGCTTGGTCTCAACTGTAACGCAACATTGTAACTATCATTGTATTTTTGTCATTTTACATAAACTTCGATTTTTTTAAGTATTCCCGATATCTCAAAACAAACCATAAGCTCTTCCAATGGATTGAGTCCTAGGCTTGCTAATTTGGGAAGACCTGATGTAATCATAATTAGAGAATCATAATTTCGGAGGAAATTTCCCTATAATTTCCTTCTCGCTAGAGGAGAGTTGGATTAACATATTATGTAAGACAGTAATTTGTTTGCCGGGCTATAGAGAGCTGTGCCGTTATTTTACGCATTTTAAGCGATATCTTAAAAGATAGTTTGTGATAGCCTCACAAGTATCCCCTCCGAATATCAAGACTTTTATCTACATAATTTGACATATGTCGAACATTAAGTAAATCAGGGAAATGTTCGTTCTAAATGCCAATAACACCATCGATGTTAGCGCGAAGTTTTCCATTTAATTATTCGGTCCCGCATAAACAGTCTAGTGACTCTTTTAAGAGTTAGCCTTTCACCATTCACTCTTTTTCCGTCTAGAATTTTATTTAGCGGTTATCTTAGTCTTCCATAAGGCATTCATATCAAGACAGTGATTCGACTAAGTCAATGACACTGCTATTGAGATGTTGATGTTGTTTTCTCATATTCGTTTATGGAACCTTTACAGTTGAAACGTAAGATACGTTTCCTGGGATCACTGGCTTGTGCGAAATCATTTTGGCTGACCTGATAATTTCCCTTAGAAATTAATACATGGTCTATCGGAATTCGAGGAGTCTTTGTTTTCAAATGGATATTTTTATGAGGAACTAATGTGCAAGCCACAACGAGAATGTGTATGATCTCAATGTCGTGTCGGGAGTACGAACCTATATTCTCAAATCAGTTTGCCTACTTTGCACTAGCTCTACCATTCAAGTCACCAATCACATTTTGACGCGAATGGAAATAAAACCATTCTAAAAACAGAATTTGTACATGGATAAATTAGACAGCATGAATAGCATTAACCAAAAAACAAAACTAATGTGTATAAGCCGTAAACATCCCATACTGCGTCTCTAAAGAGACCTTTTTAATCACTTGTATTACGAATTGGCGAATGTTTTTAAATACAACATAATTGCAGTCGTATCGTAATTTTTGATGCTTTGTTGATGAATCATACATTTTTACCACATCGACGAATTTCATAAAATGTTGAAATTCGTATCAGAAACTTCTCATATCTAAATCAAACTGAACATAAACCACAAATAGGATGACAAATAAAAATCTAAAATGTGCGTTAATGACACTCAATAATGAGAAATAACTATTAGCTTAAAACTGTTCTGAAATTTTAAACATTTGGAAGCTCACAGGTTGTTATTTATTTTAAAATCCCCTCGGCAACATTAAAATCATGCTTAATACAAATTACCATATATATAAACCCCCAGATTACAGTGGATACATATACTCTAGCAAATTATGAATTGGTACTACTTTTAAGTCCAATGTGGCTTGAAATTGAAATGGCCATAGTAGTGTTTTATGGTTGTGTAGTTTAATATTTTCTAATCAATATTTTTATAATGAAATATTATATGTACAATACAAAACCAATTTCTAAATTAAATTTTTCGTTATAAAATTTTATATGATTTGCGATAGGCAAGTAAAAAGAAAATAAGTAGTTTAAACAAATAAACAAGTAAACCCTACACAAATTTTGAATGTTGAGTTTTTGAATTATTATTATTGCATTTTAAAAATGAATTAGATTATTTTAACTCTTTAGCCACTTCGCATGAATATTATACCAACCTGCACAAGTTTTTGTTCCAGTTTCTTTCATATACAGATAAAAAATATATATTATACAAAAGAAGTAAATTTTGTATTTTTTTTTTTCGGTGTGTGGAGGTTTTGTCTAAAAAAATATATAAAATTTATGTTATACAACTCAAAAGTTTTGTTACATTTTGGAAAATTTACAAACTAAATAAGTTAAATATACAATATATTTAGTATACAAATTTTTTAAAAATGAATAAAAAATATAGAACTTAAAAATGTACATACGATATATTTATAATATTGTTTTTCTTCTTCGCCTTCGTCGTCTATGTCGTGTGTGTGTCCACCAGGAAATCAATTTGCAGTAACACACATTTAGATTAAATCAAATATTACTAAATTCTTTTCTATGTTATTCTAATATTATATTAATTTTATAATAAAATTCAACAATTTTTATCGTTTTCATCACAAATTTATGTTTTTAGAATGTAAATATCTTTAATTATAATTTCTTTTAATTTATTTAATAAACATTTGCTGACAGTCTTTTTACAGAAAAATGCACCCAAACTTTTTTATTTTCCTTTTTTTCATTCAAAAAAAAAAACCTTATGAATTATTTTCTTTTCTTTTTTTTTTATTATTATTAAAAAAGTTCTAATCTTTTCTTGCTGGTTTTTCCATAATACATTAAAATATCAAAAACTAGTTGAATTACTGTTTAAATTTTTGTTTTGATTGTTTCTTTAATAATATCGAAACACACTTAATATTTTTTGTCTTTTTACAAAAAAATTTCTTTTGAATGATTTTTTTGTCCCTAATATGTTACTGCTGCTGACAAAAGAATAGGGCAGCCATATTTAATTTTTTTTTTCGAAACCAAAAAGTATGATTTGGTTATGTGTGAAGTTTGTTGCATTTGATGGACCCACAAATTCGATATAGTTATGCGTTCGTTAGTCTAATAACACGTCTGAAAAATACAATTTTGGTTTAGTAAGTAGTGACATCTACCAGAAGACAAATAAATGGAGCGCAGAGCACGTGTACGTAGTATACCATTTCAAAAAACAAACCGGAAATATTTTTATTTTTATTGACTTAAACCATAAATTTATAAAATATAATTAGGTATAGTCTAAATTTCTGATGAAATGACTACTGTGTCACGAATCAGTACACCTTACTGATATTTTTATAAGCCAACCTATTCTATGTTAATAGTTGTATTAGTGTGCAACTTGTGGACAATTGCATTAATTTATAAATTCATTAGTTCAAGATGCAGATATTGTCTTGGAGTTTTTAACACCTCTCGTGTTAAGAGCACAAATACCGTTGGCAGTTCTCTTCGATTACTACTGTATGGATTTCATTGAACCCACGTTTACCCTATGGTCAGGAGGCTTTCAGATACTTCGTATAAGACTTAGAATTGAACCTTTGTTTAGTAACCTCCGACGCGACTTGTAACCAACGATTTTGAGTTGGCTTTTCGTAGGAGGCAACTAAACAAAGATTAGAGCGCTGGGTTGGCAACTCTAAGCAAATGAAAGGTTTCAGTGCCCTTGGTGAAATAGACTGTTTTTGATTTTAAAGCGGAGATAATAATTGTAGGTGAAAGCTACGTTTACGCTAACTATAGCCAACCTGTCTATAATTTACATACACGCGCCTACTGATTTTACAACAACCGGATGGTCCATGTCGAACACGACGTCACAATAGTCATTGGTGATTTTTATGCTAGAACTGGCTAAAATCAAGGTGACTGGTGAACCCGACCAATAATAGGGAAATAATCATGTACTTTTTGATCGCCCACGACCTCACTGTGGCTAGATCATTCCTTCCTCATAAAAGTTTGAATTTGGAAACATGGACGCCTCCGCGTAAGACCCGAAATATAATTGTGTTAATTTCAAAGCGACGGGTTACAACTAACCAAAATATGTAAAAAGAGAAAACTCTAGGTGTGGTAAAAATTAAAGCCTCAAAATGATTGAAGCAGCAGAATACAGCCTATAGAGAAGCGCACATAGGTTTCACAATCGCACGAACAACAACGCAGTCCTTGTGAGGATAACTCCTACAAAGTGGATTTGTAGACGAAAAAGGCGAATGACGGAGGGCTAAAGTCTTAAGATTACAACAACTCAGCAATGTTTGCGGATTACGTAACTTTTTTTATAAGAATCATCGAACTGCAGCATCCCTTTAGACCTAAGTCTATTGCCCATTGGGAACCATGATGGAAATCTCCGTGTTAATGTTGATGAGCGCTTGAGAGTTTATTAGAGAAGTATTTCTATCTTTTCGAATTAATGCGATTAGGTTGGCAAAGCGAAGTTATGCCTGATAAATGGAAAGTGGCCGCTTTATGCCCTATAAATGAGATTGCTAAAAATGCGAAAATATCGCGGCAAACAAATGACTACAATTGGCCATCAACATTACACCAGAAAACCATGAGTTACTTAAGGCAGAAAGAAGGCAGTTATTCAAAAGTGAAATACATTGACAAAACAGGGGTAAACCAAAGGCCATAGTTCCAAACAAACATCGTGTTACAGGGCTCGCCTGCATTAAATCATGATTGGTAAATCCCCATGCCCTGCATATTATTATATACAATAAAAATTTCGCTTAAAAACTATTGTCCCCAAGATTCCTTTACTCATCCATCATTACTCATCCATCATTACTAGATCAGTCCATCAATTACTAGGACCGACCGATTATCTAACCATAGTTTCAGCAACCAAGACGCAACGGATAGTGCATTTAAAGAGTGACGAGTTTCTGATTAATTAATTTCTAATAATTCCACAGGAGATAACAAAGCACTTATTTCGCCATGTAAATGTTCTTAATATTTCCTACTAAGTCGTCTATTGTAGTTTAAATATCTTTCAAATGCCAACAAACATAATAAGCTCACTGTTATAGACGGTAACTTGTTTAGCCAACTGTAATCTCAACAATTATTTATTTCATTTCTGGCAACCCCAAAAATTGATTTTATCAATTGTTTCATTTGACATTTGATTCATAATAAAAAAAATAATGTAATCAAAGAGTTATTGAACGGCATAAAATAATAATTTTTAAAGTTTTAGACAAAGCACTGATTACTGAAGCGGTACAATGAGTGATGTGAGATTTGTGATTAGATAATCTAAAAACAAAAAATATATTAATATTTTTTTTTAGAATAATGAAAATTCTAAAATTGGCTGGAATATTCCAGCATCTTCATCCTCTAATACCTCTCGTGCAAGAGCATCACCCTCAAGGTCGGGAAGTCCCCAAACTACAGATAATTATCTGCTAAATATTGGAAAATATTTATTGAAAGATGTTGTATTTTATGGTCACTACCAAGAGAAACGATTTGTTGGGCCTCTCAGTTTGTACCGTGATTTAATTGTTATAAGCAATAAAGAAACTGAACTAAAAAAGAAATTAGAAGATCTTAAAAGAGTCTACCTTGAACAATATCCCACTCAACAAATGTGGCTAGGTGTAACCGACCCAAAAACAATTGGCGCTCCAGTTGGCTTCTGCATTTGGACCGAACTTGAAGAGACGCCATTCGGTCAATATTGGTTTCGTATTAAACGGATTTTACTCAAAGATAATGAAATTATGTTAAAAGTTAAATGCTTACGGCAATATGATGAAAATGATAAAAAAGATATTCCTAAAATTAATGATCCCGAACCCTGGGATAACGTACAGTATAATCTAAATGATGTAGCTAACAATTTCAAGGAACTGTTTGATATGTGGCAAAAGTCAATAACTCAATTTATTTTATGGTTTTGTTCGGTGCAACTTACATTATCAAATTCGGTAGCTGTTGTAAAATTTTTAGCGCTTCTAGTAATTGCTCTAATCAAGGCTCTTGTAAAATTAATACAATATTTTGGTGATTATTCAATCAAATTTATGCAACAGTTTAATAATTTAATTCAAGCATTAACACCATTTATGATGGGTGTTCTAAATTTAATTGCCAAAACTATTGGAGGATTGTATTATCTGATAGCTATGATGTGGAAAGATACTATAAATCCTACAGCTCATAGAAGACAAATACAAGCAATCGGTCCAGCGCAAACACGATTTAGTTCACCGCGGTTCACACGAAACTAACTATTAAAACTAACGTATATTAATCAATAAATAAAAAAAACTATTTAATATATATTTTGTATGTCAATAAAGTCTTTAAATTTTAAAAACATTTTATCTAATTACTACGTTAAACGACTTTGTTAAATTTTCACCAATGTCTTTGTGAATCTTATTTACTTCTTCCTGTGTCAAAGTTTTTTCCATATGACGATATACGATTCGAAAGCATAAGCTACATTTTCCAGATTTTGGATGTTTAAATTTATCGACAAGACTAATTTGTTCGACCACATCACCTCCAACACTTCGAGCTAAGTCATAAAAATCATTAATTTCAAATTCCTCAAGACTACAATTCTCTGGCAACCAGAATGAAATATCATTCGTACATTGTGGATATTGGGAAACTGGCTTGTAGTTTTGTGTCTTTTCATTGAATTGGTTTAAAAACCCAGAATCTGTACTCCAAAATAAACGGATATCCGGGATATTATACAATATCATAGCATAGCGTTCTAAGCCCAATCCAAACGCATAACCAATCGAATTATGTACACCAGCCTTTTGTAAAATTTCATTTCGCATCACTCCGGTTCCCAGTACCTCGATCCATTTGCCACTATGCAGTATTTCCAGTTCCCAAGAAGGTTGTGTAAACGGAAAATATGCATCGACCCAACGATACTCGATTTTTTCACCAAACAAACGTTTTGCTAGGCCACTAAGTACTGATTTCAATTCATACTCCAGTAGTTTTACAGCTTCCAATGTATGACACGGCTGTTTTATTTCATCCAAACATTTTGATTTAACTGACGACTCCGAAAATGACATTGGATTAGTTTTAAACGATGATTCCATTATTTCAAGCTCCGAATTATTTCGAAATAATGAGTTTTTATTTATTATTCGTACACCATCAACTTGATGAAAAACAGGATAGTGTGTGGAATCAACCTCATCTCGGCGATAAACATCTCCTATCATTAGAAAATTATCCAATCCAGATTTAATCAAATCAAACTGATGTGCTGTCATATGAGCTCGTAACAAATGATCCTCGTTTACATAGTAACAGTCACTTTTTTTTCGACTTACATGATCTTTTGGGATAAGTAAACTATCGAAGTTCTGTTGCGCTGTCACAACGGGACTCAGTGAATCATAAATACTAAATAATGGATTTCCTTTTGAATTAACATAATTTTTATAGAAATAATCAACAATACGTTGTCGTATTAACGAAAGAGGATGATTTTTTTGTAGATATAGATTTTTACCCAAATATGATGTTATTTTTGGAGTTAGGTTCGTCCATGTATCGACTTCGTATTTTTTATGAAATAATTCGAAATTATTTTTTAATTGAGCGTATGAATTGTAATTATTACATTTAGCAACCAGAACATTAATCGTTTTAAGTATTTTATCGGTTTTATTTATTGTTTTACTTAACATTTTTCGATTTTTATTATGTTATGTACATAAAGTTGTAATTTTAACTGTCATAATATTTTGACATCTTGGATAAGATGCCCATGTAACACAAATTGCAAACCCAACTAGCATGGTCGAAAAAGGTGGATTTTAATTGTTCCCTGTATTCTACTCGAGTTTTTTACAATTCGAATTTATTTGTCAGGTATTCCAATTCATCGCCACGCAAACCATAAGCTTTTTTAAATCCTCAGGGATCCGTCCTTTCTCCAACCCTTTTTCTAATTTTCATCAATGATCTTCTATCAGCAACTCTCAATTCAATATACTCCTATGCTGATGACAGCTCACTTTCCACCTCTTACAGTTTACCTTCTTCATCGCGAAACGATGTTCTCGCAGAAAGAATGGCTATGAATGACCGCCTTACGCGAGATCTCAATGTCATTCTTAAATGGGGTGAAGCCAACAGAGTTGAATTTAATCCCAACAAATTTCAAACCATGTGTTTTTTCTGGCCGAACTGATGGTTATTCACCGTCTTTTCTGACTGGTGAATCCAGCTTGGCTACGTCTGACACATTTGAGATTCTCGGTTTAACTATTTCAAAGAGAATATCTTGGGCTGAACAAATAAACAAAGCAGCGATTGGTGCAGCCAAATGTCTTGGATTTCTACGACGATGTAAGTTTTACTTTAATCCATCCGAAATACTTACAATATATAAGACCTACATAAGACCCAGGTTGGAGTATAACTCTCATATTTGGGTTGGAGCACCGAAAACTCATTTAACTGCACTCGATCAGGGCCAAAACCGAGCATCTCGAATGATTGAAGACGTAAAATTATTATCTGATCCTGATTCTCTTTCCCATAGGCGTAATGTGGGAGCCTTATGCGTGTTTTACAAGTACTTTCATGGTCATTGTTCATCGGAACTTTATGAATTTATGCCTGATTTGTCGAAATCCGCGCGTAATTTAAGACGCCTGGTACACTGATACAATCTGGAAATTAAATTCGCGAAGACCAATAAATTTAAAAACTCATTTTTTGTTAGGAGTACGCGAATGTGGAATAAACTGAACGACGAGACGTTTCCCTTGGAATACAATTTACAGAGATTCAAACTTAATATCAAAAGTACACAACTAGAAGACTGAAAACCTTTATTCCTTTTATTCCTCTCTTACCTTTTTCCCTCCTAATCCTTCCTTTTACCTTTTGCAGTAGTGCTGTGTGTTTGTTGCTAAAACTTTCATATAAAGGATATACATACATATATCCTAAGTGCTCTGAACATTTATAAAAAAAAAAAAAAAAAAAAAAAGCTAAACCAATGGATTAAGTCATAGCTTGTTGGAAATCCAAGAACACTTGATGTACGTCACGAGATGTATCCTAATATTTAGAAAGAATCATCCTCAGTGAAAAAATTTGATTAGTGACTGACCGATTCGGACGAAATCCTCCTTGGTAGTCACCTGCAATTTTCTCCATCAGCGGAGAGGTTCTCTCCAATATTATGTTAGGCAATAATTTGTATGCTGCGCAAGGGAGAGCTATGCCGCGTTAGTTTTTGCATCTTGAGAGGTCTTCTTTTTTAAGCATAGAGCACAACGCGGCCACATCCATTCATCAGGCATAACTTCGCTTTACCATTACTAATCATATAAGGTCAAAAAGTTCCACAAAGTATCCCCTCCGAATAACAAGAGCTCGGAATTAATGCAATTAACCATTTCTACAACCATATCAACGGTTTATTTCTAGTCTCGTATGATGGGTCCTCTATGCAAATCTTCGCAGTCTATATGTGACAACTTGTTGTACATTGAGTAAATTAGAAAAAAGCTCCTTCCAAGTGTCAAACACTGCATCAATGTTAACACGGAGGATTCCAGCATACTGGTCCTGAATAGCAATAGACCTAGGTCTGAAGGTATGGTGCAGTCCGGTGACACCATTAAATAAGTTAAGAGGACTGCGCTCATTGCTGATTTGTTGTACTCTAAAGACTTCAGCTTTCCACCATTTACGCTTTTTCTATCTTTGCTTGGCGGTTCTTCTAGCAACGGCCGCTTGGTTTTTCCTTGCTTTTGTAAAGCGAATTCGAGCTTCTTTACATGCTATATTCTGTTACTCGACAGCAAGACGACTCTCCTCATTAAACCAATCATTTTTTAGTTTAATTTTTACCATACCTAGAGTTACCTGAGCAGCACTGACAACCGAAGTTTTCAATACCTCCCATAGAGCGCTTATATCAAAAGAACGGTGGTTGGTTTCTATAATGCTGCTGCTAACAAGATTGATATTTTGTTTCCCCACCGTCACTCTTAAAACGTAAATTTCATTTTCCGGTGGTCCCTGACTTGTACAAAAACTGCCATTATAGCTTTGCAGTAACCAATTGATGATCATTGCCTACAAATTTGGCATATATTTATAAGAAATTAACACATGGTTAATTTGAATTCAGGACGTCGTACAAGAATGTGTCCTGGAAACATGGATATTGTTATGAGGAAGGAGTATGAAAGCCATAATGAGGTTGTGCGCAATCATAAAGTACAGCACCCTTTTTACTTATCGGGCGCTTGTCCGTGTCGGGAGTACGGATCTATGTTTTCACATAAATCAGTCTGATTTTGCCAGCTCTAGCATGAAAATCACCAATCACTATTCTAACGTCGTACTCGGCTGTGGATCCCATCCAAATTGTTATAAAATGAATCTTTATCTTAGAGTTAGCTTTCATCAGTGGGCGCATGAACACAAATGATTGAGATCGAGGTAATCTTCACTGTGAAGGAATGTATAGCCTTGGGACACATGGTCTCAACTTTTTCACCATCGATTTTCTTGGGAAACAACGAGTTTCAAGCGATACTCTTTCATGGCTGTAATAGTGCCATTAAATGCGCCTGCTCGTTTCACGTAACGAACCTAAACTGCGTGTCCGTTAAATTTTGGCGGTATCCATATTTTGTTTTGTTCATTTTTTTAACAAAATTGTTTGAGGATGCAGTTAGTCAGCCTAGCGATCCAACTTGTGTTTAGCCACCGCCTAAGATAAGCCAAGGATGCTGTGGTAAAATTCTAAGGATAACACGCTCATTAAGAGGTCTTTTACGAGGCATGGGAGTACCCCATCCACAGGGGCACATGAAACTTAAAATTAATTGTGTTCTAAGACCCGACTTGCTGTTGAACAACAGAATAAAGAATACCATCGCGTTTCGGCCATATATCATGCACCTGACTAGTCTCTTAAATATCACCAGCCATCTCTCATACTCATCTGTAGACGGAAAAATCGTGAATGGTTGAAGGCTTACAATCTTTTTCCATTCGGGATCAGAATGAAAATCGGACAGTATTTTACTATTCTTCTAGATTTGATTGCATCAATCCGAAATATTTGACATTCGGATAGTATGTTTTGTCTAACTAACCTTTCGACCGTATTCGATTAGTTTGAAAAAGCGAAGTAATGGTAAATAACTGGAGAAAGATCGTGTTCTACCCAAAATAAAATCGCTCAAAATGAGAAAACTGTCACGGCTGGTTCTTTTAGAAAGAATAATTTTGATGGCGGAGGAAATTGTAGAATATGGTCACCTTGATGTGAGGATTTCTTCCAAATCGTTCAGTCACTATAAAGTTTTTTACTGAGAATGATTTTTCTAAATATTAAGAAGCACCTCGTGACGTACAACAGTTGTTCCATGATTTCCAACAAGTCTATTAACCAATCCATCGGTAGAGCTTAAGGTCCATTGAATTCCCTACGCCCACTAATAAGTTTAAATGCAATTCAAATGACGACCATCTGAGCTTGTACAAAGTATTGATTAGAACCGTTGTCATGTATGTAGGCTAGATTTGGACCCAGATGGGTGATGGTGTGAGAGAAGATCAAGCGTATGATATATGGCCACAATAACGACGATAACGGCCATTAACGAGTTAATTTCAATCACGAGATCAGGATTTGTATATGTCATTCATGAAGTAAAAGGACAGCGAGTTCATTAGCACGACCACGATCTGCGAGCCAATATTCGTCAGTCATAATCTGCTTTTAAGAGGACGGTTCTTCCGGTTCGAATTTTTATTGTATTTGTCTGTTAGATGGTATCTTGTGTCATATTTTATCATGTCAGATTCGATATCTTTTGAAGAGCATTAAAATAACAATTTAAACGATCCATAAAAATAAAATTAATTACCATTGCTTTATGCAGCAAAATATAAAAATAAGCTCGAAGTGAAATACACATTTCTCATTTTCATCAGATATTTCCTACCGTTTTTTTTGTCTAGGAGAAACGTAGATTTGTAAAATTACATAAATTCGCGATTTTAATCAATTTAGGTGAAGCTCTGTTGGGGATTTGGTTAAAGGAAATTTTTTGCTTTGGTTATTGGTTTAACAATAGAGAATATAAATTCAAATGAAATTATTTAATTTTATTTTCTTTAAATATATATTTTATTCTCAAAGAAAAAATAAAGTAAACAACATTAAACATTTAAAAGAATTATTTTTTTGCTTATTTTTTTCTGTTTCTCTTCTCAATTGAATTTAAATAATTTAATATATATATATATATATATATATATATATATATATATATATATATATATATATATATATATATATATACATTTTTTAATTTATTATCTTTTACACACATATGTACGCGTTTAAAACAATAATATTTTTAATTTATCCATTTTTATTTTCATTTCATTTTTTTATTAAATTAAATTAAACAATTTTAATGTTCATTTGTTCTATAAGTTGTTTTGTTTTTTTAAATTTTGATAGTTAATTATAAATATAATATATAATTTCTCTGTTATATAGCAATTACGATTTTTATTTAAAGGTTTTGATGAATTTTAGTTATTTTTTATTCTATGATTTTGCTTATAGACTTTGTTTTTGTATTTTTATTAAATTTAAAATTAATTAATGTAGTTTTAATTTCTTTTATATATATATATATATATATATATATATATATATATATATATATATATGTATATACATATATACTTTTGTTAAACAAAAGAATGAAGTTTACATAAAAATTAACTTATACATAGTATTATTAATTTTTTTTTATTATTTTTAAAATTTATTTGTTTATGTTGTATTTTCATTAATTATATAATTTTATTATTTGTTAATGTTAAATTAAATTTTAATTATATCTAAAAAAAAATATTATTTGTTTTTCTTTGATAAGTTATTGAGACTAGCAACACATTATATTTTACTAATTTTTTTGTAATTTTTTAAATTATTTTTTCTTAATTATTTATTTATTATGTTATTAAATTTAATTTATTAATGTATATTTTTTTCTTTGTTTTTGTTTTTAATACTAAATATACATACTTTTTTTTTTTTTATTTTCTGTTACTATATAAAAATATTACAAAAAAAAAAATAATAATTAAAATTAATTGTAACAAATTAAATAAAATTGAAAAAATAAAAATTCAAATTGTAGTAAAAAGTAATAATATTATGTATATATATATTCAAAACTAATTCAATTCATTTTGGTTAGTTTAGTTTTTTTTTTTATAGATAAATATAATAATAAAGTAATAAAAATAAAACAATTTTTTTCATATAATTTGTTTTAAATAAAAATTTATTAATTTACTTTATTTTTTTTTTAAATATAGGAAATGTTTTCCGAAAATTGACTAGTTTGGTTTGTTTTAATTTTTTTTTGAATTATTTTGGGATATGTGATTTAGACGAAAATTATAAACTTATAAAAAACATAAACCCATTATATTGTGGGCTAAATGGGATAATCAATATATATATATATATATATATATATATATATATATATATATATATATATATATATATATATATATATATATATACATATATATATATATATATATATATATATATATATATATATATATATATATATATATATATATATATATATATATATATATATATATATATATCATTATGAGACTTCGACGGGGCGATTGTCTATCTATGAATTCTGAAAAATACAAAATTTCGTTTTACATCAAATATTTAAAAAGAATAAACTCTGAATGTTTTAAGTTCCCAACTACCACCAGATATGGCCGCCTGCTCACCATAAATATACAGGGGTATCTTTTAAATAATGTATTAATAGTTTTTTAAAATCTGAATGTATGGTTAATAAAAGCATTAACTTTATGTAAAAATTAGTTTTAATTTAATTTAAAATAAAAAATAAAAATTATTTCTAACTAACAACATTAAATATATATATTTTATTATATATATATATATATATATATATATATATATATATATATATATATATATATATATATATATATATATATATATATATATATAAGATATATTAAACAAATTGATAAAAAATATTCTTTTATCACATTCTCAATAGTTCCCTCTCTTCAATTGTGTGTTCACATTCTATTAAATAATATGCGTCACACACACACATATACACAACACAATTTTCCAAAACATTTATTTAATTGCGTACTAAGTACATACTTTTTCTATCAACACCCAAAATTTAATAAAAATAAAAATAATAGAATTTATATTGTAATAATTAGCTGAAAAATAAATGTTTCCCGCTATTTTATAGTTTTGTATTTTATATATAATGAAATGAATTAATTTTAGCTTTATATTTTTATATTATACAAATTTTCGTTTGTTTCAATTGCATTTAAATAAATAATTACATTATTTGATTGGCATTATGTGTTTTTGTTTGAAATTATAAATTGATCTTTTTATTTTATACATATTTTCGTCAGCAATGAAATATTATATACACTAACGTCTAAACATGATCTAATTTGTTACAAACAGTTTTTAAAATGTTGTACCATACATTTTGAAAATAAAATACAATTCAACATCTAATTCGAAACAATATGAATCAATCAATCACTTTGGATACAGTTAATTGATCAAACATAATTTGTTTATTCAAAGACGTTTAATATTGTGTTCCAGTGCCTTTTTGATATAATAACTCTACAATCTTACGGAAATAACCAATCGGAAATTAGGTTCCTAATGATATTGGAATATATATAAGATTCCCAATATATCAGACTCATAAAATTATTTGTTTTATTAACAGATTGGTTTTTAATTTACAAAATTGTCTTACCAATCCTGTCAATGAAACAAATTAAATGTTGTCAATATTGACAACATTTAATTTGGTGTATCTCTAAATCGATTGAACTAGTTTACTACACGAATAACAAGAACTAATACAAACAGTGTAGCCTAATTTGAATCGACACAATATTATAAAGATTCAAAGAAAAACTCACCTTTTAACTTGTCTTAGAGGAACATTTCGATTGGAAAGGCATAAATTCAATAACATTTTGTTTTAAACATATTGTACTATTATGACTTAAATGTTTGCTTTATTATTGACTTAATAGCTTATTTCATTTGGCACTGTAAAGTAAATTTTTATCATTTAGCACATATAAATAGTTGTATGTATACAAATGAATTATTTTGTATATGAACAATAATAGCTCAATGGGTTAAAACAAGTTAAACTTGTATCACACAATAAAACAATATATTATCATTATCAATCGCCACCAGCAGTTTAACTACTTTGCCAAATGTTTTAAAGCTTGCCTTTTAGATGCCTAATTGATGAAATCAAATTTCGAAATAATATAAAATTTTTTTCGATAGACCTAAAAGATGCCCGAAGCATTATTTTTCATCACAAAAATATAAATATATTTCAAAGTTTTGTAAAGAGATAAAAGGAAAAAAAAAATTAGTAAAAAAGTTTTAACTGAAATTAATAATAAACATTAGGTTTTTGTTTGTTACAGACTGCACATTTTTTTTTTTTAATATATTTTTATTCTACACATTTTATTTTTGTTACTAAAAACATTTAAGATGATATTTTCATTATCTAATTATTATTTTTTTGATTTTAATTCTACATTTTTTATTTTGCTTCATTAATTATTGGTTTTCGATAATAATAAAATCATAATATATAATAAATAAAAAGATAAATATAATTTTGTTCAAAAAGTTACTACCTAGTGAACATTGTTTTGTAAAATTATTAAATTTAATATAGGGCATTATTTTGTTATTGTTTTATTTATTTATAATAAAATATATAATTATTTTTGTTAAAAAATTTTGTGCGAATTTTTATTTCTAATTAATTTGTTTTGCTTTCTATTTTTTATTTATTCTGGAACATCAAATTAATAGGTTTTAGTATTTTCTTTTATGATATTTTTAAAAGATGATTTTATTGTTCAAACATTTAAAAAAATGGAATCATCAAAGTATAAAAAATAAATGTTAAATAATTTTTCGTTTTTTTTTAAATAGGTAGGACAATTTTGATTGGTGGTTTATTTTTTGTTTAAATATGTTTTTTTATGTACAAAATTTACAATGATTTAATTTCATTTATATACTTTATTTTTGTCCGGCTTTATTTAAATAAATTGAATTTTTAACGTATATTATTATTATTGAACAAATTATTATGTTTGAAATTTTAGCTCAGCTCATTTAAGGTGTTCAAAAATTAGTATAAATTAATTCAATTTCAATTGATGTTGATAATTACCAGAATTAAATGTTAATTGGTAGGAAATTTATTAATTGGTGCTTTTAACTAGCATAAGACCAACAGACCCAGTTTTACTATTGTAATTATTTATATTTGGACGGAGAATTGAAAAAAAAAAATTGGTTAACTACAAAAATAAATAAAAGCATAAGGAAGCGAAACAAGCGATATATTTATTTAGCACACAAGCTAAACTAAATGAAAAATAGTTGTTCTTCGAGTATTAATGAATGTTTTATATTTTAGAATAGGTAATTTCAATACAGCATAATTGAAATTGAATTAAATAAAAATATATATAATAAAAATTAATTTTTTAGTATTCAAACCATATATAATAAATAAAAATAATACACATTATTCGGTTTAGGTAAATACAAATTAAAAATGCACAATAAACTTTTGATTGTCTCGAATATAATGTTCAATTAAATTATACGTTAGTTAGCAGCAGAAGTTTTCAAACATAAACAAATTATTAAATAATTGTGTTCCCATAAAAAATGTATAATGGTTGTATGATGAAATTTAGGAAGGCGACGAATAAAATTATAATTAATTAACAAATAACGAAAAATATTTTTTTTTAATATAAATATTTGTAGAATTTAATAATAAATATATAAAATTTATGTTATAAATCACAAGTATTATTTTATTTTTATATCTTAAAGCTTTGAGCATATAATGTTTTTTATGTGTAGATTTTTTTTATGAAAAATGCTTGGAAAATAAAATACATATACAAAATAGATTTTCATTAAAAAAAAAAAATTAAATTAATACTAATTTAAAAATTAAAATAGATAAAGATGGATACACTAAGCATTTACACAGAAAATATTTTTTTTTTTAAATAAAATAAATAATTAGGGCGCCCAAAATTGTGCAGCATTGACAAAGTACTGGATTTGTTTATAAAAAACTAATACGTGGAAAAATGCATGTAAAACTTAGATTATTTTACATCACGAAATGTAATTACCAAAACCAAAAGAAGATGATTTCAAAATAAACATTTATTTGTTTAATTCACTAGAGTAAAATTAGAATTAACTCTGGTATTGTCGCTGGTAGCATAATAATTTAGTAGTATTTTGTATTGTAAATGTTACTGGTAAGATTATTAATTATAATTCAATTTTAATGATACGAAATTATTTTGTTTTTTAGCTATATTTCATTAGAACTACTAATCCATAAGAAAAGTTGAACATTTTTATGGTATTATATTTCACTTTAACAATTCTAAAATTTTATAAATAAATTAAAATTAGTTTTTTTAAAATCAATTCACTCATCGCAGTAGTCGGAATAGTGCATCCACCATCTATTTATTGATCTTAATTGTGCTTTTTTCTTCAAAAAATATCCTGTTGTCTCATTTTAGTTATTTTATATATGTAAAACCAAATAAAAAAATCGTTTTGAATAGATTTCTATCATATATAATATATATAAATATATTATATATATATATATATATATATATATATATATATATATATATATATATATATATATAATATATATATATAATATATATATATATATATATATATATATATATATATATATATATATATATATATATATATATATATATATATATATATATAACTCATTCAATTTACAACCGTAGTGTATATAGCGATAACAACAAAATAAAATACAAATATAATATTGATAAATAAATATGATATAATTACTTAACAAGTTTTTTTTTTTTTGTAAATAATTATAGACAAAACAATATTATTAATTAATCATAGCTTTTTATAAATCAAAAAATTAAATATAAAACGCGACGAGACTACATTTTATTGGAGCTCATCGATTGTGCATGTTTTTCAACTTGTTTTTATATATTTATATAATTTCAATTAAAACAAATAATAAAAATTAATAATAGTATAGTTAAAAATTATAATTACAAAACATTTACAAAAAGTTATATTTTAAATTAATTTATTAGTTTTATATATTTATATATATATATATATATATATATATATATATATATATATATATATATATATATATATATATATATAATTTTTTTTATTTTGTTATAAAATATATTATTTAATTATTTATATATTTTTATTTTTTATAAAAAAGATTTGTTAAATATTTTTCTTTTTTATTGAATTATGGTTATATTAATATACACGGGTATCGGATTTTTATTTTTGAATTAAATTTGTTGTTTAAAAAGCTGCGTCCTATTTACATTTTTCTATTTTTGTTAGATACATTTGTTTTATTTTTATTTTGTCTGGAAAATAATATGCTGCCATTATGATTTTTGGAGTTACACGAAAAAATTGTGCTAATTTAAATAAACAAAATATATTTTAAAGGCCAGGATTGAATTATTTGGAAAATTAACTTTAAACTCAACTGAATACAAATAAATAAAATTGATTTGAATTTATTTAAATACAGATGTACTGACACACCATTTTAATTGAAATAATATTTTTTATTGTATCCAAATTCATATTTTGATTTTGTGATACGGATACTGGATTATCCGAGATGATCCGGATCGAATAGCTCAGCTAAACAGTACTCGGGTAATCGAAACTATACATATATGTATGTACCGTACATAAAGTTAAAATGCATAATATCGTGGTTGTGTTGTTAATTTAAATGTACCAACGTTATTAAGTGCACAATCTAAAATAATTCAAATAATTTTCTCGATTTTTACTAGCGATTTTTATATGATGGAATTTTAATTTGTATTCTAATTTTGCTAGATTGTCACCAATAGAAGTCCAAATTTAGTACTACATAGTTTCCAAATAGTGAAGTGAAAAATATAAAATAAAATAAAATATAAAAAAAAAAAAAATCCTTAAATTTAAATTTACAAATAGTAGATGCTCCGAATTTGAATATAATTTTTTAAAATTTAATTTGTTCTTTGTTAAATTTGACATCTTAATAAGCGCACTTTATACATTTCGGATGAATATTATTTTAAAATATTGACAATATCCATAAAAAATTTGAATTAGAATTGCTTTCTATTTCGGTATAAATGAATGTATAATAAATTAAATTAAATAAGAAAAACACTAAATGCTTTACATTGTGAGTAAAACTCGATCAATTTACAAAAAAAAAAAAAATAAATAAAAAAATTTAATTCAAATTTTATATGGATATCGTGAGTTACCATATTATATGATTTGTCCAGATTATAAATTATTGTGCACACCATAACTCAATAAAAATTAAAATTTATATATTTTTTATTATTAATATTTTTTCTCTCTAAAAACATTCAGAACAAAATTCATTTTTATTACAATTCTAATTGATAAAAAATAAAAATGTAAAATAAATTATAAAACAAATTAAATAAAGATTTTTTCTAATATAAAACAGTAAAGCAATATAGAATCATAGAAGTATTTTTTTTTAATTACTTAATTTTACTTTCTTTATAGATTAAAAAGAAAAATTATAATCATTTTTTTACACATATAAAATAAATAAAATATTTTTTTTTTTATTAAATTTTTTATTATACATAATATATAAATTTTGTATCTTTATGCTTGTTAAAAAATTAAATTAAAAAATTAACGATACGCTTTTTATATTTTTTTTAACTTACTTATGCTTAGGTGGTGGTTATAGAAGATTCTTAATTTTAGTTGATTCTTGTTATTAATTTTATTTACCTTTTTTTTCTTAATTTTGTTTTTTGGCTGATAAACTTTTTATTTTTTAAATAATTATAAAACACGAGAGTAGCGATATCGATGAATTATGATATATGTCTAAATTAAAAAAATAAATAAAAATATATTAATATGTGCAGTGCTTAAGTGTTATCAGAACTAACAAAATGTCGTAGTAAGACGCGCTGTAATGTAAAATGTTATAATAATATTACCTATAATAGTTCATATTGGCGCAAATGCATTCTTTGTATTATATCCCGACAATCATTAAATACCCGTTTAATATTTTCTGTATCGACAGCACATGTAAAATGTGGATAACAATAATGTTTTCCATCACCACTTGCGGTTGATATACGCTAAAAAAAATTATATATATATTTATCAAAAAATGTACAAACCAAACATATATATTTGTATACTTACTAAAAATTCATCTCTTATAAAATACTTAGCTCGAATTACTTCTGGATCTTCCCCCGGTTCTACACATGCATCTGCTACTCATGGAAACAAGAAATAGAAAATGGTTATTAATTACATGTTTAACAATTTATATTAAATTAAGAAAAGTTTTAGAATAGAGTTACCTGGAGTTTGATACCTATTAAATTCAGCAAAATAATCAGATAATTTACTTTTGGCTGCTTTAACTTTTTCAGCTAGTAAATCTTGTTTATTTAAAAATAATATAACAGAAATTGTACGTAACCACCTAGTAAACAAAATAATTGTATGAATATACAAATAAAATCTATTTTCAAGAAACACAAAATTTACCTATTATTCCAAATGCTTTTAAATAAATCCAAAGATTCTCGTAATCTATTTTGTGTTGGATCTTCTCGAAGTACCATATTATAACTAGAACACGCGGTTACAAATATAATTGCTGTAACATCATTGAAACATTGTATCCACTTTCTACGTTCGTCACGCTGCCCACCTACATCAAACATACTAGAATAATATAAATAACAATATAGATTAGATTCAAATTTAAAGTGTATTAGATCGTTTAATTGATTTCTTACTGAAAATTAACTTTGTCAACTTGAAATCGAGTTTCAAAAATACCAGATGTTAAAACACGACATCTTAGAATATCTTGTTCAGATGGTGTATAATTTGGTTGTTTAACGACACTAACCCTATCAAGAAAACTAAACAAGAAAATTTAATTAGTATTATGTTTAGCGTGTGTTATATTTATTTTATTACTATTTTGCACAATCGATTAATTGATATTCATTTGATCTTTCAAATGTTTGTTGAACTCCACGATCCTTCCATAATTCTTCAGTATGTTCATAAAATTCAGGAGGGTAGTCGAAATCAGGATCTAGATAAAAATAATAATTTATTTAAATCATTTATGAAACGTTAAAATTATCAAAACTTACTGGAAGCATAATCCTGTATGTAGTCCACTCTTGCTTGATTTTCAGGTTTTTCTAATGGAATTGGTGGATTTAACGTACTCATTGCTCCCGTAATTGTCTATAATAGATTATTATAAATAATTTTTGAAATTTATTAATTCGTATCGAAGGAGGACTTACTAAAATTGCATCACGTATATTTTTCTTTATATCTTCTATTTTTTGTTTTTTTTCAAACTCCGAAAAACCGTTAACGTGTAATATTCTCATTTGTTTAACAATTGTCGATTTCCCAGATTCACCAGCTCCCAATAGTAATAATCTATGTGTAGCTCTATATACTTGCTTATCTTTTTGTAATTGTTTTGTGATCGCATCGCTGCGTCTCTTTTGACTTTTTGTGTCTTCATTACTAGCATCTGGTTTTGTAGCCGAACCAAAACAGCCCATAGCCGCCCAAGGAGCCCACCAACAGGTGGCTCCGCCTTCCGGTGATGCGTCGGGAGACTCGGCCCCCCTGGTTTCACCGTTACGAGCCAGCCTAAAAAGACTTTAAATTTTCAATAACTCGTCGTTTCTGTTTTTTTGCCGCTGTCCCTTCTTCTCTCGTTTTATATAACTTATTATTTTATTGCTTTATGATTAATTTTTATGTTACGACTACGACTACTATTATTTTATTATATAAATGTTTTTTTATTTTTATTAATAAATTAATTTACTTTTAAGTATTTTTAAAATACTCTCTAAAAAATATTAAATTAAACTTTTGTTTTTGTACTTAAAGTTTATAGACAAAAAATATATTCAAATTTGAATAAAAAAATTCATTTCAATAAACTTTATTTAATTGGCACCCAGCGTTTGTTAATTTAGTTATTGATCCTTTAGAAATGATTAACCTCAACCAATATGAATCTGAAAGTAAACATTACAAAAAAATTATAGATGTTTCTGTAACTGAAGTGATTGTAATATGGTTATAATGATGAAATTACATAATAAAATATTTAATTAAGTAAACATTTTTACGGCTAAAGTTTGCTCGTGGCATAATTTATTAGTATGTCATCTTACAAAAGGTTAATATTATTTCTATAAATACAAATAATTTGATAGCCAAATAAGGATGACAATTATTTTTCGTTTGATTCGAAAATTGATAGAAAAAAAACACCCTATTCTAAACTTAATTACTGTCTGCACAACCCCAGACCAATAAAATAATCTAGCTCATACATAAAATGCCACCGTCAACATTAGAAGAAAAAACAAAGTAAATTTTCATTCACGTATTTTTTATTTTACTTTTATACATTTCAAATAGTCACGAATTCCATCACGAAATAATAGTTTTATGTTGCTACTGCTAGTTTAATTTATATGACCATAATAATATTTTTAGTTTATTTAAAAAAAAAAAAAAAAAAAACAAAAAACTAATAATAAAATATAAATATTATTAAGCCTAGTAATTATGGCCCAATTTGAGTTATTGATCGCACGACCAATCGAATTTGTAAACTTACACTTTCGATTATAAACTCTTTTAATAGCATACCTATTAAATTCCCCTCTAATATTTCCTGGAGACAGGATATTTTTTCAAGACATATTAATTAACAAATTTTCAATTAATTAATAAGACGAGTCATTATTATCGTAAAGATAATTAAATTTGGACAAACAGTTAAAACAGCTGAATGTTCCGTAAATGAGATGTAAAAATGAGAAATAACAATATTTCTGTTAATATTTTAAAAGATAATTATATTCCAAAAAAAAAATATATTACGCTTAAAACCATTACAGAAAGTGATTAATTTTACTTTATTCGTTTAAATAATATTTTTCTAAGATAACTAATTATACATATTATCGATTGTACCAAAAAAACAAAGACATTTTATCAAATATTTAGATGCAGTTCATAAAAGAACTAAATATAATTTAATGAATAATTCATAATGTAAACAATATCTCAAATAGCACTAAACTCTAATCACTTAAATCTTTTAATAATAGTTATTATATTTTTTGTGTAATTAAATATGATTTCGTCGTTAAAAGCAAATATTGTTAATTTTGTTAAACAAATTATTGTTTTTCTTTAAAATCGTATGCGTATGACGAAAGTAAAACAATTTAAATTATATGTTTATCACAACTAGCAAATTTCTTAAGTTCAAAATAATATTTAATTGGTAAGCGCATCTCTCAATAACAATATTTTAAATAAATAACTAATAGAAATTTACGTCATTAGTTTTATCGGTTTGGTTTTGGTAAAAATTTGAAACTACATATAATCAAATCATCTTAATTTCAAATTAATTATATTAATTTAGTAGCCGGAATGAAAAGTGTGGCTTGACTGTAGTACACAACGTACAACATAAATAGTACATACTGATATTAATTGGAGTTGTTTATACAAATATGGTTCTAATATTAAAAATAATATCTTGAAATTTAACAACTAAAAATTTAATTTTTCGTAGAAAACATTAAACTTTGTGTAATTCAAAAGATATCAGTTTTATTTTGTAATTAACTCATTTGTTATTATAGAGTAATTCAAAATCAAACATTTGGAAAATTTGTGTTTAATTTTTCAGTTGTGAATCATGATTGTTAATATTTGTTGAAATATATAAAACTTAGGAGTTTCATATTTTTTTTTTAGTGTAAATTAAACAAAAATATTTAAAATCATGCTTGTTGATCACAAAATACTTATTCATGTGTAGATTTTGGGGGAGAATGAATGAATTTAATTTCTATATAGGAAACAAATATGTATAAAACTCTAAATGTGGATATATTATAGCTATAGGTAATTTTAAATCAATATTGTATTTATGTTTAACTGTCACGTAATTGTAATATAGTTTCAATACGATTTTTTGGTTTAATTTATTTTTATATTTTGTTTGAGTAATTACTTAAGTTTATCATTATTTCTTGTTAATGTTTTTTAGTGATCTGTTTGTAATAGTAGTGACCAAAATTTTCAGTTTTGTACGCTTAATTGATGCTCATTTATATAAATATATACACACATAAAATTGTTCAACTTGGCACGTTACAATAACAATTTATTTATGAATGATAATTTTAAATGCAGGGTGATAATTTTTGGTAAGGCTTGTATACGTTTAATGTTTAAGACATTCGTACTAAATAAATAATCATTTTATTAATTTTGGATAAAAACTGGATTTAATATTAATAAAATAGTAAGATTTTGTTTCAGTAGTGGTCAATTAAAATTTAACACAAAATATTATTTATTTAAAACCACATTCGATTGTATAATTTGTATAAATTTTGGCAACTTCTTAATCCTACGTTGTGGGATAGATATTAGCTCATTAGATTAATTTGAAAATAGTGTCTATTTAATAATTTAAAAAAAATTTAGCAGATCATTTAAAATTGATTTTAAACAATATTTATAAAATGAAAACAATTTAATCGTAAACTTTGCCACAATAATTGGAAACAATGTAATCTTACAATATTTCCTTATATAACCTCATGATAAATCTACAACATTTAGATTTATAGTTTGCAATCTTTAAGATAAAAAAATTAAATTGATAATAAAATGGTTGTGCGGTTTTATGGTTTCTTAATTAATTCAATTTTTAAAAGAAACTTACACACTTAGATTTTTTCAAATTATACTTATAGTCTGTGGTTATATTGCATAATTTTTTAAAATATTGAATTAACGCTTGAATTTCAACCAATGTCACCATATAACATCTATTTATAGAACACGTACATTCGCTAATCAAAATTTGAATCCGAACATCAGAAGAAAGTATTATTATTTTATATAAATATTCCATGGTTATGAAAACGTATGAATGAATGTATGAGAAATAAATAATTTTAAATTTATAATAAACGATTAAAGTTCTTAGCTTATTAATCATTAATAAGAATTTTGAATATAAATTTATTCATATTCTTTTTAAACAAATATGTTCTACACATATAAAAATATTTGTTGAATGCAATGTCAGAAATCAAAATTTGAAGGTAAAAATATTATGCTTATAAATAAAAGAGTATTATTTTATTTATTAGTAAGCATATTTTCATTTTATTTTATGAAGTTCACTTTTTAATAATTTATATGTTTATATATATATATATATATATATATATATATATATATATATATATATATATATATATATATATATATTTACTTATATACTATATCAATATTCACTGATTTAGGCTATTAAGAAACACGAATACATAAATTGATATACATATACACACTTTGAACAAATCGACAAATAATGTTGTAGAGGTACATAATACTTTTTGTACAATTAAAATTAATATTTTTATTAATTTGTTAAATCAATTGGAATAAGATATTATTACTATTATTATTATTATTAACTGTGTTTTATTTTAATACTACTGCAATAAAAATCAACATATTAAACAATAAGAATAAAATTGAAATTAAAATTTACATTCAATAGATAATATATTTTTTTTTTAAATCAAAATATTACATCATTTTTCATGCTTAATCATTAAGAAATAAATTATAATATTTAATTTAACCACACTACAGTTCGATTATTTCGTTTTAATTGTTTTAAAATCATTATTTTTACTATTACAACGCTCTGGATAAAACAAAGTAAAGATGTAGAAAGAAAATGGTTTGGATTTTCCAAAAAATTAATTAGAAAAATTAAAACTATTTAAAACTGTGCTTTTTACATAGTTATCGATGCATATGATCTATCTTCCGTGGGAGCATAGTCTCAATTGTATAAATTAAAAACTGTCTTTATATTTTATAAAATAATTTTTTGATCCAAGTTGCACCTATGTCGTATAGTGATGGTTAAAGTGTTGGATTAGACGGGGTTCGATTTCCGCCGCTGACCATCACGCCGTGATCAATTGTGTGCAAACTCGTTCGTTGGGCTTGTAAACGATCTCAGTAAAGGTTTAACTTTGGCCTGTAATACTCTAGATTTTTTTTTGTGGACTTAATTTATTTGGTATCCTTGTAAAATTTAAATCGACCTCTATAAAGCTTGCATTATGCACTAACACAATTTAATTTTAATTTACCGTTTGTTATTGTAAATTTCCAGAGGTCAGTTTGTTAATTCGAATAAGAATGTTTGTATAAAGATTGATTGCCATATTTGCAAATAACCATCAATACATTCATTTGTTTATATTTTATAGTAGCTCAAAGTAGAACAATTAAGTCAAGTTCGTGTACTTACACCTTATCTACATACATTCGACATTTCACAAGATTAAGCTAAGTGAAATATGTACATTACAAATTGCGAAAATTGTCTTTTGAATTAACAAACAAATTAAATTTAATAGTTGTCCATGCGAATTGATCCAACTGTTATTGTTTCGAAATCAGCGTCAATAATAAATATCAGGCTCAACATAATTATTTTCGATCTGCAGGAACTTATCGTTTATTTATCACATGTAGAATAATGATGTAATAAACCTCTAGATGTGCATTAAGACCTTAAAACCAGTCGTATTTAGTCGTATGCCGAGTACATATGATGAATATTAGTATCTTATGCCTTAACTGAGCAAAGGTTGTATGCAACCAAATTTTATTTTTATCTGTACATTTTTAAAAAAAAAAATTTGTTTTTGAACCTAAAAATCCGATATTTTTTCGAATATGCTAAATTGCAAAGAATAACAATAATTATATATTAATAGATATCGTAATTAAAAATTTGGGACATTGCTGGGATTAAAATTTGTTATGAATCAAATTGAGTCATGAGCATTGTTTTTAGATAATTTTTCGTTAATAATATTCCACTAAAAGTTTTAGTTTTATTTAAGTTAAATTGCGAGAAAATGCACTCAAGAATAGCAGTTGATATTGGTAAAGAACTCGAAGTCATCTTAAATCAAAAAGGTTTTTCAACAATTTCGTGATATTCGATCAGTATATATTTCAATATGGATTGAATACATCACCTAGATATAGCCATAACATTATAGATTTCTACTAAATTTAAACCAAAATCTGTTAAAAATGAAAATTTCATAAATAATTTAAAAATATTGACTCAAATCTGTGTCTGTTTTACGAATAAAAATTTGTCAACTTGGCAGCACTGACTACAACTAACCCAAATTAATAAACTAACAAAATCTAATATAGTGTGGCTAAATGATTTAGATGCGATTCGCCCTAATTGTTTCTGTGACTAACATCCTATCTTATTATCAATCTTATATAATTTAATATCTCAGATATAATTTAATATCTGGGTGTAGATATTCCAGGAATGTTTAATACATACCTAGGGTCGACGATATGGTTGGCCTATACGTCTCTTATAATATTAGCATAATTTAATATGAATTTTTTTAAGATTTTTCTAATAAATTTTGGAAACCAAATAAATTGAGGATTTGTAAAATCGTATTAGACCTTCGATTGGTTCACAAACGGGGTAAAGAAACGTATTGTTACTTGGACAATAATATGAGTAGTATATACTGCCCCTATCAACTAAAAGTTAATTTTCAGTTCTCTAGTGTAAAGTAGGTTTTGCAAATTAAATTCAACATTTGATTAATTAAATTCACCTTCTTCCAGATCAAATTCATCTTCGTCCAAATCAATTTCACATTTTATCAAAACACATTAAATCAAATTTAACTTATAGCAAATCAAATTCAACCGTAAACGATATAAAATAAGAGATTCGATTTAATTTATTACGCTTATTGCATTTAAATACTATATATTTAGTGTAGTACTATTTAAATAAAAAAAATAGTAATAATGGACAATAATATCCATGTACTCGTGGATCAACATACAGCCGTACCATCTTTTAGAAAGAAGAATATTTTAATAAAATTTTCTGAAGAAGGATTACCAATTTATAGTTAAACCAATAATTGTAATATGTTCGACGAACCCAGGTATGATTACGCATCAAAATGGAGGCACATGAGGTTGTTTCTACCATAAGAAGTCGTAATGTTTCATTCCTCGTTTCTATGAACGTATTCACACAACATATTATATAATAAGCAACTCTTGAATGAATGTCATTTTTGTGAGCTCTTTCTGGGGTTATTTATAAAACTACAAACTTTATGTTGGTTAGCAAAAATTTAAGATGCGATCAATTTTAAATAATTTTTCTTTTGAAACTTGTTTATTTTTTCAGCATTGGAGTAACAATAGCTTCTTCTAAGTAAGAACTATAAACACTCAATTTTAAGAACTTTAAGAAACTAATACATAGTTTTAAATAGAAAATTAAAATGTCAAAATGAAAATTTTCGATTTTATATTTAAGAATATCGCAAAAATGACATTTGATTACTTTTGGCTTCCAAAAGATATCTATGTCAAACATAGTTTTAACATTTTGTGCAACAAACTACAGATCATTTTTTGTTTGTTTACAGTAGTTAACAAAAATATTTAACTGGCGATCTGCAAAGAGTGTTGATTCCGCTGTCGATATACTAATATAATTGCCATGCATTTAAAAATACAAGACAAATCAGAAATTTTAAATTTATTTGAGAAAACGAATTTTTATAGATACGATATTTTTTAGTAAATGCTAATAATTTTTTAACGATATCAAATATTAATGAAAACTATTTTGAAATTGATCAATTTCAAATCACATTATAATACCAATTTACACAAAAAATGATAAATTAAATATTTAAAAATTTTTCGATTATCGTATATCCATGATATGTATAATAATATTCATACTAAATCTAATTAAATAAATTAATTTTCGTTTCTTAAAATACCCACTCTTTTCATACAGAAAAATATTTTTAGAATATTTATTAATAGATACACCAGTTTAGAATTTTCCTAAATAAAATATAAAATTAAAATAAAAAGTAAACAAAATAATAATTTGTCGCGTGTATTTTTATATGACATCATTGATAAAAATTGGAAAATCGCAATTAACCCAAAACCACTAAACAGTAGAAAATTTATTATAAAATAAGAGAATTCCGCTTGAATAAATTATATTTATTAGCGAGTTGTAGAAAAATGTGTCTACACAAAATATATTTAATTAGAAATTACGATTTTTTAAAAAGTTCTCCACAATTTTTTATTTTTTTACTTGTTCGAACTCTCATTGTATTTATTATTATTTTTTGAGAAAATGAACGATCTTAGAATTAAAAAAAAAAAAATAAAAAGCAAAAAAAAAAGTGAGCATCTGTCGTGCTTCAATTTATTAGTTTGCGGTGTTGATAATATCTATAATTACATATATAAATATTTTACTTTTCGGTACAAGAAAAAGAAATCTCGAACGGATTTTGTATAACATATATTGTATACTATACATTGTATATGATAAGTATGCATGACAATATATACTTACTTAAAGAAAATGATTAAATATGTAGTGTGTAGTATGTAGAAAAGAGCTTTGTATAAAAGGTACTTGGCGCGAAATTTAATCCAAACTATTATCGTATTTGCATTATTAGTAATTTAAATGATTTATCATTAGGTTAATACAAATACATTACTTTTATTTTTTATATATTTATATAGCTGTTCATTTCATATTTAAACTTACAATAATCTTATAAGAATATTGAATTACACTTATTTTTTTTGTTTGTTTATCTTACAGGTGTAATTTAGATATTGTATATTTTTACTAAAAAGAAATATATAATATGTTAAAAATAGAAAATCATATATTGCTATTACTAGTGTATAGAATAATATCGCGATTTATAAAAGAAATATGATTTATACGATATAATCGTTTTGAATTAACTATATGAAATATTAAACATCTTAAGTTAATCGTATTATCGATAAATAAGTATGTATACAGAACTTATTTAACAGTTAAAGTCATAATAAGCAGCATTTCTTCAACGGAGCCTAAGATCTTCTATGCTTTTTCACCCTACCCTCATTACGATTTGAACAAGGTTCTTTGCAAATCAATAATCAAATACAAAGTTAATAAAAATTACTTTTGGCACTAGTGACAAAATTTCGAGGTGCGATAAGTGCTGACATAGGCATTTATAGTTTTTTATGCAGTTTTTCATTATTAAATAAAACGGACTAACCGATAATTTAGTGAGCCTTTCACAAGACGCTTTCCAAATTTATAACCGCGAATGTCATAAAAATAAAATAGGTAGGATGATGAATTGTATTTATTTCAGTTAGAGCGATATTTGTTGTTGTTTAACGTTCGAAAGTGTTTCAATATTAAGTGGAAGGTTCGAAAATTGATTTATTAAGTTTGTATCAATCTCGATACAAATCAGATCATTAAATTTTAAGTCCATCAGTTCCATTTGGCAATTCTTTATTACATTTAGAAATGTGCTGGTCCTTTGATGATTGGGGTTTGGGAGAGTTGAAAAATGGGTGAAGTTTGATTTTTCAAGTTAACTTTTCCACACATTGCAGTTTGGTTTTAAAAACGAGGCAGTATCTCCACATGTCGTGTAATAACTTTTTAAAAATTTTATTGTTTTTAGAAAAACGTTCATCAGGTCCTTTAAATTTGAGGATTTGATGCTACCTGACGGACAATTCAGTGAAATTGTTATTAAAGTTTGTTTCATTCTGAAGTCGCCGTGTTCTTTTCGAGCAGTTCAACAACTATTATATTTTCGCCAAACATTTCGGGCGCTCTATCAGTTGTTAAGAACAGTAGCTATGATAGGTCTCATTAATCCCTATCGAGCAAAACTAAAAATGTTTTGCAGTGCTATCGGTATGTAACGATTCGTGCGGCTTAATATTTGAAAATCAAACTTTTTTTTTCTCAGCTCACATAATATTATTTCATGTTTAATTTCTTAGAAACATTTTTTCCCAAAGAGTACATTTCTGTCCAAATTTCTTTGAAACTTGGAATTTTGCATTGATTTTAGGCATCGTAAACTCGCCACTTCCTTAAAATTTGGGGCATAGCTTTGATCTTGGTATTTAATCTGCAACGAGGTTAAAACAAACTGGATCATTTATTTTCGATATATTTTTGCAGCGCAAAGCAATTAATTAGTGTCTGACTTATTCTAATGAAACCATTATAAATGTAATTTTTCACTTGTTTGAATAAGGGTGAAAAATTTAACAAACCGTTTCTTTTATGTTTTTTGGGGTATCACAATAAACTAGCCTTCGCATATCGGCGCTCTGTACTTAAAATGTTTTATCTTCTAAACGTATTAATTTTAGCTGTTAGTGCTGCTCAGCACATTCCATAGTAAAAAATAAACACACAACCGACACTCGACATCCTTTACAGAATAGTTTCTAATAATGATAGTAGTTTTTGATAGTAGAATTACTAACGAATATGATAATTGACATTTTAACATTTAAATTAACCACAATTAATCAACATTTAAACCAACTCAAGCATTAGTGAGTACCTAGGTATAAATCCTATCATACAAAATGTTTGAAGCATTTATCTCGTGACTCCACTGCAATAATTTACTACTTATTAGGTAATAGACTCAATTCGACTCAACAAAGAAATTCATTGGCTCTTGTTCTGAGATATAAAAAAAAAATATTAAAGCATTTGCAAAAATAGAATGAAAATGTTAACATATCATATTTAACAATTTCATTCATTTAAAAATTAGATTTGACTCCGATATATGTAAAAGAATTATGATGGATTGAATAGTTAGAAATTTGATAGTCTTAATCTTAGGCTCGTTTATGAAATATGAAAATAAAAATTTTGGTGTGTGGTCTTAGAACGTGCGTGATATAAAATATTTAAAAAAATATTTAATTGCTCGCCCGTACCATATTTACAGTTAGTTTCGAAAGTGAAATGTCGTGATTCTTTAAAGAAATGTGTAAATTACTGAATATTGTATTGGCTTTTCTTTATGCGCTTTTTGGCTTCAAATCTACATAGCGTTCTTCTAGCATGGATTACTTAGTTAATCTTTGTATTTTAGGGGGGACGATTATTAGGCTTTGTTTAAATATAAAATAAAATTTGATTTTGTACCTAACAAACTTGTTGATCATTTCATAAGTACTAACACACTTTCAATATTGGGTTGCCTAATAATATTTACCACTCACGTAATAACAATATGATTTTTAAACTTTACTCAATTGAAGTATATAGCACGAATTTGAAGTGGTTTTTACCCAGTTGTATGAACATTATCAGTACTGTGATTAAACCATTTATACCTTTACAAATTAGATCTGCGCGGTCTCTTATTCCGTTCAGGAGTAACAATTTTATTAATAAGAATAAAAAAAATTAAATGGACACATTGCAAGAAGGGTATATATTTCATTCATAATCCTACTACATATTATGCGTTTTGTTTAATAAGAGTTATTTACATGAAAATTAATCAACAAAACATACACTTTTTTGTGTAGGAACATTTTACTTTTTGATGTTGTTTTTCTTTGTTTCACAAATTTCCTTTTTATCGCAGTAAAAAAAAAAAAAAGTTATATATAGTTCACACCCCATCAATTAATTTTCGAGTATGGGTAGTTTAAAAAGTTATTTTCCTTTGAAATTTTTTTATATGATACATAATTTGCAGAAACATAACTATACGGTAAAATAATCAAAAATTCACTTTATATATGTCACCTTTACGTTGTATATATGGGTAGCCAACTGTATAAAAATATATCTGTAATAAATAAATAAAATCGATTGATAAATTTAATCTGCATTTTTAATTTGAAGATAGAGTTAGAGAGGTATAATATTGGTTCTTACAAAAATAAATTGAACAAATTTGACTTTATGTAATATGTAATTTATATGTTGCTAATTAATCGATTAATTCGTTTCATCGATTTATGCAGTTTAAATTTAAATTACATACTGTTTAATTTTGTAGTAACATATATTTATTTTATGGTGAATGGAAATTCATTTACAACAAGAAATTAGAGAAAAATGAATGATATAACAAATATGTACATGAGAATAAATTACTGATTACAACCTGTATTATAAGTATCACAATAAGTAATTCATCGTACTTAAGATTAAAATAGTTTACAACATTTTTTTTTGTAATATTCATAGATATATCAATATTAGATTTAATCGGTAATATGTACTATTACTAGGTAATTTAGAAAATTTTCTACAAAATAAAACTATAAACTAAAAATTATATGTTTATATACATTAATTACTACTGAAAGTCTGTATAGTCAAACTAAAATTTAATATAAATGAACATAAACTAGTAAGTTTGTATAGTTGCAGTGCATACATATAAATTTATTTTCAAAAGAAAAAAAATTATAACTAAATACATAATTGAATTTGCTTCCCTTTTTTTGTTTGATTTAAAATAATTGAATCAATTATGACAATGCTTCAAAAATACTATATTTTATCAAAGAAATAATATTTATGTTTCTTTTATGATTTCAAAAAAATAAAATAAAAAAATAAATATTCATTCTATGCACTACTATCTATAGAATTTACATTTTGGAAATTTGTACATGATGTATCGTATTATGAACTATGATTACTATAACAAAAACTACTGTAATACCCATTTATTAGACATAATTATGTAATTTAATTGTTGAATAATTATTATTTCCATTGCAGTACAGCTTATATTTCTTTAAAGTAAATTGGTAAAAATTAGATTGTAATATAAATGCTATTGAAAATATTAAGACATTCTCTGCATGTAAATAAAAAAACTAGATCAATAAAAACATATATTTTTTTTATAATTGTTACAAATAAATGCCAATACTTTTTTTTTTAGATCCTAAATATATATTTTGAAAGTATTGATTTAGAATAAAATATAAGCACAATAATGTTTATCATAGATAATTACTTGACTGTATAGCACTAGATGGTACAACATTCTCAGGCAAATGACTATTCTCAAGAGGTGTAATTATTGAGATTAACATTGATATTCATATATGTACAATCACAAAAAATATAAATACTAATATATATATATATGGATAATTGAGAACACGATATAAGCCAGCTATAATTACGCGGTTGCAAGCAAAATATTAGAAATATGTATGATTAATTAGATAATTGCCTTTTTAAATTACGAAAACTTTGGTTTATATAAACCATTTTAAATCTCTTGAGCGAACAAAGTTGAAATTTTCAAACCGCAAGTTTTTAATCTAACAAACACTTTGTTGTTGTTTTTGACCTATTGAAACCAAAATTTGTTATGGTACAGAAATGTTACTTTTACGGGAAATGCAATTTAGTTTATGTATCATCATATATTATACAAAATCCGGTATGATAAAAACCAATTGTTAAATTTAAGGAAAAAGTTCATTCAACAATCAAAGGTAACTAATAATAATGGTTAGTAGTATCGAGATGAATATTGTATATGGGGTTATTTTAAGGCAATCTCTTATGCGACTTAAATTTTAAGGCTTTCGTTTACTTGCGAGAGGATAAGGAAATATACCTGTTACCTCTAGCAGATCAAACTACGTACAATGCAGGCACTGAAATATGGGTTCTAAATGTTTCATAAAATTGACTAGTATCAGTACCTGTTCTTTATTAGTTCTCGGTGCATAATTTAGAGAAAAATTTGTGGCAAAAAAACCAGCATTTCCATTGCACCAGAACTAATCATCAGTTTAGAGTTAGAAATACCATTACGAGTACGACTTATAGTTATCACAAAAAAATGTATGATTTATATTTCTTAAAAGAGGTTTTCTTAGTTGTTTGCCAAGCTAGCATGTATACAGTACAAAGAACCGTACAGAACACAGCACAATGTAAATAAAAATACAAATAAATCCATTTTCAGCGATGAGAGTTTTATTTTCATTTGGTCGCTTTGATAACCAAAATAACCCATTTTCTTCAGAAAATCAACGAGTGATAGATATGGTGCGGATTTTGAGCTAGAAAGCTTCATCGGACCATTATTCTGTTGATCAAACAACAGTTATTGATGCAGGCTATTGCGACATGATTTTTGTGCCTGTACTAGTCATTTTCTGGTCGAGGAATTTTTCGTTTTGGTAATCAGAATTGGACGCAAATACTATGTCATTTAAACCCGTTGGATTTCAACGATATTTTTCCGCAATATTTATGCAAAACGGCCATGAAAAAGACTGCGTATGTGTTAGCAAAGCCGTGGAAGCTATTTGATGATTCAGGATGAACTAAAAATCGACATTATTTTAATGAGAAAACGACAAGTGATAATTTAATGTAAACTGAAATGATGGGCAACTTGTTAGATTACCATCGTTAAAATTTTACAACTAATTATTATTAGTTTACAATTCTAAGAAATGCAACACCGATACTTAATTTGATGAGACAAACAATCATGTTTATTATGGGAATATATTTTAATTTTATGGAGTAACTTTTATTTGAACTTTCATAAATTAACCTAGTGTCCTAGTACTAGTAGTTGTAATGTTTATAAAAACAAGTTGGTAGCAGTGCATTAATTGGTGCTCATGGTACTTATGCAAAATAAATTTATTTTGTAGTATTTTGCAATTTCATCTACTATTAGAAGAAGCTATTCTTGTTAGGTACAATAACCTGATCTACTTTGTTTGATGTAGGCAACGATGTTTTTTCTGGTTACCTAGGAAAGTATTAATTAGATTGATGATACAGTGGCTAATTAATGTTGGTACGATATTTCGAAAGATTTCCAAAGTAAAATTATCACATGGTATGCGATAACAAAGGAGTTGTACATTGTTTATGAAAATGTTAGTGACAGTGGCTAAATTCATAGATCACATAACACTTATTCGAAAGCCAATCAGATTTGTTTGAGTTATGGTACTGGAAGAAATCAAAAAAGGCATTTTATTATTACTTAATTTCGATCGGCGATGACACAACTCTAACCTCCTTTTGAAAAGCAGAGTCATGGGTTCCCACCATCGTCGCCGCCAATATAGGACAGCTAGAGCTTTTCAAGCTCAGTGAATGAACCCTGCTCAAGATGGAGGCTGTTACTTGGATTAAATTGTGTGAAACGATATACGGCCG
The DNA here is from genome assembly GCA_963556175.1 of Tipula confusa. Classification (NCBI taxonomy): domain Eukaryota; kingdom Metazoa; phylum Arthropoda; class Insecta; order Diptera; family Tipulidae; genus Tipula; species Tipula confusa. The sequence goes on from OY744476.1 coordinate 63,229,507, forward strand.
TATAGCGATGGCTCAGATGCTTGCTTACCATACTGCTATGGTCTAGAGTTTCATGCTAGTATTTGACGAAAAATAATTACTAGAGTAATGAAATAGTTACATCTTACACCGATGACCGAATTGCGAATAAACAAACGATCAACAGAACAAGGCAGACAGACAATTCGCAACAAATGGTTCAAAGGATCTCTTTTGCTTTTCCTGTTAATAACAAATACATTATCTAAATAAATGCATCACTCAGATGTATATTTACAGTAGACGGCATAAAGAAGGATCTTAAAAGTAAACTACTAAAACATTGACAGAGCCATCGTTGGCATTAAAACATCAACCATAGCTCAGATTTAAAACGCTAAAGTAAACATCTACATTAAAGAGGCTAAATGATTACTTAGCTTAAGAAAAGACTTAACATTTTAAAATTGTCCTGTGTTGTAAGATAGAAGACAATTCTCTCTATTAATGAAAGTATTTCATTAACAATTTAATAACCAATCTTTAGCAAGAATCGAGTTTTATACAGATGCAATAAAAGAACTGGAACCGGATTAGTCCCACAAGAAAAATATAAACAATATTTTTTTACTATGGATGTAATTGCGGTATCTAGAATGCCTAATAATTGTGCTTTTATGTAAAATGACAGTAATGCAGTCACAAAGTTGGGTTAAAGTTGAGAACAAAATATCGGGAAATTTTGTAGTTAGCTTTGGAACACGGCAACTGTTTATCTGGGTGATCCACCTGTACGGTTCTAAGCTTTCGGTCCTTAGCTTGCTCTTCATATTGTTCTAGACAAACCCGAAGAAGATAAGTCTTTCTCTACCTCGAGGAGCCATCGGTGTCTTCACTTGTTTCACTGTGCCTTTACTTTATGAACGACATCAGAAATTTTCATCAAATCCCTAATCTCGTGTTTGAAGAGAATCTTCTCTTTTCGGGCCATAAAGTATGCACATGACTCTTTGCGAATGCCACTAACCATCTTTCCTACTCATACGTCAGGGTCCAATACTCACACCCTTACATGACAACTGGTCTGACCAACCCCTCGTACAACTCCAATTTGCCGGCATTTGTAAGGTATTTCAACTTAGCAGTTGAAGTAAGGCATACAAAGCACGGTTGCCGGTGCCAAGACGCGTTTTTAAGTCCCTTCCACAAAATTATCATGAGTGACAAGAGTCCCAAGGTTTTAGAAACCATTCACTCATTCAAATGAGTGGTTACCACTACAAAAGTCCATTACGTTTTGGCCTCTAAAATCAGTGATCATATATGTTGATTTGGACTCATTTTTTTATTTGGCCTCAAAAATTAAGCCTAGCATCGTACAATGGATCCAGTTCATTAACACCGTTGCCATTCAGTCATGCCAGGGCCTGGTGGTAAAACATGTTGTCTTGAAGTGTTTTACTTTTTCGAAAAATAAATTCTAACATAAGATTACAGAGTACCGTGGACAGAGCCTTGCCGTATACCAGAGCTTTGATCCGCTCTAATACTATGTAAGACAGTAATGTGTAAACTGTGCAAATGAGAGCTATGCCGCGATGGTTTTTGAGTTCAAATACATCATTTGACACTGGCTGAACATTGAATATATCAGAGAAATGTACCTTCCAAGTGTCGAGTACTTAGTCAATATTTACACGGAGATTTCCATCCTGTGGCAATATACCTATAGATCTTAAGATATGGTGCAATCCGGTGACTCATTCAAAGAAGTTATCTGAACTGCGCTCATTTCTGACTTTTAAAACTTTAACATTACACCATTTACAAAACAAAAATGCAATGGATTTCATTAGTGGATCACACATTTGAAGAAGTAACGAGTTCCTGATACTTGGGATCCTTTGTCACTCTTGATAACTGTGTGTGATGGGATATAACAGCGCGTGTTACCTCAAGGTATCCGTGCTTTGTATCATACGTCCAAAGCTAAATTCTACGTAATATCTTCCGAATTCCTACAAGCTAAAGTTGTACAAAGTGTACCCGTTGACATGAATGGGTGTGCGATCTGGACCCTGACGGATGAATATTAGAAATGGCGAATGACGTTCGGGAGAAGTCATGCGCAATATATGTGGCCCCGAGATCAGAAATTTAATACAAATTACTGGTGTTGTTTATGCAGTAAAATGATAACGAGTACACTAACTTCGATCAGGGCAACAATTTGACAGGCGCAAATGTCAAATTGTGGGCGACAATCGCTTTATCTTATTCTGTGTATCTAGTACAATACGAAGAGCAAGCTCGGGATCGAAACCGATCGATACAGATTGTTGATACGGTAGGAACCAGCCGGTACGATCCGTTTATTATTATTATGGGTAAAATCGTAATTATGGTACAAATATCAACTGGTTGAATAAATTGTTGGTATAAAATGGCACAGTAAAATCAAGTTTATCTTATCTTGATTTTTTCTTGATAAATTCCATGATTATGTTGTACAACAGAAATAATCTATGAATATGAGTTTCAGGATGAGGGCTTAATTTTGAACTCTTGTTTATCGAGTAAATATTGATGTTATTGTTACTAAACGGAAATGCACTATTAACTCTTTATAGCCAACAAATTGTACGATTATCCAGTGTGTTGTTAATTCAATATCAATGCCAAATTAGAAATTACCCTTAAAATAAAAGAGCACAACTTAAAATTACACCACTTTACACACAGTAACAAATAATCAATTAAGCAAAACTATAATTTTACTAACTTCCGAAATTATATTATAATTTATATATTCACATCCATATTATTTATGTTAATAACAATTAAATTCGATTAATCACAGTAATAATTTTATTTAAAAAGTAAAAAGATAAAATAAAATTATAGCCATGTCCATTGAACCGTAATTGGTAAAGAAACTCCATATGTCAAAATCATATAATTTTTTTTTTTTATTATCAAAATTTTTGTAAATTTTTTTGTACAATTACATCGAAAATCATAATAATAATTAAAAATTAAAATCGAATAATATGATTATATTATGTTTTTTTCGTAAAGGTGAAACACAAAATTATTGGAGAATTTTTATATAGAAAGCAGAAAAAGATGAAAAAAGCATCCATGATTATTTTGGAATATCAGAAAAAAATTCCTAAACATAGCTACTTCGAATAAAAATATATTTATAATGTAGAGATATTTTTAATCTATAGATTTTAGAATAATTTCTTACATTATATTTAGATTTAAGTTGGATAAATATATAACAAAAAAAATTGACATAGAGAACTATTTTTAATATTTTTATATAAATAAATATTTTATATATGTAATAAATAGGTGTAGAAGCTGTTTTATATATACATAAAAAAAAATTTAGTTTTGTCATAATATGCGTGAATATGAAGGCGATTTATTTTTTTTTATTGGAAAAGATTTTTTTTATTTACAATAATACAAAATATAATATCGAATATCGGTATCGTATAGTTAAATAAAATATATTATAATTTCTTTAATTATTTACCCTTTTTGTGTGAAATGTATATAATAGTAATCCACAAAATTTCGTAAAATGTATTCCAAAATATATGTAAAAAAAAAAATATGAAGATTTTTTCCAAACACACACAATCACAAATGTCAAATCATTTATGTTTTTTTATCCTTTCATACACATTTATTTTTTTTTTTTTTGTAATAAAATTAACTTTTTATATAGAAAATTTTTTTGGATACACTTTTCTTCTTTTTTTTATCTTTTTAAAACAAATATATATGTGAAAAACTTTTGATTATTACTACACACAAATGAAATTAATTAGGAAAATTTATTTGATTCTTTTGTTTTGATATATTTTTAAATTAACAAATAAAAAAAAATTATAAAAGATTTCGTTTTTTGAAGAGACACACAGGTTACGGCCAATTTTCACGGGGATAAAAAATTTTGCGATCGGAATTTTTTTTTTTTTTTTTGAGAGGAGAACGAATATGGCGGATGAATGAGAAAACTGATATGACTTGCATGAGATAGAAAGAGAAGTTTGTATAAAAATATTTTTTTGTGATGTGAAGTTAGTCGCAATTGATTTTAATGTAGGAGATGGATTCTACAATTGCTTTTTTATTTTTATTTTTTTGCTGTATTTATTCGTGATTATTTATTTTAATTATGTATTTGGTGTTTTAATTTAAAGTTTTGTAAATTCTGTACATATTTTCTGACAAAATTTATAAGAATATAATATTCGTTTATTTACGAAAATGTATATGTTAAATATCTGCTGAATTGCTGAATATTAAATCTTTTTATAGTTTTAACACAGGGAACCGTTAATTAACCGAATATTAAGCAAAGCAAACATAAACGAAATGACCAGATGTTTTCCACGTCAAAGAGTACGTTGAACCACTTCTAAATGGTCAAAAACCCAGATGTTATTTAATTTCTTAGATCATCGAAACAGTAGCAGAAATCTGGCAAACATGGTGGGTTTTAGTAACCCATGTTATGATTTACGTATAAATAAGAAATCCAGAAAGAGTTCAAGGAAATAATATTGGGGAAAACCCTGTAACAACAATGTTCCTTTAGACATCGTTGTCCCATCCGATTAGGATCGGCCCGCAGAACGATACCGAGCCAGCTTACTCGCTGTCCTTTCTCTGTTGCTGTCGTGTTGTCGTTGTTGCTTTTATGGTCATATTGTACCAAGCGCATGACTCTTTTCTCAAATGACATCAGCCATCTTTCATACTCATCCGTCAGTGTCCAATTTTTTGTAAATATACTTGACTATGGATCTGATATAACACCTTTTGAACAACGCCTTGTATAATTTCAACTTATAGGCATTTGTTAGCTATTTAGACTTTACCAGAAATTTAACTTTTAAATACTCTCCTCCACACTTATCATGTGTGCTTAGACATCCTAAGTATCGCAAACCCAATATTTCTAAAATATTTTTCTAAAATTCATTGTGTCTTGGCCTTTAAAACATGCGATCATATATTTTGTATTAGATTTATTGATTTTAAGACCAATGAAAGCGGAAAATCGTACAAGTGTGCCCAAAAGTTAGTTTACACGGATTTAATACTAATATAAGATTTCTACTTTAATCGGGACAGAGCATCCTAACTAATGGATTGATTTAGGTTTACCAGAAATCGAAAAACACCTGATGTAAATCACGAGATATTTTAATAATATTTAGAAAGAATCATCCTCTACAAAAAAACTTAATCAGTGACTGATCGGTTTTATCCCACTATAGAAGAGTGATCCTCTCCTATACTATGTACGATATATTCCGCAATAGTTGTCGCATTTGGAGTGACTCAATTCTTAAAAATAATTCATTAAAAAATCCAAAAGGTTCGTATTTTTACAGAATTGTTCCATTACCTGCCAATAAGTATTTAATGTTCTTACTCTAAAGCTTTTGAGATAAGCGTTAAAAATCAAATTAAAGCTTATTAAAATAGTAATAGTTTAATCAGTTTGGTTCAATCTCGGTCTGACCCATGTTGAAAATTGAATAACTTAGAAAAATGCTTTTGCCAAGTATCAAGTACTGCATCAATGTTATTCGCGTTCCTTATTCCGTTGCTTGTTGGGAAGACGGAGGTACTCCTCATCAAACTAATCATTTTTACATACCTCAATTTTCATGCCTTTTCGAGGCTACGAGATTATGAGTAATTTATCCGTACACTGTGTGTATTCAAAAATATGAAAAAACACAAGAATTGAAATGAACACTAGTCACAGTGCACGGATAAATAACTCGTAGTCTCGGAGTCTCGGAGTCTCGAAAAGGCAACAAAATTGAGGTACTGAATTGTATGGAACAGGAATATTGATTAAAAAATACTGACTAGAAAATAGAATTCTTCTACATATTTAACAATTTGTTAGCCTACTATATTTCGCATTTCAATATACGGATTCTCTAAAGTGTTATAATCATAATATTTCATTGTGATAATTTTATAATAAAGTTTATTCAAATATGCTTTATTTAAGGTAAAATGAGGATAAATTGAAATTTTATTTGAAATTAAATAGTAAGTACATATAAAATTAAAATTTTCCTAATTTTAAGTAAAACTGTCAAATGTAGTTCTTGTGCCAATCACTAGCATGCAGTAGTTGTAAATATATGGATTGAGTGTTAGATGAATATTAAAGCCATATGTGCATTAGCTAATGAGGTTTTACTACTTTTTTGTAGATGGCATTGTAGTTTATTTATAAACGGCATATTGATTATTTTGTATATTTAACGCGGTATCTTTGAGCTAATTATTATTAATCATAGCATAGCTAAAAAAGTAATATTTTTATTTTTGAATGGTTATAAATTTATAAATATTAGTGACATCTTTTGATGACATCTTTTGATGTTATGTGTCCCACTGTAAATTGTAAATATTACAAAATAAGTACTGAACGGTGATAAAGTTGTGTGCTTTTTGCAGTTCCATTCTTTTAAATAGAACCACCCTTCATGCCAACATACGAATTCTGTTTGAGTTCTTAGAAGTATATGATTTACGATTGAATGAAGTATTTTATAATTTTTTGTTAGTAAATAATTTATTGGTTTCGTCTGACTTCGTAGTGGATTAAATTTTTTGGGATACTTTATTAATTTATTGGTTAGGCGGATGAAGTTAGAAACGAACTTACCTTGTGTAAGCGACATCAAATTTATATGGAAGAATTTTAGTCTTTTCAGTTAATTCTCTGTTTATTTAAGAAATTCAACAATTGACGACTTCTAACGGGATTAGTGGTAGTTGCAGATTTCAGTTAAACAATCATATGTAGCGGTGCAATCGCTGTCGTCTGTTCGCCTGTTTTGGTTATCATCTTGATAGTTTTAAATAATCTATCTATTTGTGATAATTTTTGTAATAAGCAGGCATATAGGTTGATCCTCGATCCTGAGCTTGCTTTCGTCTTATTCTAGATTACCCCGCTACTAAGACCTAATTTTATTATTTTTTACTTAAATTTGAGTTGTCAAACTCAAAAAATTGTATTCAGTTTTTACTTAAATTCATCCACTTTGTTTGAAACTACATATATATTCTTCAGGAGCCTAACCACTTTGGTTTCCCGGAACTCTGTTGCTCAATTGTAGTTGTACATATGCCTATATGCAAGGCCCCTCATCTTATTTTCAACTGGTTGCAGTGCACTATATGTTTGTTTGATATCTCTATAAAAATATGGACATGGCAAATAAAATTGTAAGCCGGTCCAAAAGAGATTAATTTACTCATGATACAATTAAAAAAAGCCTATATGATTTATTCTATATCTTAGGCAAATTTTTGTAAAAGCTTCTCGGACATATTCAAAAATTGAAAAAAAAACAATGCAAATCATAAAAAGTATTTGTCAGAAGTGGGATTTGAACCCACGCCCTCAGAGAGGACCAGAACGCCCAATTAACTTGCGTATGCAAGTAAGATTTTATCTTGAGTCTGGCGCCTTAGACCGCTCGGCCATCCTGACATAAATTTTACTATAAATAAATTATAAATTAATAAAATAAATTATTATATTTTATCACTAGGTGCATGATATTACGATATTTTATTAGCTAATCTGCAAAGTTATAAATAGCACATTTAAATTTACAACTAATGAAATATTAGTATATTCTAGCAGTAATTTAGGCGGTTTTTATCTACTATTGTATTGTCTATAGTGTGATTCAAGTTGATTTTAAACTGGGTTATCATTCACTATAACCTCAAAACGAGTGATCTTATACAGTTTACTCGAATAGATCCAAACATTTGAAATAATTTAGTGATTTAAACTCTGATTTAATTGAGTGTTTATGATTTTGTTTGAACTAATTTTCGACACTGCATCATATACGGTTAAAAAAATAAGTTGTATGACAGAAAATAATCTATGTACATATGAGACACAACAGGTTCTTTATGAGCACTATATTAAAATCACAAGTATTTAAATATTTTCATGTCTTATGTTGTTATGGTTTAATCAAGTGGCTAAATATTTCTTTTTGTGTTTATTGAGGAATTCGCCGTTTAGTTGTGGTACCGAGATGATTATTTATTTAACATAATAATTTACACGAAAATTTGACTAGTACAGGTATTAGATCTAACCATTGAATAACCATATATAGAAGTGACACCAAACGTTTTCGCCGCTACTTAGTTGTTATAGCGCTGTATGCATTTGTATCTTAGATAAATTTAAATTAAGGGTTTAAGTATCAACTATATAAACGAAAAAAAAACTTTATGATTTTCTTTTACATTCAGTGCGAATATAAACACATACAGTCAAAACCAATGTCAATACAAAACCAGTGGAATTCAACAGGAAAATCTAAATAAAAAACAAAACGCCAAAATGTTTGTGTTTATGTCCAAGGTCATTTAATTCATATTTTACAAATGATTAAGTATTTCAAATTTTCTTGATTTGTTTTTGGTACTTTTTGCTTTAGAATTAATTCTATGGATTTTTGCACGTAAAATTACTCTTAATGTATGCATAATTAATTTTTTTTAATGTTCTTCAATGCGACAAGAAATTTTGTATTGGTTTTCGCACAAATTATAAAGTTTGTCAACTACTTTGGGCTTGAAACAGATTTTATCAAAATTATCCTCTAAAATCTTAATTATTTTTTTTATTAATTTTACAAAAAATTCTGTTGGTAATGCTTAACCACCATTTGTAGTTTTTTCCTACTAGCGATTTTTAATAAGTAGCTCTGTATGTGTATAGCTTTGATGTTGAGTTGGTTGATCATTGTAAATAAAATTTTTACATATCGTACAATTTGTCTTTTTTGAACAGCATGTGCTAGGTACCCAGAAAAATATGTAATTGACATTGCTTGAATAGTTGGTCAGTTTCATTGGCTTCTTCATCCGTATCAGAGCAAAATTATGAAGTTTTGGGTTTTTCAAAACAAGTTAAAATAGGAAAAAGAGTAATAAAATAAAACATCATGGCTTTTTAGTAACAGTATACAGAGCGTTTTATGGTTATAAACATTTTCCAAAAAGGATTATTTAGATTTTGTTAAATTTATTGTACTTTTTATGTATTGAATGTTCTGATATACAACTCGATCATATTTTTTTGTTTTAAATGAACTGGAGTGGGGATTGTTTAAGTTTATTTCTCCAAGCTATAACCAGCCATCGAAAATCATTCTTTTAAACGTTGCCATTTCAAACGTTGGTTTTAAATCAAGCATCAGTAAATTGACTATTCATTCAATCATATTCGGATCCTAAAAGCATTTCCACAAAGCAACGAATGTATGGCCCAACATACTTTCGATACCATTTTTGGTAGGTAATTCTGGAAACGCTTACTAATTTCAGACATAAGCAGCAACTGCTCGCAAAACCGTTGTAAAAATTTACACCGGTGACTGGAGTTGGTTTTTAGGACTAAATTATTCTCCATATATATTTTATGTGCTGCTAAAGCCGCCACATCTAAAATGTTATAAAAAAATCCCGGTGGCCAGTAAGACGGATCTTCCTTTTGCTTGAGTATTCCCCCAGCATTTTGTCCATATTGTCCACGCCGCCCTTGGTTCTGTTGTAATCTAGAATCATTGTTGGTTTAATTGCTAATCCTTGTGTTTCCTTATCATAATGCAGGGTAGATAAAAGCATCACAGCATTTTTTTTTTTTGGAAATATAAGAACACATTGTGATGTTTAAAAATCCGTTATTCGGCAGGTTGTGTTTTGTCTTGCACGACTAAGGATTCCACTGGTACGAATCGCCGTCTTTTGTTTACTGTTCCTAAAATTGATAAATAGTGGTCGCGCATCAAACTAAAAGCTAAATTGTTGCTGGTGAAAAAATTGTCACATGTATATAACATCGACCGCTACTACTAAAAAGAGTGCAGCATATCTATACTCATAAAGAGAAAGTAATCAAAGAGAATGTGTTGTGAAGTATCTACTTCACAACACATTCTCTTTGATTACTTTCTCTTTATGAGTTTGGAGTCATTCCAGTGTACATTTTACCTTTCAATATATAAACGAGGAAGTAAAGTCACACACCAACCATACTTTAATTCCATATCTGGCAGGTTTTCATGGAATGTAATGCGTGAAATGTGTACCACCTCGATATGCGAACAGCTGTTTATCAACTGTTATGTTTTCCCCAGCTACAAAACACTCTCGTAGAAGATTCCGATTCAATACAAGACATATATTAGTAATTGTTGCGCACAAGTAATCCCATTATCAAATTCGATATATCGGTTTGCGTATAAAAGCGCTGTACACCCATTGTAGTGTGGTAAAGAGGATGAGAAAGTTATAACGACGGCGGTGACGTGTCGTTATTTTAATTATTCAGAATTGGATGTTGTGCAAAGCTCAGTTTCGATCTGATGAGGAATCATAATAATTTTGTAAAAATTATTTGTCATCTCATCAGGCCATGGCGACCGAGTGCTATGTGTAAATGCTATTTTACGCTCTATATATATTTATGTACAGTGTACATGTAGCGTTAGCGAATTATATGAACGTGCACGAAATATGTGAATAATTGATTTTTGTGTTTGTGTAGGCGAAGTCGCTACAAAGCATTCTTGTCAAAAAGTGAAAACAAAAGATAGCTTCCCGAGTGCCACACATTTTTTTGTTTAAAATGGAAGCGATTGAAAAAAAAATACGTTAATTTTGTGGTGCCTTACTTGTCTTTTACAGATAATCTAGGTAAAAAAATAAAATGCAATTGGAAGCGAACCCGATATTTATTACAGTAAAACATGTAAAAGTGACCGTATCTGTAAACTGACCATCTGTCGGTGTTTATATCTCTAGTTTTGCGAGTGGAAACCAAATACCATGTACTAAATTTTGCGTGAAGACATTTCAGTTTGGATTAAGGTGTGCAAGGAAAATAATTCTAGTGATAATGAACAGACAACGCGAATGAGCGAAAAGGGAAGGATGGCACAATATGCCAGCGAAACCCTATGTAAAAGCAAACTTGTTGTTAATAAAAATTATCAAATTTTATTTATAATATTAACTTAAAATTAAAATTTAAAACAAAATTTCATTCAAAATCTTACATAGATGAAGATAAAAATTCTGTAGTAAACACAAGGGAACGATATAAATCCTGTTAATCAACGAAAAATATCGTGTGATCAAAAAAAAAAAAAAAACGATCAAATCGCTGAAAAATAAAATCGATTGATACCAAAAAATTTTATTTTCTCCTTACGAGTAATTATGTTTACTTTGTGATCAAAAGAAAAGAATAAAAGAAAATGATGCTGTTAGTTTATTTTTGTTTTTTAAATCTTCACACATTTAACTACCTACTAACAAACACATTCACCATAAACACATGCGTTCCAACAAACACATTTTTAAATTGGAAATATAAACGTACCAATTATATAAAATAAAAAATTTTCGTGGACATAATTTAGCAAAGACACAGAAATATTTATTTCGTAGTACAATTTATTAACACTTGGCTCATATGTCGCTGTAAAGTTAGCGGTGTCATCTAACTAAGTAAAATTTACATAAAGACTGCCGCAAAGAATTATAATTTGGGGTTTGGTCTTACTCTTGAACAATGCCAAGAGCTTATCGTTGATGATTTGAATAGACATATAAATAGAATGGATTCAATAATACATTCATGGGTTAAACGAGTTGTGAAATATGTTAAGCTTATTATACAGCTCAAAATTTATTCTTAAAAAATATTATCCTTATAGGAGGAAGTCATTTCAGAGGCATTTGAATTCGAGATTTACTCTGAAACGTTTTAGTGCTTTATTTAAACCAGAATTTAGATAATTCTATCTGTGTGGGTTACATTAAAGATGCAGTTAAACTAAAATTATGTGCATGTATGTCTGAAGTCAAGAATTTAGCCACTGCGCAATTCAGTCTGCAGGTCGGTAAACATACAGACTTATAACACAGATTATACTCTGTGCTTTTAGTTTATCGGTTAAAAATGCTGCTAAAAAATTGTGTGTGGGCAGTTTATGCAGTCATACTCAAAACAGGTTGCATTTGCTGCAAATGTCATTTTGTTTTATTTGACAAGTTCGTTTTATTTATATTCAAGATGATGCACTTTTAATCAAAAAATCACGATCAGTTCAATTATTGAATACATTTCGGTTAAAATTGTCACAGCCTTTCTGGCAGCCTTTTAGAATGCATCTGAAATAGCAGTTGGATGAATTCCAGTGGCAAGCAATTTTTCAGCAGCTTCCAATAAAGCACCAGCAATGACAACAACCAATGTTATAAATTATGGTTTATTACACAATCATAATTTGATAAAACTAAGTTACTTAAGTTTTTTATGATTTTATTTTCTGTATTAACTTTTAAAATACATTTTGCTTAAATACTAATATAAAGTTATTTTTCTTACTCAATATTGTTTTTACATGCATTTAAATACAATTTAAAATTATACCTTAACTGCAAAACAAAAATAAGCGAAATAGATTATTTTTCTAAAATCATAATAAGGTGTATTGTAGTTAAGTGTTTCTTTAAAATAACATAACTAGGTGAAAAGTGAAGCAAATTCGGTGAAAATTGGCGTGGTTAGTAGAGGGATGATAACAAACATTAATAAATACAATTTGGCAAAACCACTTAAGTGATATTAAAGTGATTATGTTAAATTTCAACAGATATATATATATATATATATATATATATATATATATATATATATATATATATATGTGTATATGTATATATATATATATATATATATATATATATATATATATATATATATATATATATGTATATATATATATATATATATATATATATATATATATATATATATATATATATATATATATATATATACAATTATATTATTGCATATTAAATTAAAATTAGCATACACGTTTCTATATAAACTTATTTCATCGGAACACAAAATTATATTTATTCTTTTTATAATTAATCTCATAATCATAAGCATGATGGGCAAATTGTAAAATAACGTAAATAATTCTGCTACATCATCATCCTCCTCCAATCCCTGCCTCTACAGGAAAATTTAAAAGCTTAATCCTGGAAAGTTATGGTATTGTAATGGTTCTTTTTGTTTATGTCTGAAACTAAATATCCAAAAAATGGTTTTAATCTGTCAATTGATATGGTCATATTTTTATTGTTTTTTAGAACAACAAATGTTTTCTAAATCGACGTATTACTTTATAAGGACCATCATAAGGGAAACTACGCCCCGTTTTAATTTTTTCGACCCTTACAAATACAAAATCGCAGTCGTTTAGGTTTTTTGGAATGAAAAGCCTGATACACTGCTAACGACTCTCTAACATTAAATACAGCATTTCCAAATGGATGAGCTAATAAACTGACATGAGATAATGCGTTTTAGTTTTTTTAAGCGCTTCATCACAATCAAAAAGCCATGAAAAGTTTTTGGCGGGTTTTGGTAGTCTTTGCAGTGTACTGAGGTGGGAATGGAGAGGTATGCTAACATAACGGCTAGTTGCAGTATAAATCGATGGTAGGAATTTATCTTGCCGATAAATCTCTGTTTTTTTTAATTGAACTAGGATGAGGAAAATCTCTAATAGCCTCAACTCAGCCTTATGACCAAGAAATTTGAGTGATTGTGTGTCGAACATGCGTTTTGCTGTATCAACGGTGGCATTATATTCAGATAGACATTATATTTAGAATTGCCTAAAGTATGTATATGAATTGTCATCAGTAAAGCCAGTTCATTGCACAAAAGGTTTTTTCTTCGAGATGATTGAATAGTGCTATCTTGTAGCATTATAAGCTTCTAAAATTTTGACGCATTCTTTATAAACAATTATTTTTAATTCTTTCGTAAAGTTATAAGAGTAATATTTTTATTTCAGTTTGGTATTTTAATAATGTTTCTGGTAATGTGTGATACTCGTTGAGCCATGTTTTGCACTCGCTTCCCGTTCATATAAAACCATTTTATTGACGTGGCATCTATTATTTGTGGCACCTGTTAACTGTCTTTGAGAAAATGGTTGAATGTGCACAATTGTTATACACTATTCCGTTTTACTCTAACCTCTCTTCTGGCGGGTGTTTTTTAATTTGTTCACGTACCAATGAAATTAATATCTGTTTAAAATTTAATAATATTTCGAGATTTTCGGCGATTACATGACGCGTTATTGGTCATAAAACTGTTAATTCAATTTAATTGTAATGTTTAATCAAATTTTATAAAATGTAATTTATATTTATTATAATTTTTATAGTATTATATTTTTAATGATGAAATAAATTAATTAATTGTAAATTTCAGCCACAAACTAATCCAATTTATTGCAGCCTACGGCTTGCAGAAATTATATAATTATGTTATTATTTTATTATGAATTAATTAATTTATAATTTCAGATGAAAATTAATTCAATTTCAATTTTCAATTTATTGTATTTTTTTTATGGCTAAGAACAATTAGATCATTATTAGATTTGGTTTTCAGGGAAACTTTGCAGATTACAGATGAATGGTGGCACACTGGAGCTACTGATAAGAGATGACAGAATACAGAGCAGTTCAATAAAACTGTGATTGTCTTATGCTAAAAGTAGTTTGAATATTGGCTACCGGGAAACCGGCCCAATTCTATCATTTCTGACTTACCTTTCCTTTCACTATCCCACAAGTACTAACTTTTGGCCGCCATGGTGTCTGTAACCGGGTCGATCTTAATAATTTAACTAATATCCTGCCTGATCCTTCCAAGTATATGTAAAAACGGATATACGGTGAGCCCGGCCAACTCCGGGAGATCCTGCTTAATGCTTGGCCGTACATTCTTAAACAATCCATCAATCAATCAATTAAAAATTTAATCATATTTCGACCAAGATCTATCTAAAATAAAATACAGCAAATTTCTCCGACCTCGTTTAAATTTTAATGTCATTTATATGGGTAAAGTTCCAAGATACCAAGATCTATCTAAAATAAAATACATCAAATTTCTCCGACCTCGTTTAAATTTTAATGTCATTTATATATCTCCTAAACTATGCGTCCCAGAATGATGAAAATAGTATTTTTGAATTTGCCATACCAAGATCTATCTAAAATAAAATACAGCAAATTTCTCCGACCTCGTTTAAATTTTAATGTCATTTATATGGGTAAAGTTCAAATGGCTGTAGCTCCTAAACTATGCGTCCTAGAATGATGAAAATAGTATTTTTGAATTTGCCATACCAAGATCTATCTAAAATAAAAAACAGCAAATTTCTCCGACCTCGTTTAAATTTTAATGTCATTTATATGGATAAAGTTCAAATGGCGGTAGCTCCTAAACTATGCGTCCTAGAATGATGAAAATAGTATTTTTGAATTTGCCATACCAAGATCTATCTAAAATAAAATACAGCAAATTTCTCCGACCTCGTTTAAATTTTAATGTCATTTATATGGGTAAAGTTCAAATGGCTGTAGCTCCTAAACTATGCGTCCTAGAATGATGAAAATAGTATTTTTGAATTTGCCATACCAAGATCTATCTAAAATAAAATACAGCAAATTTCTCCGACCTCGTTTAAATTTTAATGTCATTTATATGGGTAAAGTTCAAATGGCTGTAGCTCCTAAACTATGCGTCCTAGAATGATGAAAATAGTATTTTTGAATTTGCCATACCAAGATCTATCTAAAATAAAATACAGCAAATTTCTCCGACCTCGTTTAAATTTTAATGTCATTTATATGGGTAAAGTTCAAATGGCTGTAGCTCCTAAACTATGCGTCCTAGAATGATGAAAATAGTATTTTTGAATTTGCCATACCAAGATCTATCTAAAATAAAAAACAGCAAATTTCTCCGACCTCGTTTAAATTTTAATGTCATTTATATGGGTAAAGTTCAAATGGCTGTAGCTCCTAAACTATGCGTCCTAGAATGATGAAAATAGTATTTTTGAATTTTGCCATACCAAGATCTATTTAAAATGAAATACAGCAAATTTCTCCGACCTCGTTTAAATTTTAATGTCATTTATATGGGTAAAGTTCCAAGATACCAAGATCTATCTAAAATAAAATACAGCAAATTTCTCTGACCTCGTTTAAATTTTAATGTCATTTATATATCTCCTAAACTATGCGTCCCAGAATGATGAAAATAGTATTTTTGAATTTGCCATACCAAGATCTATCTAAAATAAAATACAGCAAATTTCTCCGACCTCGTTTAAATTTTAATGTCATTTATATGGGTAAAGTTCAAATGGCTATAGCTCCTAAACTATGCGTCCCAGAATGATGAAAATAGTATTTTTGAATTTGCCATACCAAGATCTATCTAAAATAAAATACAGCAAATTTCTCCGACCTCGTTTAAATTTTAATGTCATTTATATGGGTAAAGTTCAAATGGCTATAGCTCCTAAACTATGCGTCCCAGAATGATGAAAATAGTATTTTTGAATTTGCCATACCAAGATCTATCTAAAATAAAATACAGCAAATTTCTCCGACCTCGTTTAAATTTTAATGTCATTTATATGGGTAAAGTTCAAATGGCTATAGCTCCTAAACTATGCGTCCCAGAATGATGAAAATAGTATTTTTGAATTTGCCATACCAAGATCTATCTAAAATAAAATACAGCAAATTTCTCCGACCTCGTTTAAATTTTAATGTCATTTATATGGGTAAAGTTCAAATGGCTATAGCTCCTAAACTATGCGTCCCAGAATGATGAAAATAGTATTTTTGAATTTGCCATACCAAGATCTATCTAAAATAAAATACAGCAAATTTCTCCGACCTCGTTTAAATTTTAATGTCATTTATATGGGTAAAGTTCAAATGGCTATAGCTCCTAAACTATGCGTCCCAGAATGATGAAAATAGTATTTTTGAATTTGCCATACCAAGATCTATCTAAAATAAAATACAGCAAATTTCTCCGACCTCGTTTAAATTTTAATGTCATTTATATGGGTAAAGTTCAAATGGCTATAGCTCCTAAACTATGCGTCCCAGAATGATGAAAATAGTATTTTTGAATTTGCCATACCAAGATCTATCTAAAATAAAATACAGCAAATTTCTCCGACCTCGTTTAAATTTTAATGTCATTTATATGGGTAAAGTTCAAATGGCTATAGCTCCTAAACTATGCGTCCCAGAATGATGAAAATAGTATTTTTGAATTTGCCATACCAAGATCTATCTAAAATAAAATACAGCAAATTTCTCCGACCTCGTTTAAATTTTAATGTCATTTATATGGGTAAAGTTCAAATGGCTATAGCTCCTAAACTATGCGTCCCAGAATGATGAAAATAGTATTTTTGAATTTGCCATACCAAGATCTATCTAAAATAAAATACAGCAAATTTCTCCGACCTCGTTTAAATTTTAATGTCATTTATATGGGTAAAGTTCAAATGGCTATAGCTCCTAAACTATGCGTCCCAGAATGATGAAAATAGTATTTTTGAATTTGCCATACCAAGATCTATCTAAAATAAAATACAGCAAATTTCTCCGACCTCGTTTAAATTTTAATGTCATTTATATGGGTAAAGTTCAAATGGCTATAGCTCCTAAACTATGCGTCCCAGAATGATGAAAATAGTATTTTTGAATTTGCCATACCAAGATCTATCTAAAATAAAATACAGCAAATTTCTCCGACCTCGTTTAAATTTTAATGTCATTTATATGGGTAAAGTTCAAATGGCTATAGCTCCTAAACTATGCGTCCCAGAATGATGAAAATAGTATTTTTGAATTTGCCATACCAAGATCTATCTAAAATAAAATACAGCAAATTTCTCCGACCTCGTTTAAATTTTAATGTCATTTATATGGGTAAAGTTCAAATGGCTATAGCTCCTAAACTATGCGTCCCAGAATGATGAAAATAGTATTTTTGAATTTGCCATACCAAGATCTATCTAAAATAAAATACAGCAAATTTCTCCGACCTCGTTTAAATTTTAATGTCATTTATATGGGTAAAGTTCAAATGGCTGTAGCTCCTAAACTATGTGTCCTAGAATGATGAAAATAGTATTTTTGAATTTGCCATACCAAGATCTATCTAAAATAAAATACAGCAAATTTCTCCGACCTCGTTTAAATTTTAATGTCATTTATATGGGTAAAGTTCAAATGGCTATAGCTCCTAAACTATGTGTCCTAGAATGATGAAAATAGTATTTTTGAATTTGCCATACCAAGATCTATCTAAAATAAAATACAGCAAATTTCTCCGACCTCGTTTAAATTTTAATGTCATTTATATGGGTAAAGTTCAAATGGCTGTAGCTCCTAAACTATGTGTCCTAGAATGATGAAAATAGTATTTTTGAATTTGCCATACCAAGATCTATCTAAAATAAAATACAGCAAATTTCTCCGACCTCGTTTAAATTTTAATGTCATTTATATGGGTAAAGTTCAAATGGCTATAGCTCCTAAACTATGTGTCCTAGAATGATGAAAATAGTATTTTTGAATTTGCCATACCAAGATCTATCTAAAATAAAATACAGCAAATTTCTCCGACCTCGTTTAAATTTTAATGTCATTTATATGGGTAAAGTTCAAATGGCTATAGCTCCTAAACTATGCGTCCCAGAATGATGAAAATAGTATTTTTGAATTTGCCATACCAAGATCTATCTAAAATAAAATACAGCAAATTTCTCCGACCTCGTTTAAATTTTAATGTCATTTATATGGGTAAAGTTCAAATGGCTATAGCTCCTAAACTATGCGTCCCAGAATGATGAAAATAGTATTTTTGAATTTGCCATACCAAGATCTATCTAAAATAAAATACAGCAAATTTCTCCGACCTCGTTTAAATTTTAATGTCATTTATATGGGTAAAGTTCAAATGGCTATAGCTCCTAAACTATGCGTCCCAGAATGATGAAAATAGTATTTTTGAAGTATTTGCCATACCAAGATCTATCTAAATAAAATACAGCAAATTTCTCCGACCTCGTTTAAATTTTAATGTCATTTATATGGGTAAAGTTCAAATGGCTATAGCTCCTAAACTATGCGTCCAGAATGATGAAAATAGTATTTTTGAATTTGCCATACCAAGATCTATCTAAAATAAAATACAGCAAATTTCTCCGACCTCGTTTAAATTTTAATGTCATTTATATGGTAAAGTTCAAATGGCTGTAGCTCCTAAACTATGTGTCCTAGAATGATGAAAATAGTATTTTGAATTTGCCATACCAAGATCTATCTAAAATAAAATACAGCAAATTTCTCCGACCTCGTTTAAATTTTAATGTCATTTATATGGGTAAAGTTCAAATGCTTATAGCTCCTAAACTATGCGTCCCAGAATGATGAAAATAGTATTTTTGAATTTGCCATACCAAGATCTATCTAAAATAAAATACAGCAATTTCTCCGACCTCGTTTAAATTTTAATGTCATTTATATGGGTAAAGTTCAAATGGCTATAGCTCTAAACTATGCGTCCCAGAATGATGAAAATAGTATTTTTGAATTTGCCATACCAAGATCTATCTAAAATAAAATACAGCAAATTTCTCCGACCTCGTTTAAATTTTAATGTCATTTATATGGGTAAAGTTCAAATGGCTATAGCTCCTAAACTATGCGTCCAGAATGATGAAAATAGTATTTTTGAATTTGCCATACCAAGATCTATCTAAAATAAAATACAGCAAATTTCTCCGACCTCGTTTAAATTTTAATGTCATTTATATGGGTAAAGTTCAAATGGCTATAGCTCAAATGTACTATGCGTCCAGAATGATGAAAATAGTATTTTTGAATTTGCCATACCAAGATCTATCTAAATAAAATACAGCAAATTTCTCCGACCTCGTTTAAATTTTAATGTCATTTATATGGGTAAAGTTCAAATGGCTATAGCTCCTAAACTATGCGTCCAGAATGATGAAAATAGTATTTTTGAATTTGCCATACCAAGATCTATCTAAAATAAAATACAGCAAATTTCTCCGACCTCGTTTAAATTTTAATGTCATTTATATGGGTAAAGTTCAAATGGCTATAGCTCCTAAACTATGCGTCCCAGAATGATGAAAATAGTATTTTTGAATTTGCCATACCAAGATCTATCTAAAATAAAATACAGCAAATTTCTCCGACCTCGTTTAAATTTTAATGTCATTTATATGGGTAAAGTTCAAATGGCTATAGCTCAAATGTACTATGCGTCCCAGAATGATGAAAATAGTATTTTTGAATTTGCCATACCAAGATCTATCTAAAATAAAATACAGCAAATTTCTCCGACCTCGTTAAATTTTAATGTCATTTATATGGGTAAAGTTCAAATGGCTATAGCTCCTAAACTATGCGTCCCAGAATGATGAAAATAGTATTTTTGAATTTGCCATACCAAGATCTATCTAAAATAAAATACAGCAAATTTCTCCGACCTCGTTTAAATTTTAATGTCATTTATATGGGTAAAGTTCAAATGGCTGTAGCTCCTAAACTATGTGTCCTAGAATGATGAAAATAGTATTTTTGAATTTGCCATACCAAGATCTATCTAAAATAAAATACAGCAAATTTCTCCGACCTCGTTTAAATTTTAATGTCATTTATATGGGTAAAGTTCAAATAGTTATAGCTCCTAAACTATGCGTCCCAGAATGATGAAAATAGTATTTTTGAATTTGCCATACCAAGATCTATCTAAAATAAAATACAGCAAATTTCTCCGACCTCGTTTAAATTTTAATGTCATTTATATGGGTAAAGTTCAAATGGCTATAGCTCCTAAACTATGCGTCCCAGAATGATGAAAATAGTATTTTTGAATTTGCCATACCAAGATCTATCTAAAATAAAATACAGCAAATTTCTCCGACCTCGTTTAAATTTTAATGTCATTTATATGGGTAAAGTTCAAATGGCTATAGCTCCTAATACTATGCGTCCCAGAATGATGAAAATAGTATTTTTGAATTTGCCATACCAAGATCTATCTAAAATAAAATACAGCAAATTTCTCCGACCTCGTTTAAATTTTAATGTCATTTATATGGGTAAAGTTCAAATGGCTATAGCTCAAATGTACTATGCGTCCCAGAATGATGAAAATAGTATTTTTGAATTTGCCATACCAAGATCTATCTAAATAAAATACAGCAAATTTCTCCGACCTCGTTTAAATTTTAATGTCATTTATATGGGTAAAGTTCAAATGGCTATAGCTCCTAAACTATGCGTCCCAGAATGATGAAAATAGTATTTTGAATTTGCCATACCAAGATCTATCTAAAATAAAATACAGCAAATTCTCCGACCTCGTTTAAATTTTAATGTCATTTATATGGGTAAAGTTCAAATGGCTATAGCTCCTAAACTATGCGTCCCAGAATGATGAAAATAGTATTTTTGAATTTGCCATACCAAGATCTATCTAAAATAAAATACAGCAAATTTCTCCGACCTCGTTTAAATTTTAATGTCATTTATATGGGTAAAGTTCAAATGGCTATAGCTCAAATGTACTATGCGTCCCAGAATGATGAAAATAGTATTTTTGAATTTGCCATACCAAGATCTATCTAAAATAAAATACAGCAAATTTCTCCGACCTCGTTTAAATTTTAATGTCATTTATATGGGTAAAGTTCAAATGGCTATAGCTCCTAAACTATGCGTCCCAGAATGATGAAAATAGTATTTTTGAATTTGCCATACCAAGATCTATCTAAAATAAAATACAGCAAATTTCTCCGACCTCGTTTAAATTTTAATGTCATTTATATGGGTAAAGTTCAAATGGCTGTAGCTCCTAAACTATGTGTCCTAGAATGATGAAAATAGTATTTTTGAATTTGCCATACCAAGATCTATCTAAAATAAAATACAGCAAATTTCTCCGACCTCGTTTAAATTTTAATGTCATTTATATGGGTAAAGTTCAAATAGTTATAGCTCCTAAACTATGCGTCCCAGAATGATGAAAATAGTATTTTTGAATTTGCCATACCAAGATCTATCTAAAATAAAATACAGCAAATTTCTCCGACCTCGTTTAAATTTTAATGTCATTTATATGGGTAAAGTTCAAATGGCTATAGCTCCTAAACTATGTGTCCTAGAATGATGAAAATAGTATTTTTGAATTTGCCATACCAAGATCTATCTAAAATAAAATACAGCAAATTTCTCCGACCTCGTTTAAATTTTAATGTCATTTATATGGGTAAAGTTCAAATGGCTATAGCTCCTAAACTATGCGTCCCAGAATGATGAAAATAGTATTTTTGAATTTGCCATACCAAGATCTATCTAAAATAAAATACAGCAAATTTCTCCGACCTCGTTTAAATTTTAATGTCATTTATATGGGTAAAGTTCAAATGGCTATAGCTCCTAAACTATGCGTCCCAGAATGATGAAAATAGTATTTTTGAATTTGCCATACCAAGATCTATCTAAAATAAAATACAGCAAATTTCTCCGACCTCGTTTAAATTTTAATGTCATTTATATGGGTAAAGTTCAAATGGCTATAGCTCAAATGTACTATGCGTCCCAGAATGATGAAAATAGTATTTTTGAATTTGCCATACCAAGATCTATCTAAAATAAAATACAGCAAATTTCTCCGACCTCGTTTAAATTTTAATGTCATTTATATGGGTAAAGTTCAAATGGCTATAGCTCCTAAACTATGTGTCCTAGAATGATGAAAATAGTATTTTTGAATTTGCCATACCAAGATCTATCTAAAATAAAATACAGCAAATTTCTCCGACCTCGTTTAAATTTTAATGTCATTTATATGGGTAAAGTTCAAATGGCTATAGCTCCTAAACTATGCGTCCCAGAATGATGAAAATAGTATTTTTGAATTTGCCATACCAAGATCTATCTAAAATAAAATACAGCAAATTTCTCCGACCTCGTTTAAATTTTAATGTCATTTATATGGGTAAAGTTCAAATGGCTATAGCTCCTAAACTATGCGTCCCAGAATGATGAAAATAGTATTTTTGAATTTGCCATACCAAGATCTATCTAAAATAAAATACAGCAAATTTCTCCGACCTCGTTTAAATTTTAATGTCATTTATATGGGTAAAGTTCAAATGGCTATAGCTCCTAAACTATGCGTCCCAGAATGATGAAAATAGTATTTTTGAATTTGCCATACCAAGATCTATCTAAAATAAAATACAGCAAATTTCTCCGACCTCGTTTAAATTTTAATGTCATTTATATGGGTAAAGTTCAAATGGCTATAGCTCCTAAACTATGCGTCCCAGAATGATGAAAATAGTATTTTTGAATTTGCCATACCAAGATCTATCTAAAATAAAATACAGCAAATTTCTCCGACCTCGTTTAAATTTTAATGTCATTTATATGGGTAAAGTTCAAATGGCTATAGCTCCTAAACTATGCGTCCCAGAATGATGAAAATAGTATTTTTGAATTTGCCATACCAAGATCTATCTAAAATAAAATACAGCAAATTTCTCCGACCTCGTTTAAATTTTAATGTCATTTATATGGGTAAAGTTCAAATGGCTATAGCTCCTAAACTATGCGTCCCAGAATGATGAAAATAGTATTTTTGAATTTGCCATACCAAGATCTATCTAAAATAAAATACAGCAAATTTCTCCGACCTCGTTTAAATTTTAATGTCATTTATATGGGTAAAGTTCAAATGGCTATAGCTCCTAAACTATGCGTCCCAGAATGATGAAAATAGTATTTTTGAATTTGCCATACCAAGATCTATCTAAAATAAAATACAGCAAATTTCTCCGACCTCGTTTAAATTTTAATGTCATTTATATGGGTAAAGTTCAAATGGCTATAGCTCCTAAACTATGCGTCCCAGAATGATGAAAATAGTATTTTTGAATTTGCCATACCAAGATCTATCTAAAATAAAATACAGCAAATTTCTCCGACCTCGTTTAAATTTTAATGTCATTTATATGGGTAAAGTTCAAATGGCTATAGCTCCTAAACTATGCGTCCCAGAATGATGAAAATAGTATTTTTGAATTTGCCATACCAAGATCTATCTAAAATAAAATACAGCAAATTTCTCCGACCTCGTTTAAATTTTAATGTCATTTATATGGGTAAAGTTCAAATGGCTATAGCTCCTAAACTATGCGTCCCAGAATGATGAAAATAGTATTTTTGAATTTGCCATACCAAGATCTATCTAAAATAAAATACAGCAAATTTCTCCGACCTCGTTTAAATTTTAATGTCATTTATATGGGTAAAGTTCAAAATGATGAAAATAGTATTATAGTATTCGTCCCAGAATGATGAAAATAGTATTTTTGAATTTGCCATACCAAGATCTATCTAAAATAAAATACAGCAAATTTCTCCGACCTCGTTTAAATTTTAATGTCATTTATATGGGTAAAGTTCAAATGGCTATAGCTCCTAAACTATGCGTCCCAGAATGATGAAAATAGTATTTTTGAATTTGCCATACCAAGATCTATCTAAAATAAAATACAGCAAATTTCTCCGACCTCGTTTAAATTTTAATGTCATTTATATGGGTAAAGTTCAAATGGCTATAGCTCCTAAACTATGCGTCCCAGAATGATGAAAATAGTATTTTTGAATTTGCCATACCAAGATCTATCTAAAATAAAATACAGCAAATTTCTCCGACCTCGTTTAAATTTTAATGTCATTTATATGGGTAAAGTTCAAATGACTATAGCTCCTAAACTATGCGTCCCAGAATGATGAAAATAGTATTTTTGAATTTGCCATACCAAGATCTATCTAAAATAAAATACAGCAAATTTCTCCGACCTCGTTTAAATTTTAATGTCATTTATATGGGTAAAGTTCAAATGGCTATAGCTCCTAAACTATGCGTCCCAGAATGATGAAAATAGTATTTTTGAATTTGCCATACCAAGATCTATCTAAAATAAAATACAGCAAATTTCTCCGACCTCGTTTAAATTTTAATGTCATTTATATGGGTAAAGTTCAAATGGCTATAGCTCCTAAACTATGCGTCCCAGAATGATGAAAATAGTATTTTTGAATTTGCCATACCAAGATCTATCTAAAATAAAATACAGCAAATTTCTCCGACCTCGTTTAAATTTTAATGTCATTTATATGGGTAAAGTTCAAATGGCTGTAGCTCCTAAACTATGTGTCCTAGAATGATGAAAATAGTATTTTTGAATTTGCCATACCAAGATCTATCTAAAATAAAATACAGCAAATTTCTCCGACCTCGTTTAAATTTTAATGTCATTTATATGGGTAAAGTTCAAATGGCTATAGCTCCTAAACTATGTGTCCTAGAATGATGAAAATAGTATTTTTGAATTTGCCATACCAAGATCTATCTAAAATAAAATACAGCAAATTTCTCCGACCTCGTTTAAATTTTAATGTCATTTATATGGGTAAAGTTCAAAATGATGAAAATAGTATTATAGTATTCGTCCCAGAATGATGAAAATAGTATTTTTGAATTTGCCATACCAAGATCTATCTAAAATAAAATACAGCAAATTTCTCCGACCTCGTTTAAATTTTAATGTCATTTATATGGGTAAAGTTCAAATGGCTATAGCTCCTAAACTATGCGTCCCAGAATGATGAAAATAGTATTTTTGAATTTGCCATACCAAGATCTATCTAAAATAAAATACAGCAAATTTCTCCGACCTCGTTTAAATTTTAATGTCATTTATATGGGTAAAGTTCAAATGGCTATAGCTCCTAAACTATGCGTCCCAGAATGATGAAAATAGTATTTTTGAATTTGCCATACCAAGATCTATCTAAAATAAAATACAGCAAATTTCTCCGACCTCGTTTAAATTTTAATGTCATTTATATGGGTAAAGTTCAAATGGCTATAGCTCCTAAACTATGCGTCCCAGAATGATGAAAATAGTATTTTTGAATTTGCCATACCAAGATCTATCTAAAATAAAATACAGCAAATTTCTCCGACCTCGTTTAAATTTTAATGTCATTTATATGGGTAAAGTTCAAATGGCTATAGCTCCTAAACTATGCGTCCCAGAATGATGAAAATAGTATTTTTGAATTTGCCATACCAAGATCTATCTAAAATAAAATACAGCAAATTTCTCCGACCTCGTTTAAATTTTAATGTCATTTATATGGGTAAAGTTCAAATGGCTATAGCTCCTAAACTATGCGTCCCAGAATGATGAAAATAGTATTTTTGAATTTGCCATACCAAGATCTATCTAAAATAAAATACAGCAAATTTCTCCGACCTCGTTTAAATTTTAATGTCATTTATATGGGTAAAGTTCAAATGGCTATAGCTCCTAAACTATGCGTCCCAGAATGATGAAAATAGTATTTTTGAATTTGCCATACCAAGATCTATCTAAAATAAAATACAGCAAATTTCTCCGACCTCGTTTAAATTTTAATGTCATTTATATGGGTAAAGTTCAAAATGATGAAAATAGTATTATAGTATTCGTCCCAGAATGATGAAAATAGTATTTTTGAATTTGCCATACCAAGATCTATCTAAAATAAAATACAGCAAATTTCTCCGACCTCGTTTAAATTTTAATGTCATTTATATGGGTAAAGTTCAAATGGCTATAGCTCCTAAACTATGCGTCCCAGAATGATGAAAATAGTATTTTTGAATTTGCCATACCAAGATCTATCTAAAATAAAATACAGCAAATTTCTCCGACCTCGTTTAAATTTTAATGTCATTTATATGGGTAAAGTTCAAAATGATGAAAATAGTATTATAGTATTCGTCCCAGAATGATGAAAATAGTATTTTTGAATTTGCCATACCAAGATCTATCTAAAATAAAATACAGCAAATTTCTCCGACCTCGTTTAAATTTTAATGTCATTTATATGGGTAAAGTTCAAATGGCTGTAGCTCCTAAACTATGTGTCCTAGAATGATGAAAATAGTATTTTTGAATTTGCCATACCAAGATCTATCTAAAATAAAATACAGCAAATTTCTCCGACCTCGTTTAAATTTTAATGTCATTTATATGGGTAAAGTTCAAAATGATGAAAATAGTATTATAGTATTCGTCCCAGAATGATGAAAATAGTATTTTTGAATTTGCCATACCAAGATCTATCTAAAATAAAATACAGCAAATTTCTCCGACCTCGTTTAAATTTTAATGTCATTTATATGGGTAAAGTTCAAATGGCTATAGCTCCTAAACTATGTGTCCTAGAATGATGAAAATAGTATTTTTGAATTTGCCATACCAAGATCTATCTAAAATAAAATACAGCAAATTTCTCCGACCTCGTTTAAATTTTAATGTCATTTATATGGGTAAAGTTCAAATGGCTGTAGCTCCTAAACTATGTGTCCTAGAATGATGAAAATAGTATTTTTGAATTTGCCATACCAAGATCTATCTAAAATAAAATACAGCAAATTTCTCCGACCTCGTTTAAATTTTAATGTCATTTATATGGGTAAAGTTCAAATGGCTGTAGCTCCTAAACTATGTGTCCTAGAATGATGAAAATAGTATTTTTGAATTTGCCATACCAAGATCTATCTAAAATAAAATACAGCAAATTTCTCCGACCTCGTTTAAATTTTAATGTCATTTATATGGGTAAAGTTCAAATGGCTATAGTTCCTAAACTATGTGTCCTAGAATGATGAAAATAGTATTTTTGAATTTGCCATACCAAGATCTATCTAAAATAAAATACAGCAAATTTCTCCGACCTCGTTTAAATTTTAATGTCATTTATATGGGTAAAGTTCAAATGGCTATAGTTCCTAAACTATGTGTCCTAGAATGATGAAAATAGTATTTTTGAATTTGCCATACCAAGATCTATCTAAAATAAAATACAGCAAATTTCTCCGACCTCGTTTAAATTTTAATGTCATTTATATGGGTAAAGTTCAAATGGCTGTAGCTCCTAAACTATGTGTCCTAGAATGATGAAAATAGTATTTTTGAATTTGCCATACCAAGATCTATCTAAAATAAAATACAGCAAATTTCTCCGACCTCGTTTAAATTTTAATGTCATTTATATGGGTAAAGTTCAAAATGATGAAAATAGTATTATAGTATTCGTCCCAGAATGATGAAAATAGTATTTTTGAATTTGCCATACCAAGATCTATCTAAAATAAAATACAGCAAATTTCTCCGACCTCGTTTAAATTTTAATGTCATTTATATGGGTAAAGTTCAAATGGCTATAGCTCCTAAACTATGTGTCCTAGAATGATGAAAATAGTATTTTTGAATTTGCCATACCAAGATCTATCTAAAATAAAATACAGCAAATTTCTCCGACCTCGTTTAAATTTTAATGTCATTTATATGGGTAAAGTTCAAATGGCTGTAGCTCCTAAACTATGTGTCCTAGAATGATGAAAATAGTATTTTTGAATTTGCCATACCAAGATCTATCTAAAATAAAATACAGCAAATTTCTCCGACCTCGTTTAAATTTTAATGTCATTTATATGGGTAAAGTTCAAAATGATGAAAATAGTATTATAGTATTCGTCCCAGAATGATGAAAATAGTATTTTTGAATTTGCCATACCAAGATCTATCTAAAATAAAATACAGCAAATTTCTCCGACCTCGTTTAAATTTTAATGTCATTTATATGGGTAAAGTTCAAATGGCTGTAGCTCCTAAACTATGTGTCCTAGAATGATGAAAATAGTATTTTTGAATTTGCCATACCAAGATCTATCTAAAATAAAATACAGCAAATTTCTCCGACCTCGTTTAAATTTTAATGTCATTTATATGGGTAAAGTTCAAAATGATGAAAATAGTATTATAGTATTCGTCCCAGAATGATGAAAATAGTATTTTTGAATTTGCCATACCAAGATCTATCTAAAATAAAATACAGCAAATTTCTCCGACCTCGTTTAAATTTTAATGTCATTTATATGGGTAAAGTTCAAATGGCTGTAGCTCCTAAACTATGTGTCCTAGAATGATGAAAATAGTATTTTTGAATTTGCCATACCAAGATCTATCTAAAATAAAATACAGCAAATTTCTCCGACCTCGTTTAAATTTTAATGTCATTTATATGGGTAAAGTTCAAATGGCTATAGCTCCTAAACTATGTGTCCTAGAATGATGAAAATAGTATTTTTGAATTTGCCATACCAAGATCTATCTAAAATAAAATACAGCAAATTTCTCCGACCTCGTTTAAATTTTAATGTCATTTATATGGGTAAAGTTCAAATGGCTGTAGCTCCTAAACTATGTGTCCTAGAATGATGAAAATAGTATTTTTGAATTTGCCATACCAAGATCTATCTAAAATAAAATACAGCAAATTTCTCCGACCTCGTTTAAATTTTAATGTCATTTATATGGGTAAAGTTCAAATGGCTAAAGCTCCTAAACTATGTGTCCTAGAATGATGAAAATAGTATTTTTGAATTTGCCATACCAAGATCTATCTAAAATAAAATACAGCAAATTTCTCCGACCTCGTTTAAATTTTAATGTCATTTATATGGGTAAAGTTCAAATGGCTGTAGCTCCTAAACTATGTGTCCTAGAATGATGAAAATAGTATTTTTGAATTTGCCATACCAAGATCTATCTAAAATAAAATACAGCAAATTTCTCCGACCTCGTTTAAATTTTAATGTCATTTATATGGGTAAAGTTCAAAATGATGAAAATAGTATTATAGTATTCGTCCCAGAATGATGAAAATAGTATTTTTGAATTTGCCATACCAAGATCTATCTAAAATAAAATACAGCAAATTTCTCCGACCTCGTTTAAATTTTAATGTCATTTATATGGGTAAAGTTCAAATGGCTATAGCTCCTAAACTATGTGTCCTAGAATGATGAAAATAGTATTTTTGAATTTGCCATACCAAGATCTATCTAAAATAAAATACAGCAAATTTCTCCGACCTCGTTTAAATTTTAATGTCATTTATATGGGTAAAGTTCAAAATGATGAAAATAGTATTATAGTATTCGTCCCAGAATGATGAAAATAGTATTTTTGAATTTCCCATACCAAGATCTATCTAAAATAAAATACAGCAAATTTCTCCGACCTCGTTTAAATTTTAATGTCATTTATATGGGTAAAGTTCAAATGGCTGTAGCTCCTAAACTATGCGTCCTAGAATGATAAAAATAGTATTTTTGAATTTGCCATACCAAGATCTATCTAAAATAAAATACAGCAAATTTCTCCGACCTCGTTTAAATTTTAATGTCATTTATATGGGTAAAGTTCAAAATGATGAAAATAGTATTATAGTATTCGTCCCAGAATGATGAAAATAGTATTTTTGAATTTGCCATACCAAGATCTATCTAAAATAAAATACAGCAAATTTCTCCGACCTCGTTTAAATTTTAATGTCATTTATATGGGTAAAGTTCAAATGGCTGTAGCTCCTAAACTATGTGACCTAGAATGATGAAAATAGTATTTTTGAATTTGCCATACCAAGATCTATCTAAAATAAAATACAGCAAATTTCTCCGACCTCGTTTAAATTTTAATGTCATTTATATGGGTAAAGTTCAAAATGATGAAAATAGTATTATAGTATTCGTCCCAGAATGATGAAAATAGTATTTTTGAATTTGCCATACCAAGATCTATCTAAAATAAAATACAGCAAATTTCTCCGACCTCGTTTAAATTTTAATGTCATTTATATGGGTAAAGTTCAAATGGCTATAGCTCCTAAACTATGTGTCCTAGAATGATGAAAATAGTATTTTTGAATTTGCCATACCAAGATCTATCTAAAATAAAATACAGCAAATTTCTCCGACCTCGTTTAAATTTTAATGTCATTTATATGGGTAAAGTTCAAATGGCTGTAGCTCCTAAACTATGCGTCCTAGAATGATGAAAATAGTATTTTTGAATTTCCCATACCAAGATCTATCTAAAATAAAATACAGCAAATTTCTCCGACCTCGTTTAAATTTTAATGTCATTTATATGGGTAAAGTTCAAATGGCTGTAGCTCCTAAACTATGCGTCCTAGAATGATGAAAATAGTATTTTTGAATTTCCCATACCAAGATCTATCTAAAATAAAATACAGCAAATTTCTCCGACCTCGTTTAAATTTTAATGTCATTTATATGGGTAAAGTTCAAAATGATGAAAATAGTATTATAGTATTCGTCCCAGAATGATGAAAATAGTATTTTTGAATTTGCCATACCAAGATCTATCTAAAATAAAATACAGCAAATTTCTCCGACCTCGTTTAAATTTTAATGTCATTTATATGGGTAAAGTTCAAATGGCTATAGCTCCTAAACTATGTGTCCTAGAATGATGAAAATAGTATTTTTGAATTTGCCATACCAAGATCTATCTAAAATAAAATACAGCAAATTTCTCCGACCTCGTTTAAATTTTAATGTCATTTATATGGGTAAAGTTCAAATGGCTGTAGCTCCTAAACTATGTGACCTAGAATGATGAAAATAGTATTTTTGAATTTGCCATACCAAGATCTATCTAAAATAAAATACAGCAAATTTCTCCGACCTCGTTTAAATTTTAATGTCATTTATATGGGTAAAGTTCAAAATGATGAAAATAGTATTATAGTATTCGTCCCAGAATGATGAAAATAGTATTTTTGAATTTGCCATACCAAGATCTATCTAAAATAAAATACAGCAAATTTCTCCGACCTCGTTTAAATTTTAATGTCATTTATATGGGTAAAGTTCAAATGGCTGTAGCTCCTAAACTATGCGTCCTAGAATGATGAAAATAGTATTTTTGAATTTCCCATACCAAGATCTATCTAAAATAAAATACAGCAAATTTCTCCGACCTCGTTTAAATTTTAATGTCATTTATATGGGTAAAGTTCAAATGGCTGTAGCTCCTAAACTATGCGTCCTAGAATGATGAAAATAGTATTTTTGAATTTGCCATACCAAGATCTATCTAAAATAAAATACAGCAAATTTCTCCGACCTCGTTTAAATTTTAATGTCATTTATATGGGTAAAGTTCAAAATGATGAAAATAGTATTTTTGAATTTGCCATACCAAGATCTATCTAAAATAAAATACAGCAAATTTCTCCGACCTCGTTTAAATTTTAATGTCATTTATATGGGTAAAGTTCAAAATGATGAAAATAGTATTATAGTATTCGTCCCAGAATGATGAAAATAGTATTTTTGAATTTGCCATACCAAGATCTATCTAAAATAAAATACAGCAAATTTCTCCGACCTCGTTTAAATTTTAATGTCATTTATATGGGTAAAGTTCAAATGGCTATAGCTCCTAAACTATGTGTCCTAGAATGATGAAAATAGTATTTTTGAATTTGCCATACCAAGATCTATCTAAAATAAAATACAGCAAATTTCTCCGACCTCGTTTAAATTTTAATGTCATTTATATGGGTAAAGTTCAAATGGCTATAGCTCCTAAACTATGTGTCCTAGAATGATGAAAATAGTATTTTTGAATTTGCCATACCAAGATCTATCTAAAATAAAATACAGCAAATTTCTCCGACCTCGTTTAAATTTTAATGTCATTTATATGGGTAAAGTTCAAATGGCTGTAGCTCCTAAACTATGTGACCTAGAATGATGAAAATAGTATTTTTGAATTTGCCATACCAAGATCTATCTAAAATAAAATACAGCAAATTTCTCCGACCTCGTTTAAATTTTAATGTCATTTATATGGGTAAAGTTCAAAATGATGAAAATAGTATTATAGTATTCGTCCCAGAATGATGAAAATAGTATTTTTGAATTTGCCATACCAAGATCTATCTAAAATAAAATACAGCAAATTTCTCCGACCTCGTTTAAATTTTAATGTCATTTATATGGGTAAAGTTCAAATGGCTATAGCTCCTAAACTATGTGTCCTAGAATGATGAAAATAGTATTTTTGAATTTGCCATACCAAGATCTATCTAAAATAAAATACAGCAAATTTCTCCGACCTCGTTTAAATTTTAATGTCATTTATATGGGTAAAGTTCAAATGGCTGTAGCTCCTAAACTATGCGTCCTAGAATGATGAAAATAGTATTTTTGAATTTCCCATACCAAGATCTATCTAAAATAAAATACAGCAAATTTCTCCGACCTCGTTTAAATTTTAATGTCATTTATATGGGTAAAGTTCAAATGGCTGTAGCTCCTAAACTATGCGTCCTAGAATGATGAAAATAGTATTTTTGAATTTGCCATACCAAGATCTATCTAAAATAAAATACAGCAAATTTCTCCGACCTCGTTTAAATTTTAATGTCATTTATATGGGTAAAGTTCAAAATGATGAAAATAGTATTATAGTATTCGTCCCAGAATGATGAAAATAGTATTTTTGAATTTGCCATACCAAGATCTATCTAAAATAAAATACAGCAAATTTCTCCGACCTCGTTTAAATTTTAATGTCATTTATATGGGTAAAGTTCAAATTGCTATAGCTCCTAAACTATGTGTCCTAGAATGATGAAAATAGTATTTTTGAATTTGCCATACCAAGATCTATCTAAAATAAAATACAGCAAATTTCTCCGACCTCGTTTAAATTTTAATGTCATTTATATGGGTAAAGTTCAAAATGATGAAAATAGTATTATAGTATTCGTCCCAGAATGATGAAAATAGTATTTTTGAATTTGCCATACCAAGATCTATCTAAAATAAAATACAGCAAATTTCTCCGACCTCGTTTAAATTTTAATGTCATTTATATGGGTAAAGTTCAAATGGCTGTAGCTCCTAAACTATGCGTCCTAGAATGATGAAAATAGTATTTTTGAATTTCCCATACCAAGATCTATCTAAAATAAAATACAGCAAATTTCTCCGACCTCGTTTAAATTTTAATGTCATTTATATGGGTAAAGTTCAAAATGATGAAAATAGTATTATAGTATTCGTCCCAGAATGATGAAAATAGTATTTTTGAATTTGCCATACCAAGATCTATCTAAAATAAAATACAGCAAATTTCTCCGACCTCGTTTAAATTTTAATGTCATTTATATGGGTAAAGTTCAAATGGCTATAGCTCCTAAACTATGTGTCCTAGAATGATGAAAATAGTATTTTTGAATTTGCCATACCAAGATCTATCTAAAATAAAATACAGCAAATTTCTCCGACCTCGTTTAAATTTTAATGTCATTTATATGGGTAAAGTTCAAATGGCTGTAGCTCCTAAACTATGTGACCTAGAATGATGAAAATAGTATTTTTGAATTTGCCATACCAAGATCTATCTAAAATAAAATACAGCAAATTTCTCCGACCTCGTTTAAATTTTAATGTCATTTATATGGGTAAAGTTCAAAATGATGAAAATAGTATTATAGTATTCGTCCCAGAATGATGAAAATAGTATTTTTGAATTTGCCATACCAAGATCTATCTAAAATAAAATACAGCAAATTTCTCCGACCTCGTTTAAATTTTAATGTCATTTATATGGGTAAAGTTCAAATGGCTATAGCTCCTAAACTATGTGTCCTAGAATGATGAAAATAGTATTTTTGAATTTGCCATACCAAGATCTATCTAAAATAAAATACAGCAAATTTCTCCGACCTCGTTTAAATTTTAATGTCATTTATATGGGTAAAGTTCAAATGGCTGTAGCTCCTAAACTATGCGTCCTAGAATGATGAAAATAGTATTTTTGAATTTCCCATACCAAGATCTATCTAAAATAAAATACAGCAAATTTCTCCGACCTCGTTTAAATTTTAATGTCATTTATATGGGTAAAGTTCAAATGGCTGTAGCTCCTAAACTATGCGTCCTAGAATGATGAAAATAGTATTTTTGAATTTGCCATACCAAGATCTATCTAAAATAAAATACAGCAAATTTCTCCGACCTCGTTTAAATTTTAATGTCATTTATATGGGTAAAGTTCAAAATGATGAAAATAGTATTATAGTATTCGTCCCAGAATGATGAAAATAGTATTTTTGAATTTGCCATACCAAGATCTATCTAAAATAAAATACAGCAAATTTCTCCGACCTCGTTTAAATTTTAATGTCATTTATATGGGTAAAGTTCAAATGGCTGTAGCTCCTAAACTATGCGTCCTAGAATGATGAAAATAGTATTTTTGAATTTCCCATACCAAGATCTATCTAAAATAAAATACAGCAAATTTCTCCGACCTCGTTTAAATTTTAATGTCATTTATATGGGTAAAGTTCAAAATGATGAAAATAGTATTATAGTATTCGTCCCAGAATGATGAAAATAGTATTTTTGAATTTGCCATACCAAGATCTATCTAAAATAAAATACAGCAAATTTCTCCGACCTCGTTTAAATTTTAATGTCATTTATATGGGTAAAGTTCAAATGGCTATAGCTCCTAAACTATGTGTCCTAGAATGATGAAAATAGTATTTTTGAATTTGCCATACCAAGATCTATCTAAAATAAAATACAGCAAATTTCTCCGACCTCGTTTAAATTTTAATGTCATTTATATGGGTAAAGTTCAAATGGCTGTAGCTCCTAAACTATGTGACCTAGAATGATGAAAATAGTATTTTTGAATTTGCCATACCAAGATCTATCTAAAATAAAATACAGCAAATTTCTCCGACCTCGTTTAAATTTTAATGTCATTTATATGGGTAAAGTTCAAAATGATGAAAATAGTATTATAGTATTCGTCCCAGAATGATGAAAATAGTATTTTTGAATTTGCCATACCAAGATCTATCTAAAATAAAATACAGCAAATTTCTCCGACCTCGTTTAAATTTTAATGTCATTTATATGGGTAAAGTTCAAATGGCTATAGCTCCTAAACTATGTGTCCTAGAATGATGAAAATAGTATTTTTGAATTTGCCATACCAAGATCTATCTAAAATAAAATACAGCAAATTTCTCCGACCTCGTTTAAATTTTAATGTCATTTATATGGGTAAAGTTCAAATGGCTGTAGCTCCTAAACTATGTGACCTAGAATGATGAAAATAGTATTTTTGAATTTGCCATACCAAGATCTATCTAAAATAAAATACAGCAAATTTCTCCGACCTCGTTTAAATTTTAATGTCATTTATATGGGTAAAGTTCAAATGGCTGTAGCTCCTAAACTATGCGTCCTAGAATGATGAAAATAGTATTTTTGAATTTGCCATACCAAGATCTATCTAAAATAAAATACAGCAAATTTCTCCGACCTCGTTTAAATTTTAATGTCATTTATATGGGTAAAGTTCAAAATGATGAAAATAGTATTATAGTATTCGTCCCAGAATGATGAAAATAGTATTTTTGAATTTGCCATACCAAGATCTATCTAAAATAAAATACAGCAAATTTCTCCGACCTCGTTTAAATTTTAATGTCATTTATATGGGTAAAGTTCAAATGGCTGTAGCTCCTAAACTATGCGTCCTAGAATGATGAAAATAGTATTTTTGAATTTGCCATACCAAGATCTATCTAAAATAAAATACAGCAAATTTCTCCGACCTCGTTTAAATTTTAATGTCATTTATATGGGTAAAGTTCAAAATGATGAAAATAGTATTATAGTATTCGTCCCAGAATGATGAAAATAGTATTTTTGAATTTGCCATACCAAGATCTATCTAAAATAAAATACAGCAAATTTCTCCGACCTCGTTTAAATTTTAATGTCATTTATATGGGTAAAGTTCAAATGGCTGTAGCTCCTAAACTATGCGTCCTAGAATGATGAAAATAGTATTTTTGAATTTGCCATACCAAGATCTATCTAAAATAAAATACAGCAAATTTCTCCGACCTCGTTTAAATTTTAATGTCATTTATATGGGTAAAGTTCAAAATGATGAAAATAGTATTATAGTATTCGTCCCAGAATGATGAAAATAGTATTTTTGAATTTGCCATACCAAGATCTATCTAAAATAAAATACAGCAAATTTCTCCGACCTCGTTTAAATTTTAATGTCATTTATATGGGTAAAGTTCAAATGGCTATAGCTCCTAAACTATGTGTCCTAGAATGATGAAAATAGTATTTTTGAATTTGCCATACCAAGATCTATCTAAAATAAAATACAGCAAATTTCTCCGACCTCGTTTAAATTTTAATGTCATTTATATGGGTAAAGTTCAAATGGCTGTAGCTCCTAAACTATGCGTCCTAGAATGATGAAAATAGTATTTTTGAATTTGCCATACCAAGATCTATCTAAAATAAAATACAGCAAATTTCTCCGACCTCGTTTAAATTTTAATGTCATTTATATGGGTAAAGTTCAAAATGATGAAAATAGTATTATAGTATTCGTCCCAGAATGATGAAAATAGTATTTTTGAATTTGCCATACCAAGATCTATCTAAAATAAAATACAGCAAATTTCTCCGACCTCGTTTAAATTTTAATGTCATTTATATGGGTAAAGTTCAAATGGCTATAGCTCCTAAACTATGTGTCCTAGAATGATGAAAATAGTATTTTTGAATTTGCCATACCAAGATCTATCTAAAATAAAATACAGCAAATTTCTCCGACCTCGTTTAAATTTTAATGTCATTTATATGGGTAAAGTTCAAATGGCTGTAGCTCCTAAACTATGCGTCCTAGAATGATGAAAATAGTATTTTTGAATTTGCCATACCAAGATCTATCTAAAATAAAATACAGCAAATTTCTCCGACCTCGTTTAAATTTTAATGTCATTTATATGGGTAAAGTTCAAAATGATGAAAATAGTATTATAGTATTCGTCCCAGAATGATGAAAATAGTATTTTTGAATTTGCCATACCAAGATCTATCTAAAATAAAATACAGCAAATTTCTCCGACCTCGTTTAAATTTTAATGTCATTTATATGGGTAAAGTTCAAAATGATGAAAATAGTATTATAGTATTCGTCCCAGAATGATGAAAATAGTATTTTTGAATTTGCCATACCAAGATCTATCTAAAATAAAATACAGCAAATTTCTCCGACCTCGTTTAAATTTTAATGTCATTTATATGGGTAAAGTTCAAATGGCTATAGCTCCTAAACTATGTGTCCTAGAATGATGAAAATAGTATTTTTGAATTTGCCATACCAAGATCTATCTAAAATAAAATACAGCAAATTTCTCCGACCTCGTTTAAATTTTAATGTCATTTATATGGGTAAAGTTCAAATGGCTGTAGCTCCTAAACTATGTGACCTAGAATGATGAAAATAGTATTTTTGAATTTGCCATACCAAGATCTATCTAAAATAAAATACAGCAAATTTCTCCGACCTCGTTTAAATTTTAATGTCATTTATATGGGTAAAGTTCAAAATGATGAAAATAGTATTATAGTATTCGTCCCAGAATGATGAAAATAGTATTTTTGAATTTGCCATACCAAGATCTATCTAAAATAAAATACAGCAAATTTCTCCGACCTCGTTTAAATTTTAATGTCATTTATATGGGTAAAGTTCAAATGGCTATAGCTCCTAAACTATGTGTCCTAGAATGATGAAAATAGTATTTTTGAATTTGCCATACCAAGATCTATCTAAAATAAAATACAGCAAATTTCTCCGACCTCGTTTAAATTTTAATGTCATTTATATGGGTAAAGTTCAAATGGCTGTAGCTCCTAAACTATGCGTCCTAGAATGATGAAAATAGTATTTTTGAATTTGCCATACCAAGATCTATCTAAAATAAAATACAGCAAATTTCTCCGACCTCGTTTAAATTTTAATGTCATTTATATGGGTAAAGTTCAAAATGATGAAAATAGTATTATAGTATTCGTCCCAGAATGATGAAAATAGTATTTTTGAATTTGCCATACCAAGATCTATCTAAAATAAAATACAGCAAATTTCTCCGACCTCGTTTAAATTTTAATGTCATTTATATGGGTAAAGTTCAAATGGCTATAGCTCCTAAACTATGTGTCCTAGAATGATGAAAATAGTATTTTTGAATTTGCCATACCAAGATCTATCTAAAATAAAATACAGCAAATTTCTCCGACCTCGTTTAAATTTTAATGTCATTTATATGGGTAAAGTTCAAATGGCTGTAGCTCCTAAACTATGCGTCCTAGAATGATGAAAATAGTATTTTTGAATTTCCCATACCAAGATCTATCTAAAATAAAATACAGCAAATTTCTCCGACCTCGTTTAAATTTTAATGTCATTTATATGGGTAAAGTTCAAATGGCTGTAGCTCCTAAACTATGCGTCCTAGAATGATGAAAATAGTATTTTTGAATTTGCCATACCAAGATCTATCTAAAATAAAATACAGCAAATTTCTCCGACCTCGTTTAAATTTTAATGTCATTTATATGGGTAAAGTTCAAAATGATGAAAATAGTATTATAGTATTCGTCCCAGAATGATGAAAATAGTATTTTTGAATTTGCCATACCAAGATCTATCTAAAATAAAATACAGCAAATTTCTCCGACCTCGTTTAAATTTTAATGTCATTTATATGGGTAAAGTTCAAATGGCTATAGCTCCTAAACTATGTGTCCTAGAATGATGAAAATAGTATTTTTGAATTTGCCATACCAAGATCTATCTAAAATAAAATACAGCAAATTTCTCCGACCTCGTTTAAATTTTAATGTCATTTATATGGGTAAAGTTCAAATGGCTGTAGCTCCTAAACTATGCGTCCTAGAATGATGAAAATAGTATTTTTGAATTTGCCATACCAAGATCTATCTAAAATAAAATACAGCAAATTTCTCCGACCTCGTTTAAATTTTAATGTCATTTATATGGGTAAAGTTCAAAATGATGAAAATAGTATTATAGTATTCGTCCCAGAATGATGAAAATAGTATTTTTGAATTTGCCATACCAAGATCTATCTAAAATAAAATACAGCAAATTTCTCCGACCTCGTTTAAATTTTAATGTCATTTATATGGGTAAAGTTCAAATGGCTGTAGCTCCTAAACTATGCGTCCTAGAATGATGAAAATAGTATTTTTGAATTTGCCATACCAAGATCTATCTAAAATAAAATACAGCAAATTTCTCCGACCTCGTTTAAATTTTAATGTCATTTATATGGGTAAAGTTCAAAATGATGAAAATAGTATTATAGTATTCGTCCCAGAATGATGAAAATAGTATTTTTGAATTTGCCATACCAAGATCTATCTAAAATAAAATACAGCAAATTTCTCCGACCTCGTTTAAATTTTAATGTCATTTATATGGGTAAAGTTCAAATGGCTATAGCTCCTAAACTATGTGTCCTAGAATGATGAAAATAGTATTTTTGAATTTGCCATACCAAGATCTATCTAAAATAAAATACAGCAAATTTCTCCGACCTCGTTTAAATTTTAATGTCATTTATATGGGTAAAGTTCAAATGGCTGTAGCTCCTAAACTATGTGACCTAGAATGATGAAAATAGTATTTTTGAATTTGCCATACCAAGATCTATCTAAAATAAAATACAGCAAATTTCTCCGACCTCGTTTAAATTTTAATGTCATTTATATGGGTAAAGTTCAAAATGATGAAAATAGTATTATAGTATTCGTCCCAGAATGATGAAAAATAGTATTTTTGAATTTGCCATACCAAGATCTATCTAAAATAAAATACAGCAAATTTCTCCGACCTCGTTTAAATTTTAATGTCATTTATATGGGTAAAGTTCAAATGGCTATAGCTCCTAAACTATGTGTCCTAGAATGATGAAAATAGTATTTTTGAATTTGCCATACCAAGATCTATCTAAAATAAAATACAGCAAATTTCTCCGACCTCGTTTAAATTTTAATGTCATTTATATGGGTAAAGTTCAAAATGATGAAAATAGTAATTATAGTATTCGTCCCAGAATGATGAAAATAGTATTTTTGAATTTGCCATACAAGATCTATCTAAAATAAAATACAGCAAATTTCTCCGACCTCGTTTAAATTTTAATGTCATTTATATGGGTAAAGTTCAAATGGCTATAGCTCCTAAAACTATGTGTCCTAGAATGATGAAAATAGTATTTTTGAATTTGCCATACCAAGATCTATCTAAAATAAAATACAGCAAATTTTCTCCGACCTCGTTTAAATTTTAATGTCATTTATATGGGTAAAGTTCAAATGGCTGTAGCTCCTAAACTATGTGACCTAGAATGATGAAAATAGTATTTTTGAATTTGCCATACCAAGATCTATCTAAAATAAAATACAGCAAATTTCTCCGACCTCGTTTAAATTTTAATGTCATTTATATGGGTAAAGTTCAAAATGGATGAAATAGTATTATAGTATTCGTCCAGAATGATGAAAATAGTATTTTTGAATTTGCCATACCAAGATCTATCTAAAATAAAATAACAGCAAATTTCTCCGACCTCGTTTAAATTTTAATGTCATTTATATGGGTAAAGTTCAAATGGCTGTAGCTCCTAAACTATGTGACCTAGAATGATGAAAATAGTATTTTTGAATTTGCCATACCAAGATCTATCTAAAATAAAATACAGCAAATTTCTCCGACCTCGTTTAAATTTTAATGTCATTTATATGGGTAAAGTTCAAATGGCTGTAGCTCCTAAACTATGCGTCCTAGAATGATGAAAATAGTATTTTTGAATTTCCCATACCAAGATCTATCTAAAATAAAATACAGCAAATTTCTCCGACCTCGTTTTAAATTTTAATGTCATTTATATGGGTAAAGTTCAAATGGCTGTAGCTCCTAAACTATG